>OX101755.1:28398342-28842505 GCA_944452675.1 Tachina lurida | reverse complement strand
TCACATTCTGGAAGCCTTATTGAAGTATAAAAAGGGCGACGCATCTGCTGGCAGATCAGTCTATAGTTACAGTCTATAGTTGACAGTTTACCATAAGGCAGTCACAGTATATCATTGAGTCTTGTTAACTTTTTTTTTTTTTTTTTTTTTTTTTAAAGAGAAGTAACACTCAGGCAATTAATGCCTACTACTATTACTAGGTGTTACCTTCTTTAGGAAAGGTATAGTGATAGAGAAGACAGGTGGTGAAGGGAGAGATAGAGGAAAGCTTCATTCTTTTACAACTCTGCTTTTTGCACGTTTTTTGATAATGCAGTGTTGCAGCGCCATCTGGTGGCAAATGAGGCGTATTAAATTTTTGAAGCTGTGTTTTGTAGCCATTTTATTGATTATTTTACTTCGCCGATGATTCTGCTACACAACGAAGGAGGGCGCTCTGATGTTACATTAGGACTAGTATCTTCTGAAGTCGGTATAGTTAAGTGACCAGTGACTATGCCTTCATCACTTGAACTTTCCTACAACAACTGATACAAAGGGACACTAATGCACATCAGAAAAATGCGTGGTGTTGTTATTCAATGACTGTTGGATACAGGGAATGAACCCAGGACCTTCGATTTTGTAGTCAACGTGCTAACTACTTCAGCCAACGCCACCCACTTGAGTGAAGAGTAAAGTGAACAACGCTACTGATAGTCGTGTATAAGAGTGTTAAAGTAGCCACTCTGCAGTCAGATTGGGGTCAAGTGTCTCTATGTTAACACCCAAATTCTAGTGACAATTGTCTACAAGTTTTCTTCTATTCGTCAGTATAAAAGAAAGAGAGAAAATAATAATTAATAATTATCACATGTAATTTGGCTTACAAACCTAAGCCTGTTCAAATCATAAATATAGAAACAAATAAAGTTCGAATAATAATTAAATTAACTGAAAACAGCTGTGGTTGTATTTGTGATAGATTTGTCAACAATTTGTCAATATACATAAATTTGTATGTACGTAAAGTATAGAAATGTACAAGTAAAGGTGCTATTAGACGTGCCATAGCCATAACCAAACCAGCATTTAATTGGTTTCTATGGTAATGGCTAATGGGGTTATGGCAAGTCACCTATAATCAAATGCAGTGCTGCCAATTAGTTTAGTTCGAACGGCTGTTTTCTATGGTTATGGTTATGGCTCGCCTGATTGCACCTAAAATGTCTGGTTGGTATGTCTCCATGTTCCCATAAGAACTAAGTAGTACCCTAGTCAATTGTTTTAGTGTTGCAAGTAGATTTTCAATAACAGGCACATGCTAAATGTTTATAGATTCAGTACATTTTCACCATCTACATTTCCTTCAGGGCAGCGAGACATTATTGTGGTATCAACGTTGAGCGTCGGCAGAGTGAATTTCGTGTGTGAAAGAAGAAGGGATGTTACGTCAATACCAGTGCAGCCAGTTTAAGAGACGTGTGTATATATATAGTGTGTCTGTTTAAGTAATTTAAGTTGTATGTGTGTGTATTTGATTTGATTAGTTTAAGTGTATATTTAGTAAATAAAAATAGTGTCATTCTTAACCCTAATTACTACACTCGGGCTTTTTATTAATTTTCAAAGCAGACAATGTTGCGTTAGCCAAATACCTGGTTTATGCTATAAACACAATTGGGACGAACGACGAATTTCGTTCACGTTGACGAATTCGTCGATAAGAATTCGCTGAGTAAATTAGTCGTATGAAGCACAATAACGACGAATTTACTCACCGAATTCTGCTGTCATAATTGATAAAATTGGTTATTGTGTATGCAAAGAGAGAGAGAAAATTGTTTTTTCGTCGTTCGTCGGCGTACAAAATAGAAATAAACCTATCTCAGAGTTCGTCACACACGACGAATTTCGTTCTACGGTGGGGCTGTGTTCATTTTCATATTCCCAAATGTGTTTTATTTTTTATGACGAAAGTTCGCACCGAAATATTCATCGTTCGTCCCAGTTCTGTTTCTAGCATTATACTATACCTACAATGCAAAGTGGGGGATTTTGGCCATTATATGGAAATAATTCTGAAGTTTCTTAAAGGGACGTCAGATTACTATAAAACTTTATATGTGCCTACATCATTTATGGAGATATTACAGAGCTTAAGCTTCGAATTAGAAATTTATATATTCAATCAAAAGTGGACCACTTCGAGCTAATGAAAACTGCAAACCAATTTTTTGGAAGCAGTTTATCCTTTCTAAGAGCTGTTTTGTTAATGGGAAGATCTAATTTTAAACAAAAACCTTGAAAAATTTGAACTTTCGCCGTTTCTTGCAGAAAGAAATGTTTTAATTACATAAATACGAAACTTATATTCATATTTAATTTAAAGGTAATGCAATAAAAAATATTACAAAGAAATTATTTGTTCCAAAATTTTATTTATTAAAGGAACCAATGCTTTAATCGCTCGAGATTATGTCATTCGCTATCTAACAATATAATAATATGATTCGATATGGAATGCCATAATCTCAAATTGAAAAAACGTGGTTGAATCAGCTCGTTATCAAAAGCGACTATTAGACCTCAGCATTTCGAAATAGAACTACTTGCATTGTGAATATAGAGTTTAAGGCCCGTTTTCTCAAACTCATGCCAACTTAAGCAATAATATTTTTTTTAATGTTTCAGCAAACGCAGACTGGCGAAAAATAAGAAAAATACCGCAAAAATACTGAAAAATCTTCCCTGCGGTATTTTTGGAAATTTCTTTGGGAAACCAACTTGATTAATTTTTATTTGACTTGCATTGATTATATAATTTTCCTTCTAAGTGGGCACTTCTAGCCAAAAATATTGTTAAATAAAATTGTTATAGATATCATCCTTTTGTCTAAGACCTCTAATGTCATGTGAGTATTAATTTATGTTAAAAGGAAACTCTTCTGCTACTGTAAGCAGATCTTGGTAATTCTAAAATATTAATATTTATTTGATATGTTTCTTCAGGTAGTGAATATTTGATGTGAATGAAAAATATGAAATAAAAATAATTAAATTTTTATTAAAATAACCCTTCATAGGCTCTACTAGCCGAAAGAAAATAATTTATCTAAAGAAATATTATATATATAGCTAAAATAAAGACAATCTATATTAACATATTTTAGTTGTTGATTTACATAAATTTGTTTGGCAAGTAAACTAGAATAACATTTACTATATTATTGATCAATATAAGGCTATAACCTAATGAAGGTTAATCTAACCAACTTGAATTGTAAATAATACTGCACTGTGGCTAAAAGTGATTTTACGATTCTTGTTAGTAACTTCAATTAATTTAAGTTGTTACTATTTAAGTAACCAACTCGAATTGTTAATGTACTATCTTGTTTGTTATTGTGGCTGTATCCAACTGCTACATGAAATACAAAATTATTGAGAAATTTTTAATACAAAAAAAGTTCAACATTTAAATATGAAATTTGTTTTATGATTCAAAAGCAATAGAGGCTTCTTTTTATGGTTAGATTCTCAGAATTAATTTAAGCAATTCCTATATATTTTGCTTTAGTTTGAATGGACTAGATTGCTTGAACGGATTTACCTAGACGCTGCAGTAATTGTACTATAACCAATTTTGTCATTAGTTGGTTTAATAAACTTCATTTATCTGTAGATTTTTTTCTGTGTAAAACCAGCTAACACATACTGATTCACACCCATTAGGATATTCAAAAATAATTGTTCTGCTCTATTCATCAATTGTTAAATTGTTGTACCCTTTACCTTCACCCCAATGTTATACATACATATGTATGTTGACGATATACATTATATACATTTATGACCCCAAAAAGGGCAGCTACATTTGTATTACTTCAACTCATATCGTGTAGACCGATCCCCGGTATAAATTTTCGAATTGCTTAGAGTGATTTTTAGTTATTTTGTAATTTTGTTTCTACTATGTTTTATGGGTTTTTTTATGCGTTTTTGGCTGAATATGTAACAACGGAAGTGTAGCTGGACAAATTGATTATATTGCGAAGAAAGAAAAACAAACAAAAAGTAATAAAAATTTGTATGAAACGTTTGTGTTGCAGAAGCAGACACAATTTTGTTAACAGGCGAAATAATCCGAAGCATCGCAGTACCTGATAATACGATTAGCCTGCTATTGGTGCTTTGGTTTTTTTTTATTTATGTGCGCCCTTTTTTAACCCCTGACCAAAAAAGGGGTGTTATAAGTGTGGAGTGTGTCTGTGTGTCTGTGTATCTGTGTATCTGCGTATCTGTGCACCTGTGTATCTGTGTATCTGTCCGTGTCCGGGTACAGTCCAAACGGCTGGACCGATGTTGATTTAGTTTTCTCTGTTTGAAAGGTGACTTGATCGAGATGGTTCTTAACCATGTTTGAAAAAAATCGGTCCAGCCGTTTAGAAGATGTCACATATTTTCTAGATATATCGGTGGTTTTAAAAATTTTTAATTTTTGTTATTAATTAATTTATTTATTTATTGCATCTTCAAATATGAACTAACAATAAGTATTCAAATCTTAAATCGAAATATAATTACTAGACCCGACCAGTATCGGACATAAACTTAGTGATAGTAATTAATAATACATAAGTGTCGTGCTAAGCAAAAAAATATTTTCAAGCAGTTTCATCTGGAGCGTTGAGTATAAAAGCCCTTGTGTCCCTCTCTTTTAAACGGATATGTCCAGTAAAACTCAAGATATTACGATCAAGAGGATTAGGATGTGACTCGTGCTTTGTTAGATATTTGCCTGTGCATTTTGCAATTTTTTCAGTTACTTGTGTCATACTCCAATCACGATGTTAATTTGAATTTTTGATGTCCCATGGAGCCAATGTTATTAACCTTAAAAATTTTTGTTTTGCCTTCATTGGATTCTCTCTACATTTGAAGCTGAAGGAAAGCTCCATAGCTGAATTCCGTACCACCATATGGGGTTCAAAAGCGACTTGCATATTAAAAGTTTGCAATCTAGGCTAAGGGTTGAATTTCTACCAATTAGCCAATGTATCAGATTTAATTTAAGTTTCATTTGTGCTACGAGGGCGGATCAATAAGTACGTGACTTTTCAAACTTTCCTCGTAGTTATATGAAATGCAACACTGTTCCCATTAAGTTCCACTTCTTAGTAGACAACTGTCAAACTATGAGCAAGTGTTGTCATTTACCTTGCGTTTAACAGCTGTTCAAAACATACAAACTCGTGTATTTTTCGAAAAATTGAAAAAAGTGAGTTTCGGGTGCTCATTAAACATAATTTTTTGCAAAAAAAAACCCCCTGTCAATCAAACCAAGGAAAAGGTCGATAAATAATATGCAAACTATGCACCATCGATTTCAAAGTTAAGAAAATGGTTTACTGACTTTCGTGGTGGTCGCATAAGTAGTACAAATGATGCTGAACGTTCCGGACGGCCTATTGAGGTCAATACACCCGAAAATGTCAAAAAAATCCGCGATATGGTTTTGGCCGATCGAAGAGTAAAAGTGCGTGAGATTGTTGATGCCATAGACATTTCATATGGCAGTGTGGTTTCGATTTTTAATCATCAGCTGTGTTTAAGAAAGTTGTCTGCCGCGTCAGCTCACAATCGACCACAAATGCATGTGGAGTCTCAATGGCATGGATGAGGGATTACTCCCTCATCCGCTCTATTCTTCAGATTTTGCCCCGAGTTACTATTTCTTATTCCCAAACTTGAAGAAATGGCTCGTCGGAAAGAGATTTGACTCCAACAACGAATCATTCCACAAACAAAGCCCTATTTTAAGGACCTCGAAAAATCCTATTTTTTGAAAGGGATACAAAAACTGGAGAAACCTTGGACTAGGTGTATTGAGTTAAAAGGAGATTAGGTTGAAAAATAAATTTTTGTTTTGCAAAAAAAAAACTGTGTTTCATTCAAAAAGTCACGGACTTATTGATCCACCCTCGTAGCTTAGAGTATATATGGTGTTTCCATGTAAGCTGTCCTTACATGGCACCTTGTCATATACCAAGGGGAATGTTGAGGAACAACTTGGTTGTTGATTCTAATGGGGGAACAAGCATCTTTTCATAGTGTAAATGTTACCTGAACACTCTTTAGTTCGTTTACTATTATTCTCCATAAGTTCAACCATAGTTCTAGCTGGTTAATATGTTCCTGAAGATATCGGGAAGCCTCGTGAGGATATCCGTGCATACTACTGCAGGCTGTATCATCGGTAAATGTGCAGACATATCTCAAGTATAAATTAAATACAAAACTGGCGCCAGTATATAATCTCCTGTGGCACAACGGATGAGATTGATTCGGGCACACTCATGAAGTCTCATTCCAGGACAGTGAACTTCCTATCAGTAATATAACGTTCCAAAAATTTTTGCATGTTTATTGGCTGATATGTCTTCAATTTTAAAATAAGGCCTTCGTGCCATACTAAACCAAATTGCCTGGGAAACATCAATAAAAAGGGCAGAGCAATACGTCCTTTCTTCAAAAGTCCTCCTTATAACTTGAACCAATCTATGCGTTTGCTCAATAGTGCTATGCTGACTTCTAAAGCCAAATTGATGGTCCGGGATGCTCCCATTATCAGCTAAAATTTTGGACAATTTAGTAATGAGCAGCTTTTCGAAAAGCTTTGAGATTGTTGTCACAAAACTTATTGGCCTATATGACTCAGCTTTGGTCAGATCTTTGCCCGACTTTGGAATTTTTTCAACCTTGGCAAGCTTCTGCAAGATAATACTGTAAGATGGCATTAAAAATGAATAACAATGAATAATAATTGCAATACAAGACAACTTCATCAGCATCTGGATACTAATTCCATCAATACCTGGAACTTTCTACGGCTGAGTTCAGCAATTAGTTTCTGTACATCACGCGCCATTAACTTTATGGGTCGAAGGGGTAGAGCAACTACATTCGGCAAGTCAACAACACCAGTAAATGTGTTAGGGGTAAATACTGATTTTGAATGATCAGCAAATATTTTACCTACTTCCGGCCGAAGTGCGCAGAGGTAGTTTCTAAGCTTTCTAGCAGCGTGCGACAAAGAGTAATTAGATGCTGGTGTGACATCAAGACCTTCCAAATACTTTTTAAGAGATCCAGTTTTTTCAAATGCAAGCAACTCTTTTGGAGTCGTTTAGTGCACTCTTTAAATCTGATTTTAAGTTGTGGTGATCTGTGCTGTTGCCATTCTCTTCTAGCTCTTCTTTTTTCACTTATGAGACGTTCAATATCCGTAGAATAAATTCTATCAAATCCAGTCTGCGGATGGGAGGTAGTGGCATGTTCAGCAGCCTGTTGAATCTTTTTGATAAGATTGGCAATGCTAAATTCAATATCATCGGATGTTCTTACCTTAATGTTTTCCGTACAATGACTACTAAAATATTTTGTGAATCCCAGCCAATTAACACGATTGATTATCTTCACATATGGGTGAGGTAAGTCACTTCTTAATGGACTACAAATTGTAACGATCGTGGGAGAGTGATCGGACGAGAGATCTAGAGCAGTTTCAACTTGAATTAAATCCCTAAAGATATTTTTTATGACGCCAAAAATTTATAACATCCGAAATTTTTTGTATGTCCGTTGGCCAGTAAGTGGGATCCACACTCGAAATGACGTTGTGTTGAAATTGTGTTGAACAACGCCCGACCTCTAGGTGTAATAAGATGCTTATAGCTGTTCTGCACAACCATTGTCAAGAATATTGTGTTTGAGTCTTAACTTTATTAGAATTGCTGTTCCACTGCATGCTCTTCCTCTTGGGTCCTTTGAATCATATAGTTTGTAGACATTAATTTTAAATTGTCTTCTCGAAGTCAAATGAGTCTCAGAGACCAAAATTATATTAATATTTTTTTTTCCATGTGGAAGTGCTCGAGTTCATTTCTGTGTTGGCGAATGCCGTTTGCATTCCAGAAACATAAGAACTATAGCAATAACATTAATTGTATAGCTACTGTTTGTTAAGAAACACACACCCATACACGCAAAATACAAACAAAAACAAAACAAAACAATACATACAAAAAAACGGTCAATAGAATAATTCACAAACTCCTAGAAACAGTAACGTAAATTTTCCAGATTGTGTAAGAGGACTGTTTGATCACTTGGTTACCAAAAGGAAACAACAGCACAGATGGTAACTTGGACATAGCAATAAGATCTTTATACAGTAATACAGTTTCTTCTATTTGGCACACATTTCATTACGCCGTCTATGAATACAGTGACGAATATTCTAGAAGCATTCCCTGTGGTATAAAAACTGGTGCCGTGTATGAGAGCAAGTCAGTGTGAATCAGCTTAGCGTGGTGTAAATATCGTTGAAAGTAAAGGCAACGTATAGTTGATAATAAAGAGTAGAAGTTATCGATTATTAAGTAGAGACAGTTTGTAATTGTTGTTTGTCAAGAATAAAGGAAAGAAATACAGTCAAACTTCCATAACTCGAATCACCATTATCCCAAAAAAAAAAAAACTGCGACTTACGGAGACTTCGAGTTACAGAATTGTATGTTATTTGTTCTTTTAACGCTACTGCCAACCAAATTAGTTCGAGTTAGGGAAAATTCGAGTTAGAGAAGTTCGAGTTATGGAAGTTCGGCTGTATTTGTGTTATTTTTTTCTATTTTTGGGCAATTAAAAGAACTCATACGCTTAAAACTATTAAAAGTAACAATATATTTTTGGACAGCATTTGCGGTTTAAGGGTAATCTTTTGACCTCTTATTGGCAAAAGATAAAAGTGCGTACATGGAGCGGAGTTAAAAGGTTAAAATATTTTAGAAAAATGTTTCGCATAAGATTTTACTTAACATCGTTTCAAAATAGCTGCGTTAGTAAAGTTGTATGGACATACTTTTGAAGTTGTCGTGTCGTTTCAGTTTGGATGTTAATTAGTAGAAACATAATTGTTTTTAATTTTATCAAGGCGGTATTTCTCTTTGCTTTATATACAGTAGAATCCGGATTATCCGAACACCGATTATCCGGATATCCGATTATCCGGACTCATCATTCGTCTCAGCTCTAATTGTCTAATTGCCTTACATAGATATTATGTAATTCATTATATATCGTTATAGCTCGTTTTTTGTATATCGTATTATCTAAACGACTAAAATTTAAATAAAAATTGACAAATGAAGGTTAGCCGCGAATAACGTTGTAAGTGACAAAATAAAAATTATTCAGGAGAGTCAAAAAACGTATTTTAATGCAAGAATGTTTTTCTCTTTTAATTTGTTTTAGCTTATCGAAAATAGTGATAATTAGCATTAACTTTTCTTTTTGTATCTCTGTTACATTTATCAATTATTTACAAAAATTTCGTTTGCATGATTTTGTTAATTAATACAATGTTCTTCCACTGAATGACTGTTTGCAATTGTATTTTGACGGTGATAAGATGCATAATTTTGAATGGTTTGATGTTTGAACCACGCAAGAGGGTAATGTTAACGGTAATTTGTGACAAAACTGGTTATGTAAAAATTGTCGTTTACAATGTTATTCGCGGCTACGCTTCATATGATAAACATAACAAATTTAAATGTATGTAAATTAATTTTTTGATTTGATTTGCTTTGAAATCGATTATCCGGATTTTCGATTATGCGGAATGCCCTTGGTTTTATTTGAGCCGGATAATCGGGATTCTACTGTATATGTATGCGTGTGCATGTATGGGAGTCAAGAATTGAAGTTTGCCACATAAAAATACATTTTTGTGAATTTTTACTTATACCTAGCAAATGTAGACAATATATTTTTAATAAACATCAACATTTTAATTAGATGTAACAAATTTGGTCAGCTAATTCTACCGTTAATACCATGGTTACCTTTGGCACTTTTGCCTTCGATTAGCCTTTTAGTAAGACCTAGATGTGTACATACATACATGTACTTTTCTATTACTTTCCCCTATCAGAATCGAAGTTCAGTTCGAATCTTGATTTCGTTGCACAGTGTTTTTAGTTGGTGGCACACGTAAATACATAAATATTTGCGCAGTGGTTTTATACAAATGGCTGCTGACCACTAACTGGCTTATGCGATTATTTATTTTAAACTCTATCAATTGTAAACAGATGTTGCCAATTAGAAAACAAATACATGTGTGCATTGAATTTTATGGCAAATAAATAAACATATAACTTATATAAATACATATAAATTGCAATTAAATGACTTTCAATCAAACTATTTTTTAGATAAAAAAATTTAATTAAATGACTTTTTAAATATGTAATAAGCTTTTAAATTGTTTATGTTTGTATTTACATATGGCTCATTTACTCAAAGAACGTCATAACTCAAAAAATGGAATTTTTTTTAGTTACTAATGCGGAATTAATTCTCATATCGTTCTTCATATATTTATACAAATATCATGTTTACTCAACTCTTGAGAGCAAAATATAGTTTTATTTTTTTTTTTTTTTTTTTGGAAAACTTAAAACTCGTTTTCTGGCAAACTGTTTTTAGTTATGACGTTCTTTGATTAAATGCGCGATATGTATATGTAGGTATGTATGTTTCCTAAAAAACCTTATTCATAGAAAGAATTTTTATAGCTATGCTATTTATGTCACCACAGGAGCTAGGACGTGATTTTCGTAACAAAAATAATCGACACTAATACAGTTATAAATTTATTTGTGTTTCGATTTTCTTGGACATACGAGTACTTAAAACCAGTGCCTCGTTTCTGTAAGAAATGTGAGAACTTTTCGAGTCGAAAAAATTGTTATTATCCTGTGGAACACAGGGTGGGTAAGAAAAAACTGTATTTGTTGATATTTTTTTGTAAGTTTATATAAGTTTTTATGTGAGTAAGCCTGTGTAAAATAGGAAAACCAATATAATTATTTAATTTTTCTCGATGCGAGAACTTCTCAAGTTACAGAAATGGGTTACGAAAATAAACGAAACAAATTGTTCGATTTTTGTTTTTTTTTTCGTTCTTTGAAGCGAGTTAAATAAAAACAAAACAATAAACAATGAGAAGAATTGCTCAATTTGTTATTGTATTGCTTTTGCACATAAGCACAAACCAGAGAACGAAGCCAATCGGCTGTAAGCCGGCTAACAGCCGCCGCACATAGGTCAAAATTAAATATTTATTATTATTTATTATTATCAATTATTTGTTGACTTATATCATTTCTGCGCGATATTACATGTCTCAAATGAGTATTTATTTTGGTTTTTTTAAATTTGTTTGGACATTTTTTTTTATATGCTCAAAGTACTTACGATAACGAAAGGCAACGATTGAATACGAACTTAAAAAAATGTATTTGTTGATGGTTAAGCATGTCTAGATGCATTTGGTTACAGCTAAGCAAAAAAAAAAGAAACAACAAAAAATTTCTTAGCCTACTGTGATTGTAGTTTTGTAATTCTTAATAATCTATTAAGAGTTTTTTCTATCTTTATGTTTTAAAAAATCCACAATTTTGTCAACTGCACCCTACTGTAGCCAATTTTGGTGTCTTCTGTTGGTTCAAAGATTGTACTTTAATATAAAACAAGAATGATGGTCGTATTTCATAGAGAAATACAATAAATTGACCTTTAAAGTTGAACATTAATTCAAAATTTGTCTAAAAAAACACCATATGTTTGAAACTACATAATTATTTTAATTATGCATTCTGGCTAAGTAAACAATAATAAATGTAAAGAATCATACCTGGGTTATCGGAATCCATCACTTTCTCTTCAAACACTGGCACAGCAAAAAATATAAACGTTGTAACTTTTATTTGGTTTATAACTGCAAGCAACAAAAAGTAGAGCACGGGTTGAGAGTCAATTTCCGGCTGCTTGTATGCGGTCGCGCTGTATCACACATAGGTGGTAGGGTTCAGTTAGGATTCTGGGAATGGTCTTCTACCCAGAAACGTGCTATTTTATGTGTTTATATTTACTTTTTAAAGTTCAATTTTGGCAGCGTTAATATTGAATTTTGATCTATGTGCGCCGCCGGCCACAATAATCGTACGCCGCTAGAAACGAAAATAAGGGGAAATAAATGGAAATGTTTTGAAATATTTGCGACGAATTTGACATCATCATATTATATAATTTTATTGCATTGTTATTTAACACATTAAGTTTATTTTATATAAGTAGCTAAGCAGCAGAGCTTTAACCGGGTGTCCTAAGACACCTCTTTCTTTTTTATAATATATCATATTCAAAAACCGTGCCACTATTTATTTGATAATGCTAATATAATTCTAGTATTGTACCTCCATATCATAGACATGCTATTAGGATAGGCCTGTCCTATAATGAGTTCTGCCGAAAATGTGAAGAAGAAAGCAAAGAAGAAACAATCTTCCACTTTCTTTGCGAATATCCAGCTTTGCAGCTCCCGCAAAAAATTTTTTTGGCAGTCATGTACTAGATGATCTTTCTGATTTATCTGAGATTGGGTTGAGTGACCTTATCAGATATCTCAACGCGACGGGTTGGATCTAGTAACGATCACCGTATCAGAATACTTCTGTAGATACAGTTCTGCATAGCTTGACAACGATGAGTGTAGTGGTCCTTGCAAAAACGAATGATCTAGATTCTACTTGAATGCTAGCGTATAATAGACATTCAATTTTCCGGCCCTGGAACAATATATTTGATTTCTCTGATTGCTAATAGTAATTTCTTTCTTGCCAAAAAATATAAAATATATTTGATTAAGCAACAAAAAAAAATATAAGGAAAAAAATTAATTTTATTAAGTTCTCTTTATATGCCAAAAAAGCCTAAATTTTCCAGGTCTGGAGCTATGTTTTTAAATTTTTTAATTTCTTTATACCAAACTATTTTTTTTTTCTCTAAAATATAAAATAGACATATTCATATTTTGTAAAATATAGATTGATTTTCGCGGGAGTGCCACAGGACTCGTTGCTTGGATCTGTTTTATACAATATCTTTATATCAGATATTGTACAACCTCAGCTGTACGCTGACGATATTCTTATTGCGTCTACGGGAGCCAGGTCAAGGACTATAAACCAACGAATGAATCAATACTTAACTCTTTTGGGAGGCTACTTTTCAAAGTGGGGCCTTAAATTGAACATACTAAAATGTGTAGCCATGATGTTCAATGGAAGGCGTTTAAGTACATCTACCCGATTTGTAGGTCGTACTTACTCGTACCATGTTTGAAGATCGCATCAAACGTGATTGGGATATCGGACAAATCAGAGAAGCGCAATGAGTAGTGAAAAAGTGAGTACAGTTGAATCATGCGCACTCATACTTATTGCAATGTTGTCTATGAATCATATTCACTCGAAAGTTTGAAGTGCGCATCGAACTCATACTAAGCAATATTTATAACGTTGTTAATTTCGACTCTCCTTACCTCAATACCTATGGACGATGCAAAATAAGTACGATTCACAATGCTAACTTCGCATACGAACATTAAAGTTCTGATTATTAGGTTATGTATTTCTCTCTTGCTTTTTTTGTATTTTTTTTTGCAGGAATTGAAAAGAACCCTATTTACTACTATTGTATACTACTTGCAAACTGTTTAATGACTAAACTTAAAAAAAAACATACATGCATGAGTTGAGTGAGCTGAATCAATGTGAGTAATATAAGATTTTCCTGAAATTATAAATCAAACTGAGGTGATTTGAGTGTGAGTGTTGTATAATTCGTCGTCGCATTCTTATTTATTTAAACCTATGTATACTTATAAATCAATGTCATGGTGAGTATGCGTAAATCAGACTAGTTGATTTTAAATGATGTCTACTCACTTATATTTGAAATTTTATGAGTCAGTATGAATAGCGAAAACATGATTCATGGCCAATCTCTGGGAAAGAATGAAATACCTTGGAGTGATCTGTTAACGCCATAATGATGACATTCTTAAAAGGGCCAAGATAATATACTCGTCATATCAGAGTTTCTTAAAGCGTAGAAGCGAGGCGGTCTTGATAAAAAAAGTGCGCCTTTTAGTATATCGCCAGATTGTTCGTCCAATCGCGTCTTATGCCTTTCCAACTTGGTTTGGAATTTCTTTACCCCAGTTGAAGAAGATTAGGAGATGTGATCGAATGATTCTGGTGGTGTGTCTTGGACTAAAGCCATACATCGGACAGAATGGTCAGTTTCGTAGCTAATCGTGTAGGTCCATTTACTTAACGGTTGAATTTAGGCGCGTGGATGTCTTTTTAATCGAAAGGGCTGTAAGGTTTCTTGAAGGTGCATGTTTTTTGGATAATCCTTTGGTAAGAAGATGTTTCGATGGCTCTAGATATCTGCAGACCGTTCAGATGTCTAGATATTTTTCTCCTTTCAAATGTCTAGACATTTTTCTCCTTGTTGACACTTGATAGTGCTGGTGCTTTGTATGAGGGTGAATATCTATTATTGTACCATAGAAGGATAAGGTCGTTAAATATAAATTACACGGTGTATAAGACTAGGCAATGGACTTTTTAATTTCTTTTTTTTTTTTTGCTTGTTTTATTTTACTTTCTTCAGGTTTTGATATTGCATGTAATAAGTTTATTAATTTAAGTATTAATTTAACTGCCTCCTTTTTGTTCCTTTTTTGGGGAATTATATAAAAAATTTAAATTCTTAAAATAATGGTTGTATATATAATGTATTTTTTTCAGGGACCGTAACTGTTATAACTTTTATCGTAAAAGTCAGAAAATAAAAGTTATTTTTTGACTTTTATTTTTTCGAGCAGAAATAAAAGTTATTATACCCTTTACCAAAAATGGAAAAGGGTATATATAGGTTTGTCATTCCGTGTGTAATTTCTATAATTTTAATTTGCGACCAAAAAAATATATATATTCTGGGTCCTTATGTATAGCGATGACGAATAAGCGATGTCCGTCTGTCCGTCCGTCCGGTGTACGTAAAATCTAGCTCCCAGAAAAGCTAGAGACTTCGTTCTTGGACTGATGTATCAGAAATGGTCCAACTTAGATTGGTATTGAAATTCAGCAAAATCGGGCAAACGATTGCAGAGCCGGAAAACGTAAACTATATTTTGCCATATAAAAGTAACTACCGAAAACAAATTTTTATTTTTTTTTAATAAATAAATTTATTTTACACTTCAGTACGACTAAAATTAGTATTTTAAATTAAAAAAAATATAAAAAAAATTAAAAAGACGTTTCCAGGGTTGGAAAACTTTAACTTTTTGTGTTATGTAAAATTAACTATGTCTAAAACTATTTTCTCGAGAACCGTAAGAGCTACAGACCTGAAATTTGGACACAGTGTGTAGACCTTTGGCCGCTACAACAACAAATACATGAGAATTGGAAATTAAAGGGTGTTCCAAAACGAGCAACGAAAAATTCTAAAATCCCATGTAATATACATACAATTGTATGTACGTATGTACATATATACACTTGAAATTTGTAAGGTTAGTGTATTTTTATACAGACTACAAACATTAACACTAAAATTTCAAAAAATTTAAATTAAAGGGTGTTCCATCAGTTAATGCAATTTTGACTATGCAATTTTGACAACTTGCTGTATCTTGGAAAACGTAAGAGCAAAACTCTTGACATTTTCAAAAACGGTAAAACTAAAAAATCAAGGAATTATAAAATCGCCAAACCGAAAAAAATCGCGAAAAACAAAAAAAAAATCGCCAAAACGAAAAATACCCCAAAAAAACATGAAAAAATCGCCAAAATAAAAAAAAAACCCAAAGCAGGAAAAAACGCCATAATGAAAAAAAACCCAAAAACAGAAAAAATCGCCATATTAAAAAAAATTTCTAGGACTAAAATAAATCGCGAAAAACCGGAAAAATTGCTTAAATAAAACAAATCGCCAAAATGAAAGAAAATCGCCAAAATGAAAAAAAAATCGCCAAAATGAAAAAAATCGCCAAAACGAAAAAAACCCCAAAAAAACAGAAAAAAGTCGCCAAAATGAAAAAAAAGAAAAAAAACTCCTAAATAAAAAATACCCAAAAACAGAAAAAAATCGCAAAAATTAAAAAAAAATCGTCAAAATGAGAAAAATCTACAAAATGAAGAAAATCCCAATAACAGAAAAAAATCACCAAAATAAAAAAACCTCCAAAAACAAAAAAAAAAATCGCCAAAACGAGAAAAAAGCGACAAAACTGAAAAAATCGTTTAAACTGAAAAAAACTTCAAAAAAGCCTACCTTTCGTGCGCGATTCAAAGTCGCACTTTACTGAAGTTCTTAATATTAAAGGAATTAAATGAAACTAATAAGCAGATTTTGTAAAAAATTTTGTTTCTAAACGTTTCAAATTTGTATGAAAAATAACGAAAATTCTTTTCAAAAAATATTTTTTCCATACAAATTTCAAAACGAAAAAATCGTTTGAATTTACAAAATCTGACCTTAAGTTTTTCCTTATTTCGTTTTTGCCTTTTTCACTTAACATATTTTATGTATTTTTTAAAGAACTAGATTGGTATCAATAATCACAAAAATCCAAAATTATGACTCCAGGGTTGGAAAACTCACACTTTTTGTGTTATGTAAAGTTAAATAGGTCTAAAAAATTTTTTCTTTTTCTTTATAAATTGAATATATTTTATGCTTCTGAAAGAAAATTACAGCTCCAAAGATGGAAATTTTAAAAAAATGATAGATTTTTTCACAAAACAACTATGTATGTATGTGTCTGTATACTATATATATGTACGTACGTTGGTAAAGGGTATATAAGATTCGGCACAGCCGAATATAGCACTCTTACTTGTTTTTTGACTTTTATTTTTTCGAAAAAAAATAACAGTTATTTTTTACTTTAATTTTTTTGAGCAGAAATAAAAGTAATTTTGTGATAAATTCATTATATTTATTATAAATTTTGGCGCGTTTGCAATAGTGAATCGTTAAATTTACTTATTTAGAAAATAATATTTGGAATATTAAATAATAATTTCTTTGTCAAAGGGGTTGAAAACACATAAATAACTTTTATTTCTGCTCAAAAAATAAAAGTCAAAAAATAACTTTTATTTCTGCTCGAAAAAATAAAAGTCAAAAATAACTTTTATTTCTGCTCGAAAAAATAAAAGTCAAAAAATAACTTTTATTCATGCTCGAAATAATAAAAGTTAATAATAACTGTTATTTTTGCTAGAAAAAACAAAAGTTAAAAAATAACTTTTATTTTTGTCAAAAAGTTAAAAAATAACTGTTATTTTTGCCTGCAAAAATAAAAATCAGATTTTTAAAAAGCATCGAATTTTCTGACAATTTGGTCCAAGACTTTCAAAATGGTATACTTGGTTTCATTCTCCGACATTTCATTGAGGTTGCTTGTTTTAATCAAAAATTCAAAATTAACAGTTATTTTCGGTCCCTGATTTTTTTCTTAATTTGATAGTCTTTGGTAAATGTTTCAGCTTGCAAGGAAATTTTTGTATAAAAGATTTTTAAATTTAGATTTTAGAATTAAATAATTTTTTGTAATATTTTGGAAAATAATAAATACATTATTTAAAAGTATAAGTTTTCCAACCCTGGAACCATAATTTTAGATTTTTCTGATTTCTTATACCAATATTTTTCTTAAAATATCAGCTTTAGTAGGTTACTTTTTAAAAAAGTTTAAATTTTGCAACCCTGGAATCATCTTTTTGTTTTTTTTTTTTTTTTTGGATTTGTAAAACTAATTTTATTTTTACTGAAATATAAAATAGGTTTATTTAACAAAAAAAATCCTTGGCTAGACCTAGTGAAATACGTGCATTGCATATATCACAGCGCCCTCCTTCACAGATATTTTTGGCAAGTAGATAATGTGCCTACTTGAGCCCAGAGGCGTTGCAGCAAAATGCACAATAGCTGCGTTTTAAAACAAATTAAGCTTAATTACTTTTTACATCACCAGCTGTTATCTGTTCATTATCGTTTTCCTAAAGATGTTAAAACACATACAAACACATCTGATTGTTACCTACTTTCTTTAAAAAAAAACGCTTCGCAATAATGCTTGTATTTGTACATTCATGTACATTTTAATTTATGTTCGGCTGCTTAATACCATTTGGCTTAATAGTATTAAATTGTTGGCTTTAATGGCAAAGAGAAATAGAAATACAACGAAAGAGTTTAAAATTTTGTTACTGAATTATTGTATGCACATACATAAATATGTTTGAAATTTCTTAACTAACTATTGCCTAAAATAAATGTGCAAAATACCGACGAACTAAACAAAAAAAAAAAGAACAACAAGAACAGAAAACATCTGCTTTAAACTGTTTCGAAGTATGTACTCGTATGTATGAATACAAGCAAATTTTCTCTAAACAGTCATTCGAAAACATGGCTACATTTAGACACACACACACACACACATACACAGGCACATACACATTTGGATTCATCCGGCCGGACTGTCACAAAAACGAACACAGACACTTAAATAAATCGAAAAAGGACACTTTGCACAATGCAAAAATAATGAAATGAAAAAGAATTTAAGCGAGGACATTTTTATTGCAATGTGTTTTGGTTATTTCCGCATGAATGTTTATTTCAAAACATTTGTTTTAATTTTTTTCTTTTTTGTGTATTTTAGTTTTCGACAAAAGTTTATCTCTCGCCTTATTTTTATGTGACCATTGGCACCAATAAATAGATATTTATTATTTAATTTTTTTTTTATTTAAAGAGTTTAATAAAATTGAAATGTTAATAAAATATCAAAAGAAATCAATTATTTATAATAAAAAACTTTCAATATTAGTTCTCTAATCTATTCATATTTATTACACAATTTTAAGAGGCAAACAATGATTGCAAAATAACTCTGTTTGTGTAATAAAATTAAAAAAAAGAAATAAATAAAATGTAAATAAAATTTAATATTTAAAAAACAATAAGCTTCATTCTAACTACGGATTAAGGCAAAGCATAAAAAACTAATAATATACGAGTGTGGGCATTTTGAAAGTTTAGGCTTGAAACCATTTTACACATTTTTAACATGAATCTGCACTTTAAGTACAGCACGTTCGCAAAACTTTTATGCAAAATCTAAGAGCAACAGCATATTAGCTTTATAACTCTTTATCGTAAGTTTTTAAAAATAAATTCAATAAAGTAAGAATTTTACTCGCGCACGAAGGCTTAAACTCAGGGAAAAGCTGCGACATTAATTCAATAACTTTCAATATAATAGAAAATGTAGATTGAGAATCTCAATTTGAGATACTTAAAACTAAATAAAATTAATAAATTAGGACTGTAAATTAATATTTTTCCATATTGAAATAAGAAATTTCAACATGACTGGACTTTCGTTAATGTTTCTTATTAATTCAATATGGTTTTTTATTGATTTTAAGCAGTTTTTCCTCTGGGTGTAAATGCATATGTAATACTATACTAACTTTAAACCATATAATATATAGTTTAGGCGTTTTTTTTTCTCGTTATGGCGATTTTTTTCGGTTTTTGGCGTTATTTTAATTTTAGTGATTTTTATTAATTTTGGCGATTTTTTTGGATTTTGGCGATTTATTTTAGTTTTAGAAATTTTTTTTTCCTCTTTACGATTTTTTTTCTTTTTAGTGATTTTTTTGGATTTTGGCGATTTATTTTAGTTTTAGAAAAAATTTTTTCGTTTTAGCGTTTTTTTTTTGTATTTGTGATTTTTTCGGATTTTGGCGATTTATTTTAGTTTTAGAAATTTTTTTTCCTCTTTGCGATTTTTTTTCGGTTTTTGGCGTTATTTGCATTTTGGCGATTTTTTTTTTCTTTTTAGTGGTTTTTTCGGATTTTGGCGATTTATTCTAGTTTTAGAAATTTTTTTTTCGTTTTGGCAATTTTTTTCTGTCTCTGTCGTTTTTTTTTTTGTATTGGTGATTTTTTCGGATTTTGGCGATTTATTTTAGTTTTAGAAAAAAATTTTTCGTTTTGGCATTTTTTTTTTGTATTGGTGATTTTTTCGGATTATGGCGATTTATTTTAGTTTTAGAATTTTTTTTCTTTTTGGCGGTTTTTTCGGTTTGTGGCGTTTTTTTCCTTTTGGCGATTTTATTCCGTTTTATGCAATTTTTGTTTTCGGTTTGGCGAATTTATAATTTTGGAATTTTTTAGTATCACTGTTTTTTTTAATTTCAAAAGCTTGTATTTTACGGTTTCCAAGATACAGCAAATTATCAAAATTTCATAGTCAAAATTACATTAACTGATAAAACACCCTTTAATTTAGACTTTTTTTATTGTTAATTGCCCTAGTCTGTATAAAAATACACTAACTTTACAAATTTCAAGTGTCAATATACATACATTTGTATGTATGTATATAACATAGGATTTTAAAATTTTTCGTTGCTCGTTTTGGAACACCCTTTAATTTTTAACTCTTATGTATTAGTTGTTGTAGCGCAGCGAAATCCTGAAATCGTTATAGAACCGGTCAAAATGTTCCATAGAAATTATGTTGCAAAAAGTGTTTAAGTGAAGATAAGCTAATTTTGAATTAATAGCATCTGCTCTTAATATTCAAAATTACCTCTTGTTAGAATTGTTTTGAGGGATTTTTCAGGAAGTTATAGCTGCTTGTTTTTTCCGACTTCGAAATTGATATGGATAGCTTAATTTAGCTTACATTTTAATATTTATATTTTTCAAGTTGAATGTATTATTTATAAGAGTGTAGAATGATGTTTTCCCAAAAAAATATAAGTAAACACCGAGTTTCCCAACTGAACTGTTAAAGAAACGAATTTCTAAAAATCGACTTGAAAGGAAAAAAATTGCTCAAAATTATATCAAAATATAGTTGATAGTAGAACTGAAGTACTTTTGCCCTCACGCCACAGAATTTCACTATAAAATTCTCAATACAACAAAGATTACAATATGAATTAAGCAATATATACGAGGGTAGTTTCATAATTCCGTTACTTGTGGTATGTCCATATAAGTAAATTTAAATCAAACATTACTGGTACCTTTTTATACCCTTCACCAAAAATGGTAAAGGGTATATATATGTATGTATATAGGCCTGTCATTCCGTATGTAATGTCCACAATATTAATATGCGATCCATAAAGTACATATATACATTCTGGGTGCTTATGAATGGGGAAGACGAATAAGCGATGTGCCTCTGTACGTCCATCTGTCTGTACGTGAAATCGGCTTTCCGGAGCTCCCAGCAAAGGTCGCTAGCTTTCGGTTTTAAACCTTATGTGTGAGAAATGGTCCGAAATAGATTGGTATTGAAAATTAGCAAAATCTAAAAGACGATTTCAGAGCTGGAAAATTTAAACTTTATTTTTGCCATATGAAAGTAACTGGCTAAAACTAATTTTTGTTTTTTTTTTTTTTGTGAAATAAACCTATTTTATATTTCAATTAGTATTCAATTGGTATTAAAAGTATACAAAATACAAAAACACGATTCCAGGCTTGGAAAACTGAAAGTTTTTTTGGTATATAAAAGTAGCATAATACTTGTACAACTAATTATTTCTTTTTCTCTAAAAATAGAAATATTTTGGTTAAAAAATTTAAAAATACTAAAAAGACGATTGCAGGGTTGGAAAATGTTTTTTTTTTTTTTGTCCATACATACAATAAATATTTTTTTTTTCTTTTTCTCTATAAATTAAACATTTTTTATATTTATAGTGAAATATTTTGGTAAAAGAAATCAGAAAAATATAAATAATGATGCCAGGGTTGGAAAATTTATTTTGTTTTTGTATATAAAAGAAACCAAGTCAAATTATTTTTTTCTTTTCCTTTACAAATTAAATATAATTAGAAAATATAAAAAACACAACTCCAGAGCTGGAAAACTTAAACATTTTATGGTATTTAAAATTAATTGAATGGTATATAAAAGTAGGTTAGGAATTGTGGTGCTAACCACACTTAATGAGCGTTTTTTAATACCATTTTATGAGCTTTAGTTTTTAAAATGGCTTATGAACCCGTTTTAAATTTTTATAAATTGACCCGAAAGTGTATAGGGGTCAAAGTAGACTGACTACGTTGAAAAAAACTGTTGCATTCAAAAAGTTACAGACTAGAGATGGGCGTATATCGAATTTCTCCAACACGACACGACACGAACACGAAAAGCAAAACGCTCAACACGTACGAAACATGCAGGCGAAAAATTTTATCAACACGATCTGCATAATATGCATAAAATATTATTGTTATTGATATGGTATTTGAAATTCAGAAAATTTAATTGATTTTTTTCAAAAGTCGCTTTTCAAAATAGGGTACAAAGCTGGCACTGTCAGCTGATACTATCTGCCACCACAGCTAATACCATCGGTTTAGGTACAGAACTTTACGCTTCCGAGGCCCATGCAATAACAACAAATATGCCGGTGTGTTTGACGATACAAAATATTAAATTTTTTTTGCTACTGGAAATTCATTCATACATATTTTACATCGAAAATAGTTTCGTGTTTTTCGTGTCAATTTTGCTCAACACGAAACAACCCGAACACGCTCGAAATCAGATTTTTTTATCACGAACACTTCGTGTTTGGTCGTGCGTATTCGTGTCACGAAAAAAACACGACACGCGCCCATCTCTATTATAGACCCTTAAACATTCCACGTATTATTTACGTATGATTAACGTGATTTTTATAGCATCGCAAGATATTGCTCATACGTTAAGATGAGGTAAGAAAATTTGTGATCGGTCTATATTTTCTATATTGTATTCCAATTTCTAACATTTTGGATTTAGTTCATTTGGGTTCAGGTGATTAAACAAATTGCAGCACGCAAATTATAAAGAGCAGACACAAAATATTTTCAATATATATGCAGTTTAATGGACTGTCCCGAATTTGACATCATCATATAATTGCATTGTTATTTAACACATTAAGTTTGTTTTATATAGCTAAGCAGCATAGCTATATAACCGTGTGTCCTAAGACACTTCTCTTCTTTTTTTTACAGTATTGTTAAATATTTTTTATAAATTAATGATATTAAAAATTAAAATAATAATAGTAATACTAATCAAATAAATATAATTTTGTCTTAAGCATTGTTATAGAACTCCAAAAGAATTATATTCATACGGCCTTATGCATAAGAAAAAATTGGCATTAAGTTAGCATAAGTGACTAACTTGAATAAGGTGTTAACAAGCTCCTCCCACAACCTCAATTTGATATTAAAAAAAGGGTGAATTACGTAGTTTTAACCCACTACTAAGTCCTAGCGTGATTTTTAATATTTCTCACACAGTTTAATTGGGAAATTCCCTGTTAAACTTTATTTTTTTTAAGCAAACATCCTTCTACGTATTATAAGTAATACATTTTAGTTGAAATATATTAAAGTATAACTTAAATTAAGCTATTATTCCAAATGAGATTAGAAGTCTCAAAAAGTTAAAACGCAAGACATATTGCTATAAATTCCTGAAAAAGCACACAAATTAATTCAGACATTGACCAGGGGTACTTTCGAGTATGCGGATGACGGAAGTACCATTAACTCAAAAACAGCTTATCTCGAATTAAGCGCTTTTTCTTTTTTGCCACAGGTATATATGAAGCCATCCGATTGTGCATTGTAGTAAAGCTGGAACGAATCAAGGCCATGACCAATCAGCTGACTTATTCGCTGGCACACTACACACTTAAAGCTTTTACGATTGGCATTTCATGCTTTGAAATTAATTAATAAAATTTTAGAAAAACTCATTATTTTTCTTCGGATAGGGCATTAAAATTGTGAAGACACGGTTAAGATTATCTTTCAAAAATATTTCGATTCAAATTTATTTAATTCAGATTTAGCAACATGAAGTTGGAAACGCTCTACAGGAAAATGTATGTATATAAAATATAATTTTGATTGCTAATTTATTTATTTAACTGTTATATTTTGCCTAAAAATTTAATTTTTATTCAGTTTATATGTTAAACAATTTATTTAACAAGCGATGGCCTCTTCGTCTCTGGGTCTTTTAAAATTTTTTTTATTTAATTGTACTTTTGTCGTAACACTTGTTTCGAATTTGTATTAATTTTGTCTTCAAAATCCATACAGATCTGTAATTTGACCACATTTTGTTCTGGTCATTACAAGGGAATAAAAAGAACTACAAGCACATAAGTATACACACACACACAAACACACACACACACACACACACACACACACACACAACTTTTAACTGCATGAAGAGCAGTAACCATGATAACTTGTGAATAAATTTGAACAATTTGAATATTGCTTTGTTTTGCTCAGCATTAAGGGCGATCAAAAAATAAATATAAAATAGTATGATTAAAATCTGGCAGATTTCAATAATAGTCTTTATTAAAATCTAAACCGTTTATACTAGACTTGGGTCGAACGAGTTATCTAGTTAATTTTTAACACAAACCAATGATCACACCCATTATTTGATCACTGGTTTCTGTCCAAAAAGTAGCAAGTGAACGAGTTCAACCCAGGCCTAGTTTACTTAAAGTTTATTTCAAGATTTCGTATCCAAAACAAAAACCATTGACTGAAATTTTTCCTTAACTACAACCAAACAACTGCAATATCGCATTATTTTTTAGTACAATTTTGAAAAAAAAACATATTAGCATTCAGTGATGCCAACTATTTACAATCCAAACGCGCTATTCACTTTTCTTAAAACGCTCTAAGTTACATAGAGAAAAAACTGCCTCATAGAATTAAGAAGATTTTCTCTATGAACCGTTTTTAAGCAAAGGGGTATCCCAGCAGAAAAAAACGAAGATTTTTTCATAGAGATTTCTAATTGTTTTTATGTGGTAAATCTTATTAATTTTATCAAGAAGAAAACCACATAAAATCAAGAAGAAATCTTATTATTCACAACTTTTTTTACTCAATTTCCGTTATTTTTGGCACCAAAAAAACAATCCATAGAGAAAAACTTCTTGATTCTATTAGGTTTTCTTATAAATTGTACACTATAGGGATTTTTTATTGATTTTATTAGGTTGCCTTCTTGATTTTTTTAAAAAGGTTTTCTTCTAGATTTTATTAGGTTGCCTTATTGATTTTTTCAATAAGGTTTTTCCTTCTTGATTTTAGTAGGTTCCTATATGATTATGTGTAAAACATCTTATTGATTTTTTTAATAAGGAAATCTTCTTGATTTTATGAGGTGTCTTGTTATTTCGTTTCTATAAGTAGACATACAGACAATTTTTTTCATGATCTTTTTCATTTTTATATAAGAATGTTTGCACAATAATTTCAATGGTTATTCAGGCTGCTTGTTAGCATATTGAGTAGAGTGCTTGTCTATCAGGTAGAAGTTTGCTGGTTCAATACTTGGTGAGTAAGTTAGTTAAGAATATAAAATAATGTGTATGTATGTATGTATAAATAAATAACATCTACAATATACTACATACATACATACATACATATGTATATGGTATAGAATTTAAATGAAAATACATAAGTACAGAGAATAAGGACGCAATTTTTATTTTATTTTTTATGAGGTCACGTAATAAAAACAAGAAGAAGACCTTATTGAAAAATCAATAAGATAACCTCATAAAAACTACAAGATTTCTTCTTGATTTTTTCAAAAAGGTTTTCTCTGTGAAATTAATAAGATTTCCTTATTGAAAAAAAACCATAGAGATTTCTTATTAATTTTGTTTGTTTTTAATTTTCAACTATTTATGCCCACAACTCGTTATTTTCCTAAGCGCTAAATTATATACTCTTTAAAGAATCACCAGGAGCACCATTTCTATATAGTGGGATATATGTTGAACTTTTCTATTTCCCATCATGACCACTACTACTCTTTTCCAGAAATTTTGCTTCAAAAATCGATTTGTTCAAATAAATTTTTCTAAACTCCTAAAATGGTTACACAAATGCGACTTCATTTGCACAGGAGCACAATTTACATATAGTGGGATATATGTAGAATTCCTCTATTTCCCACAATGGCCACTTTTCGTTCCAAAACAAGACCTCTTTTATAATTAAGTTTATGTGTTATTGATATATCTGTTGTATATTCCATTAATATAATTTCATTTTTAAGATCTCGGACCATATTTAAGTGCTTAACAATTATTATTCCCAAAAATACTATTATTCCCAAAAAATAAAACTACTATTTTTCTGGTAAGTATTGTCGAATATAACAACAATCTCCAAAATCTGGAGTTACGGGTAAAAAACCGATTTTTCGTACCCGTAGGCGCTTGTCAACCTCTAATTTAGCGCGTTTTTTTTTATTAAAAATTTATTATTTTTATTTTTTGTCGTCTAAATCTCACTTCCAATAGAACATGTAGTGTATACATTTTTTTATTTATAATGTAGTTATTACGGACGTCAGTTTCAATAAAAATTTGTTTTTGGTATTTGTGACGGACTCTGTCTCGATTGTTAGCGTTGAAAGAACATTAGATGTGAAAATGTGCGTCATTATTTTGTTGTTTATTGCAATAACAATTATAAGCAAAAAGCTTGTCTTATTTGTGCAATATACAGTTCCAAAGTATTAATTCTGATACCGTAGTCTCTTTAAAGTTGAAAAATTATCTGTACTATTTGCTTTATTAGTCAAAAATTGTATTGAAATTTTTTTAACGTACACTTCAACCCAAATTATTTTTTTATTATTTTTTATTGCTCCCTTTTTTTTTTGTTTATTTTATTTTTGTCTTATTTTAAATATGTATATGCAACTGTTGTTGAATTAAAAATATGTTTTCATTTATAAGTAAACCAATTTATGTTATTTTTAAGAGCATACTTTTGACTTTACAGTGCATATTTTTTACAAATTTTTAGTACATATTGAATGCGCAAAAAAAGCTTTTTAGAGCATATTTCTAGTTTCCCTGCTCATGAAGTAATTTATTTTGGCTTTAATACAAAATATTATAATATACATACTTTCTGGCTTAATCGCGATTAATCGCTAATTTTTTTATCGCAATCGCATCTAACTTCTATTAAATGCAATACAAAATATTTGAAAGAAAAACGTATTAACCCTAATATAGATATATGTATATGTAAAAGAAATAAGCCTTTTTCAAAAATTTATTTTTTACTATCTTATAGTACAATACATTTTTTCAAAGTATCCACTTCTTTCTTATTCATTCATATTTCACACATGCACACAATCCACAAACTTAGTATAAACATACATACATACACACAAATGTACGGTTATGGCTTGCACAGACATGTACATGCATGTACAGACATGCATGTATGTTTGTTAATATGTGGAAAGTGTGTTGCCCGGTAAACAAGCGATCTTGACCTAAATTTGCAACTAAATAATTATATTAAAACTAATTTTAATCATGAAACGTTTGAAGAAGCCATAAGAAGTGACTCGAAAAGTTAAAAAAAAATTAAAGTTTTCACAATACAGGATATTTTACTGCGACAAAGAAATTACTGCATAATCAGCAGGTAAATAAAATAAAATATGGTTTCTTTCATTTAAATATATAGAAAGAAAATCTCGATTTTGGTGGTCCGTGGATTTGCTGGACTGCATCAGAGAATGACGGAAGCATAGTGTTAAGCACTCTTTGAGTATTGGCCATCAAAAAACTCTAAATGAGTATAGCTTAAAATAAAAAACATGCTCATATGCAAACATACGCATTAATTTTAAACGGAATACGTAGAACTATAAATATCCAACAACTATGTTTATACACATTTTTTTTTTTAATTACGCAGCACAAACAACTATAATTAAATTTTATAGTCTGTATGAGCTACAATCATACAAATGAGTATAAAAATATTCTAACTATTAATTGGCTACAAATGGATATATACAGGGCTAATTTATTTACACATACACATACAAAATATTTTCAAACAACTACACACATACACCGCAGATTTTCTTTTCCATTTTATTTGCACAAATGATTGTTTAAGGTGGCCAACGAAGAATAAATATCCTGAGTATCATGCATATATTTTGTTTATCCACGTAAATATCCATAGCCGGAGTATAAACATAATCAGACTATAAGTATGGTAGAGAGCCAATGCGCTTGATACGCATGCAAAATTTTATTTTTACTTGTAGCGTATTTAAGTTTTCCGAAAAAAGGAAGTAGAGATACTCTTGTATTTTGTAATTGGATATATTCATAGAGTTGCTTGAGAGAAAATATGTGAGCGTACTAATTGTTTACAATACAACTATGATTATACCAGCACGCAGTTACTTATGCATATTTTCTTGAGTAATCATTGCCACTATTTTTACCAGATCCGGTCTCAGAGGCAGGCATGCACAGAGGTTAAGTGTTGAATATAATGCATTTTTCTGCAGTTGCCAAGATATAAATGAAAAAAAAAATAATCTGTGTCAATGCTACGGGATTAATAAGAAAGAGAATTGCCACCATGGACTCTCTTGAGTTCAGGCAACTATCTGACATTGCCCGGGTTAAACTGCAGCATGTTAGTAGTTTTTTATTGACATCTGATTGGTTCCACAGTGGGGATTCCGCTTAAGCAGAGTATTCGTGGTACCACACTACACCAGAAGGGTCTTCTAACTTATGCTGAGTACACATCTGGCATTTTTTGTGTTATCATGTTGTGGCGTCATTTTGAAATATGTGCAATGCCGTTCACATTATGCTTTTTTTATATGGAATGCAATGTCATACAACGATATATATCGGAAATGACAAATGTTGGCACTAGCACACAGTATTGCGATGTCACAAAATATAGTGAGACATATTTAGATTTAATTGAACTGCAGTGAATTTTATAATCAGAAATAATTTTTAATCGGTAATTTTTAATTCGGTAATTTCAATTCTTATTGAATGAAATATTTTTATTAATTAATGTGAGTTTCTAAAGAAGAGAAGAAAAATTAAACTAGACTTTATTAGCTATAGTGTGTACTCGGTATTAACCTAAATTGCCTCCCACTGTAATGTCATGAATGCCCCTCACGTGCACATCTTTACAAAATGTATTGTGAAATTATAATCCCTCATCCGGCCAGTCGATTAGTCGATATTTTACTCATTTAAATTTGTTTACCCGACTGCGCAACGCAAAGAAGCGTATTGTGCTTATCAGTGTGCGTTCCTTTGCGGCATTCTATAAAACGAACGCTTGGCCTGATTTTGAGTGGGAGTGCGATTAGATATATATACAGGGAAACCGGAAATATGCAACTGCATGTTTTTTCTTGTGTGAAGTATTAATATGGGGACAAGATAATCATCCGTTTCGGAACTTTTTATATATTTTGGCATCGATTTGTTAGTGCATATTTTTGCATATTTTACCCTTTAAAGCATGTTTTTGCATATGTCAGTCTTACACGCATACTTTTAGCATTTCTTCGAATTTTTAAGGCATATTTGATGCTTTAAGGGCATATTTTGATACTTTATAGAATATTTTTTACTTTAATATGTTTACAAGCTTATATGTTAGTCAAAGTTTTAATTTGTATTTTTCTCCATCAGATGCAGCGCATAGATGCATTTCCGAACAAGCCCTGTATCTATGTAAGACAGAATTTGACGTTTGCTACGTACATACGTACAGAAAATAGATTTTTACTTAACAAATGTTGCCAATACATTTTCAATAAGCATCAACATGTTAAATGATACGGATTTTGCCAGCTGATGCGCAACAGCACAATACGATTTGACTAACGAAGCCATTACTCTCTCTCTCTCTCTCTCTCTTTCTCGATTCCTTTGGTAAACTATCTTACACTTCTATGCAGCGATGCCAACTTGGTGCTTTTGGCACTATTTTTAGTGTTTCTTTAAGACTCAAAACGCCAAATTATGAGCGTTAGTGCCAAACTAAAAAAAATCACTAAGTAGTGCTTTTAAAAAATTTGTTTTTTTTCTTAAAACTACTTTAATAAAAACTTGGTCTATTTATTTTTTCAGTGTAAAGCATACCTTTTTCGTCTGATATATTTCATTAAAGATGATAATATTGCACAAAAAATAGAAAATATTAAACATTATTAAACTTCACTCGTTTGAATCTTCACTCATTTTTCACTTTAGTGCTTTTTACTCTTTTTAGATCTCAAAATTACGCCTTTTAGTGCTTTTTTAAAAATTTGGTGTGCTTTTAGAGCCAAAAAAGTTGACATCACTGTTTCTATGTGTATTTTTTAGAAAACAATAAACAAAGACATTATGACACTTAAGACATGGCCCTATGGTCCTTGTAGGAACTATGGGAAATTATATATATATATATATATATATATATATATATATATATATATATATATAAAGGGTGTTTTTTTTAGAGGTATAGAACTTCGAATTGAAATAAAACACAAGAAAATCGTTTTAATGTCCATCAATTTGGCTTTATTGGAAGGATAATTTTATGCCATTAATGTTTAAATATGATTTCGGGCATGTGGCCGCCGCGGCTGGCTCGAATAAAGCCAATTCTACAGGTCCAATTTTCAACCACTTTTTCGAGCATATGGGGCCGTATGTTGGCAATAACGCCACGAACGTTGGCTTCCAAGTCTCCTAACGTTTCTGGTTTGTTGGCGTAGACGAGCGACTTCACATATCCCCAAAGAAAATAATCCAATGGTGTCAAATCACACGATCTTGGTGGCCAATTGACAGGTCCATTCCGCGAAATTATGCGCTCATCGAATGTTTCCTTCAATAAATCGATTGTGACGTGCGCTGTGTGGCATGTAGCGCCGTCTTGTTGGAACCACAACTCATCCACATTCAAAATCTTCAAAATCTTCCATAAAGTTGATGGACAAAGCTCCAATTGCTGTGCACGGTGGCGAATCGATTCATTCGGGTCCTCTTCAACACTTTGCTCTACAGCGGCAATTGTTTCTTCGGTGCGCACTGTTCGACGTCTTTGCGGATGCGTATTATCACATAGAGTAAACGTAGTGCGAAAACGATCCATGGTTAACCGAATTAATTGCTCTGATGGACGATTATGTCGACCATAAAATGGACGGAGCTTGCGGTAAACTTCGCGAACTGAACCATTATTTTCGAAATAAATTTGCACGATTTGCAAGCGTTGTTCTTTTGTCAACCTGTTCATGATGAAATGGCAAACCAAACTAAATATTAATCACTTGACAGCTGACAAAATGGCCGCCAGTTAAAAAAGTGATGCCAACTTAAAGTTCTATACATCAATAAAAAACACCCTTTATATATATATATATATATATATATATATATATATATATATATATATATATATATATACATATATTAAGACACTTAAAACTACCTACCGTTTGAATATCCCAAATGTATAGTTTCCATATTACGAACAGTCGTCAACTTTAGACAATTTTAATAGAAATCACTAAAAAAATTAGTGCTTTTCATATAATATTTCGATATTAGTTTACTGGGCGCAAATTGTGGCACTCCAGATCGATCGAAACTTCCTCTCAATGGATTGGAATGATTTAAGCTTTATTTGAATTATAAAATATAAAAAAATTAAAAATTTTAAAAACCCCCGATATATCTAGAAAAGATGTGACATCTTCTAAATGGCTGGAGCGATTTTCTTCCAACATGGTTAAGAACCATCTCGATCAAGTCAGCTTTAAAACAGAGAAAACTAAATCAAAATCGGTCCAGCCGTTTGGGCTGTACGTGGACACGGACAGACACAGATACACAGACAAACACTACAAACTTATAACACCCCTTTTTTGGGCGTGGGTTAAAAATAAAATAGGCTTTTAAGAACGTTTAAAAAACAAATAGTTTTTAAGGCAAAATATTGAAAAAATACCTGAAACTTTGTGTGACTCGTATAATGTGATCACTGATCAGACACGAATTCGCCAACCACGGCTACAATAAAAACCTTTTAATTACTCTGCCAGAATTAATCATTAGAATTTTGTTACTTTTGTTGTGTTGGGCAGTGATATTTTCAAAATATTCTTACCTAAATAAATAAAAATTTTAATTCTATTAACTAGAGCAACAAAATTTCATTACTTAGAGTTTAAACGTGTATATGTTTGTTGGGTTGGCATGTGAGTACATAATAAAACATGAATGTGACTACAAATATACTCGTACATATGTAAGTATGTACATATGTATGTTTATATCAGTATTCACATGAAAACTTAATGAACAATTTCCATTGTAAATTCTTTCTTATTTTTATGCATTTCACAATACATGTGTGTGTGTGTGTTTGGTGTGTGCGAAGCCATATACACTTGCATAAAAACATTCATAAGGTTACAAATATGCAAAAGAACAAATGTAGGATTTAGAATAGCGTTAACTGAATTTGAATGCAACTTACCTGCAAATATTTTAAGATCATGCCGATATTATTATTACCTTTTTATAACTATTTTATTTTATACCAAAAAGGTTGAAGTGTTTTCACGACCTGACTTCTGATTCAAATCACAAAAAATATAAAACGTAGCGATGCTTTAAAGTTCAGGTGACGATATGTATGAATGCATGTACACATGTATGTACATAAGTATTCAGGGTAAAATAGTACACATTACACGACAGTTTAGACATTTAAATCATCGACTTGCTTAAGTTACAAAAAACAACTCACGGAATAAGCAAATAATAAATTCAGTAAAGTGCGACTTTGACTCGCGCGCGAAGGGTTCCGTACTTTGGGCTTTGAGCATTTTTTTAATACAGCGGTTTTTTACGTTTTTTCAGCTGAAATATTTTTTTTTATTATTTTTAGCTTTTTCTCGTTTTGGCGATTTTTTTTTTAATTTTGGCAATTTTTTTATTTTGGCGATTTTTTTTTCATTTTGGCGATTTTTTTAATTTTGGCGATTTTTTTCATTTTTGCGATTTTTTCATTTTGGCGATTTTTTCATTTAGGCGATTTTACATCATTTCGGCGATTTGTTCATTTGGCGATTTTTCCGGTTTTTCGCGATTTTTTTTTAATTTGCTGTTTTTTTTTCGTTTTGGCGATTTTTTTATTTTGGCGATTTTTTTTCGGTTTGGCAATTTTATAATTTTGAGATTTTTTTGTTTTGCCGTTTTTGAAAATTTCAAGAATTTGCTCTTACGTTTTCCAAGATACAGCAAGTTAGCAAAATTACATAGTCGAAATTACATTAACTGATGGTACACCCTTTAATTAAAATTTTTTAAATTTTAGTGTTAATTGTTGTAGTCTGTATAAAAATACACTAACTTTACAAATTTCAAGTGCATATACATACAATTGTATGTATATTACATGGGATTTTAACATTTTTCGTTGCTCGTTTTGGCACAGCCTTTAATTTCCAACTCTCATGTATTTGTTGTTGTAGCGGCCACACACTCTGTCCAAATTTCAGGTCCGTAGCTCTTACGGTTCTCGAGAAAATACCCTGTGACGGGCAGACGGACAGACGGACAGACGGACAGACGGACAGAAGGACAGACGGACAGCGTAGCGAAAACAATAGGGTTTCTTTTCACCTTTGGTGTACGAAACCCTAAAAATGGATTAAAGAACATTTAATTTTCCATTTATTTTATTATTTCGAAGTAAAAATATAATTAAGAATGATTTAATAGATGAGGAGCTGGCCAACAAAATCAGACTAGTTCCATTAACTGTTACAGGACAGGCAAATAACTGAACTATCTAGATAGAGACTAGGAAGGAAAAGTTGGTGTTCGTTATTTTTTTAAGGTAGGATGGAACTGGTTTTAAATGGAAATATTTCGTGGCTTGGAGCCCGAACAAATATCCTTTACTGAGGATATGTCTAGTTTTTCTACGTCAGCTCATTAGATATTAGAAAATACATAGAATTATAATTTATAACTCCCAGGCGAAGCTACCCAGCAAAAAATTTTAGAGAAGGTAATCGAGTTTAAATTAAGCATTTTTTGTAGCAAAACTTCCCAACTGGAAGTTCTTCTCAATTCTTGAGAACTGGTGAATTTGTTTGAAGACGGATATACATATGTATATATTAATTTATTTAAAATGTATTTTTCAGTAATAAAATTTATTTAAAAATAAGAAATCAGGTCAATTGATATATATTTACTTCTTTTATGGTTTTGTGTAATTTGTTTAGTAAGACTGTAAATGAATTTGGCAATCGCAAAAGTAAGTATAGTTCTAGTTCTTAGGATAATGTCTAATGTTTGCGGGGTTATCAAAGGCTGGCAATATATCAGACAGAAAGAAGGCAAATCAACATCTTTAAAATATATTTTATATTATAATGACAAAAAATGTCCCAGCAAACCTACCGATTTAAGAACCAAATCTGCAAAAACATTTTGAAAATTTAGTATTTGATATTTTCTTCTACTGTGAGTAGGGTGTTCGACTCGGGTTTTCAACCAGTTTTAAAACCCGGTTTTTACACAATACGAATGTCAGTTGTTCGAATGACGAATAGTCCGGTTTTTTATAATTAAAAAACTGGCTCAGTCTAAGTTGATTTTCATTATATTAAAACTTAGACGAAGGTTTTCTGTTGATTTTTTTATCAGTGTAGAGGTTCTAGGCGTTTTTTGGTATGGCAACATTTACTGCAACAAGAAAATTAAAGCGATTCCATGAGGTGGTAACAGAGTCGAATTAAGTACAATAGATGTCAATAAAAGGAGTTTTTAGGGTTTCGTACACCAAAGGTGAAAAGAATTGTTTTCGCTACGCTGTCCGTCTGTCCGTCACAGGGTATTTTCTTGAGAACCGTAAGAGCTACGGACCTGAAATTTGGACACAGTGTGTAGACCCTTGGCCGCTACAACAACAAATACATGAGAGTTGGAAGTTAAAGGGTGTGCCAAAACGAGCAACGAAAAATGTTAAAATCCCATGTAATATACATACAATTGTATGTATATGCACTTGAAATTTGTAAAGTTAGTGTATTTTTATACAGACTATAACAATTAACACTAAAATTTAAAAAATTTTAATTAAAGGGCGTACCATCAGTTAATGTAATTTCGACTATGTAATTTTGATAACTTGCTGTATCTTGGAAAACGTAAGAGCAAACTTCTAGAAATTTTCAATAACGGTAAAACAAAAAAATCTCAAAATTATAAAAGTGCCAAACCGAAAAAAATCGCCAAAATAAAAAAAAAATCGCCAAAACAAAAAAAAAAGCACCAAATTAAAAAACATTTCTAAATCGAAAATAAGTCGCGAAAAACCGGAAAAATCGCCAAAAAGAAAAAAATCGCCAAAATTAAAAAAAATCGCCAAAACGAAAAAAAGCTAAAAATAATCAAAAAAAAAATATTTCAGCTGAAAAAACGTAAAAAAAACACTATTAAAAAAATGCTCAAATCCCATCGTACGGAACCCTTCGTGCGCGAGTCAAAGTCGCACTTTACTGAATTTATTTTAGTTTTGTTGGCATTTTGCTTCATATATTATGTAGAGTTAGATATCCATCGAAGACCAAAAATTGCTGTATTTGTACACTTATATCAGATGCCGATTAGGAGCTAGATTAGATAACATTGTGACCTTTGTGGCTAGCGTTTGAATACTCCAATTTTAACAGGGATTAAAAAATATATCATTCTTACTTATTTAATACACGACAAATGCTTGAAGCTATTAATATTTTATTAAATATTATTTTAAAAATTTTATACCAAAATAAAGTTTTTTTTTAGTTATTTTATAATTCAGAAAATGATTGAATTAATTAATAATATAATTTAAATCATATTATATAACAAACAACGGCATTAATTGAAAAAAGAATTAATGAAAAATTTTCGTTTATGTAAATATAGAGTCTAAACACAATGCAAAGATAATTTATTGCGATGCGGCTTTTCATACGATTTTTAAGTAAAAAACCGCAGTGCGGAACGGCATAAAATTAAAATCTATTTTAGTTTCTCTGCGGACTTTCTTATTCTCTCAATTTTTGACACTCTCTCTCTTTCTGATGATGCCACAGTTTTTGAATAATTGGCGGTGTTCACAACATTGTTTTAACAAAAAACATGATTTTTTTGTCATAATATATAAAAGTTTAAAAAATTTATCAAATATATCTGCGAATGTATAAATTGTTAATCATTTTTTGTTTTTAGTTACTGCCATTACAAAATATTTAACACAAAGAGTAATTTTTTTATGAAAATTTATACACAAAAACAAAATTTAGTAAAAATTTAAACAAACAATGACATGTATTGCCTTCGCCGTCTTCCGTTGTATTAGAGTCTGAACACAATGCAACGATAATTTATTGCGGTGCGGTTTTTCATACGATTTTTAAGTAAAAAACCGCAGTGCGGAGCGGCATAAAATTAAAATCTATTCTTATTCTCTCAATTTTTGACACTCTTTCTCTTTCTGATGTTGCCACAGTTTTTGAATAATTGGCGGTGTTCACAACATTGTTGTAACAAAAAACATGATTTTTTTTGTCATAAAATATAAAAGTTTAAAAAATATATCAAATATGTCTGCGAATTTATAAAATGTTAATCATTTTTTGTTTTTAGTTACTTCCATTACAAAATATTTAACACAAAGGGTAATTTTTTTATAAAAATGTATACACAAAAAAAATTAGTAAAAATTTAATCAAACAATGACAAGTATTTGCCGTTGCCGTCTTCCGTTGTATTATGTTTATTTTTCTCTCCCGCAACGAGAAATCGCATCGCACCGCAAACATTGTGTTTAGACTCTTATGTTTATTGTTCTCTCCCGCAACGGGAAATTGCACCGCACCGCAAACATTGTGTTTAGACTCATATGCAGGAAAATATATCAAAAGTCAGTTTCGTTGTAACAAAAATATACAAATGAGAAGTTTGAAATAGTTTTAGATTATACTAGTATGCAACAATAACATTCCATATGGAAATATTTACATATCGTGTAAATGTACTTTAAGAATATGCACTTAATGAACACTGAGCAAATGCCTTTTAAATGGAAAAAAGAAAGAAATATGAAGATGGATTCAAAATGCAAATGATTCTCATACATGGTGGTCCACAACTGTGCGGCTGCAAGCAAATTATCTTCTCTGACCACTTGCATTTATCTGTGCAAGAGGAATAAGAAAATTAAGTAAGGAAAAATTGAATTTTTATGAGGTACAGCAGCAGAAAACAACCAGCATACACTCTACCAACTGTTCCACAATATCAAGTGAAAAAAAACTGATTTGGAATGATAAGATTTATACAAATACATACATACATACATACATATAAATATATATGTATATATATGTACATATTGTTAGCACTGATAGTGACACAGGCGTTACAATATAAGTAAAGATAATTGACATGTGCGCTAAATGTCACTATTAATTTTGTATCGATTTTTATACTTTGAAAGACAAAATCATCTTTTAATGTTTAAAAACTCTATGAGAATTTTTTCGACGATTTCTTAGGCATATTTTAGCTTCTACAGTTCGAATTTGAGTGTTCAATCTTAAACTGATACCAAAACCTTTGTGATGCTGATGTAATTCGACATACATAGATATATGTATATAGGATCTTATGATACTTGTCATCATTACAAAAAAAAACTATCATAATTTTTTTATAGCTATGCTATTTATGTCACAATAAATAATCGACACTATTTGTTTTGTTTATTTCTTTGAAGTAAGTGAAACAAAAACAATGAGAATGATTGCTCAATTTGTTTTTATATTGTTTTTGCACATGATCACAAACCAGAGAAGTCGGCTAACAGCCATATAAAAAATTTTCATACACGTTAAATTCAAATGACATAAAACAAGTAAGAGTGCTATATTCGGCTGTGCCGAATCTTACACACCCTTCACAGACTTACCTATATGTAGTATCCCAGCAAACATTTGGAGTCCGATATGAGTCCGTTTGGACTCATAATTCGGAGTGTGAGCGCTCAATATGAGTTCTTTTAGGAGTCCAATTAGAGTGTGTTTCCCTTCTTGCGATGGTCGTCATATATGAATCCGAATTCATATACCATATGAGCCTCTTTTATGAGTCATATATGACTCATATTTTAGAGAAAATAAGAGCTCCTATAATATATCTGTTTCTTTTATAGTAAAACAACAGAAAATAATAGCAAGAACATAAATTATTTTTAATACTATATAAAGAAAGTAATATTCAGTTTTTATTATATTTTTGGTAAAAAAAAACAAAAATTAAAAAATTATATAAAAATATTCCTTTTTTTTTTGGTAAAAAAAAACAAAAATTAAAATTTATAAATTCATATTTCCTCATATTTCCGTCATATTTTATACTCATTTCGGACTCATAATTCTGAGCCTCATATTTCCTATATTATTTCCACTCATTTCGGATTCATTTCGGACTCAAAATTCTGAGCCTCATATTCCCATCATATTTTATACTCATTTCGGACTCATAATTCTGAGCCCTCCGAAAATGTTTGCTGGGATGGTATGACTATGATGTCATTCTATACTTATAAATCAATGTCATCGTTAGTATGCGCAAATCATAGTAGTTGGGTTTAAAAGATGTCCACTCACTTATATTTAAAATTTCATGAGTCAGTATGAATAGTAAAAAAAACGATTCATAGCCGATCACTGATATAGATACATACATCAGAGCTGGCCACCGAGAGAAATACGAAAGAAATGTATTCGCGTGTGTGTATTCATTTGTATAAGAAGCCGATTGATGTTCAGCACTCTGGTGCTTTTTTGGGCAGGTTAGACATACATACATACAATTTATACTTTTTTGTTATAGTGTAATTTTTAGTAAGTGACCTCTCGGTATTTTTCGACTAAGGAATTTGATTCAATTATTTTATTTTCGATATTAGCAATAGTTGAATATTTTATTTTACACGCTGTATTTAACAGAGTTTAATATTTTCCCGTATTTAATAATCTTTGATGTTGCAAATCTCGTTAATATATTAATTTAAACATGTCCCTTAATTTATGTTATAGTTATGATTGCCCTTTAGCAATAAATTTTAATTTTATCTACATTTACTTAACATTAATAAGAACTGTTTACAAGCTGTCAACGAAGGACCATCGATTTGAAGCATAACTGTGCTGAATAAACAACAAGGCACAAAACTTCGTTTATACTTAAATTAGATATCTATATCCATATAAAAATTTAAATCCATTTCAAATTTAAAATATGAAATATGTTTCTGAAAAACAAAATATTTTTGGATTTTTTTTAGCCCAAAAATTGTTTTTCAATTTCCAACCCTGGAACCAAAATTTTTATTTTCTTGGTTTTTGATACTAATTTATTTTTTTCTTAAATATAGAATATATTTAGCTACCAAAGAAATAATTAGTTTTATATATCACAAAGTATAAATTTCCCAACCCTGGAATCATTCTTTTAGATTTTTCTGGTTCCTTATACCAAACTAGTTCTGCAAAAAATATATAAAATATATTTAGTGAACAAAGAAAAAGGAAATAAGGAAAAAATTGTGTTATTTAGCTACTTTAATATCGAAAAGAGATAAAATTTTTCAGCTCTGGAGGTGTGGTTTTTATTTTTCTAATTTTCTACACCAAATTTTTTTTACATAAAATATATTTGATTTATAAAAAAATCAACAAAATTAGACCTAGTTACTTTTATATATCACATAAAGTGTAAGGTTCCCAACCCTGGAATCATACTTTTAGATATTTCTTTCTGCCTTCTTGCATCAATTTTATTTTAAGAATGTAAGATATGTTTAATTTATAGAGAAAAGGGAAAAAATTGTTTTAGTAGGTTAATTTTATATAACAAAAAAAATAAATGTTTTCCAACCCTGGAAAATTTATAGGAGATACAAAGTTCCACAATTCATTCCCCGGCATTGAATGGTACTGCATTTACCATGTCGAAAAGTGCCAAATATCTAGGTGTTGTTCTAGATAGTAAACTCTCCTGGAGGGAAAATCTTCAGGTGAAGATAGAGAAAGCCGTTATGTCAATGTACATCTGTAGGAAAGTAATTGGCTCTACTTGGGGAATTAACCCCAAAGGGGTCGGTTGGATACTGGAGATGGTCATAAAACCTATCCTATTTTATGGGGTCTCGGTCTGGTGGAAAGCACTAGAATCAGCGGGAAACCAGACCCGTATAGAAGGCATTCTACGCAAAGCGGCACTTATGATAACAGGTGCCCTTAGATCCACGCCGACAAAGGCACTCTTCGCTATGTTTTGTTGGCTTCCTGTGGACTTAATGGCTAGAAAACTGGCCCTACATACGGCCGTTAGGCTGAACGCAATAGGCGTGTGGAACTATAGACCATGGGGTCACGCTAGCATCCTAAATACATCAAACAATATACCTAAACTCATTGAGTACTGCACTCCCAACCCCTACTTCAATAGGAATTTCAATATTTCTTTGACAGAAGGGTTCTCCCCAGTGGACAGAGCCGTGCAGGTTTTCACGGACGGCTCTATACGGTGGGGAAGAGTTGGAGGGGGATATATATTCCAGATTTTGGAATTGAAATATCCTTCAGACTCCCGGACGAATGTAGCATATTACAGGCAGAAATATCCACCATAAAAAGAACAACACACTGGTTGAGTTATTATCGGATACACAATAGGAATATCCAGATAATAACGGACAGCCAACCCGCGATCAAAACCCTTGCAGGTGTATATTCTACATCATTACTTGTCCAAGAATGCCGGACAGTCCTGGATGAACTGGCGCAGCACTCAACCATCACACTACACTGGGTGCGTGGACACGGAACCAATTCAGGCAATATAATTGCGGATGAACTAGCAAAGAGAGGAACCCTACTCGGGGAAGTCGATATTGACAATCTCTGTGGGCTCCCTCTGTCGTCTTGCTGGAGACGCTTCGATACTGCCTTTCTTAATTTAGCTCAGTAAAGATGGCGCAATGAGCCTACCTGCGTTATATCGAGAACCCTTTGGCCTCGTCTAGATACTAAAAGAACCAGAAACCTCACTAGCTTTACCAGAAAGCATCTGAGGAATCTCCTGGTCACACTTACAGGCCACTGCACTTTCGGAACCCACGCTAAGCGTATGGGTCTCCCGTATAATGATTACTGTTACAGCTGCAATGATGAGGAAGAGGAGGAAAGCATTTCGCATCTTCTCTGCTGCTGCCCTGCTTTGGAGGATCTCCGTCTGCACTTCCTTGGCAGAATATCCGTCAATAGCTTGTCCGAACTATCGGAAATAGGACTTAGAAACCTAAGTCTATACATTAGGACCAGACTCTCTCCTTGTCCCACTTCTTGACTTCTTCTCTACTCTACTCTCTCTTATTGTACAAAAACTCTCCATCTATATCCTCTCCATCTGTATCCTCTCCATCTATATTCTCCCTATACTCCCGGTCTCCCCCTTATTCTTATACTTACAACTTACAGGCAGCACAAAGGGATCATCTTATTGGACCCAAGTGAGCTAGACTCCTATATTTTCAATCTTCACTAGCAACCTGCTAACCTAACCTAACCCTGGAAACGTATTTTTGTTTTAGTACCGATTTTATTCATACTGAAATATAAAATAAGTTAATTAAACAAAAATTAGTTTTAGCTGGTCACTTTTATATGGCAAAATCAAGTTTAAGTGTTTCAGCTGTGAAACCGTCTGCTGGATTTTGCCGATTTTCAATACCAATCTATTTTGGAGCATTTCTGACACAACAGTCTAAGACCGAATTCTGTAGATTTGCTGGGAGCTTGGGAAATCCGATTTCACGTACATCAGACAGACGGATGGATGGACGGACCTACGGACATTTCTTATTCGTCTTCCCTATGCATAAGGACCCAGACTATATATAAATTATGAGTCGCTTATTAAAATTGTGGAAATTATACACAGAATGACAAACCTATGTATAAGGCTATCAGGGCAGAAGTGGTGTAACCCACATCTAGTTATTTAAACAATTGCTCTTTTAAATTATTTAATTGCTTTATTAAAGACTTTTCAGCTCTATTTTCTTTAGAATACCAAAATGTGGCTTACTCTATTTTTTTTTTTTTTTTTTTTTTGATAGTAGCTAATGTAAATAATACATTTATTATCAGAACCACAACGAAAAAACTAATGTACGTTACACCACTTCTGCGCTGATAGCCTCATCTATCCTTTGCCATTTTGAAAAAACATAGGGAACAAAGTTTTTTTATGAAAACTATCAGCAAGATTTTATGACAGTCATAAAATACATTGTTTTTTTTAATCCTCTTTAATATATAAATTATAACAGAATGGATAAATATCAATGTAACTTTCATTTGACGGTATAAAAAATAAATAAGAAAGAATGGCCAGAAAATAATCGTCAATATTGTTCCAATTTTGTACGACTGGTGGAGTTAATCGATTTGGCAAGTGAAAAAAAAATGCAATAAAGTTAACTTCAGTGTTTATATATTTACAAATAGGTAAATTTTTATTAGAGACTTGCAAAATAATCTAGGAGTATGTTAATAGTGCGTTAAAATACTCGTATCATATATCTTTATATATAGGGTGTTTTTTAGAGTGTCACAACTTTGAGTTGGCCTCACTGTTTTATTTGAGCACCCATTTAACAGCTGATAGTTGCTTTTTGTTTAGTTTGCTTTGAAATTTTATTATGAATCGACTTACACCAGAGCAACGTGTGGAAATTGTTGAAATTTTTAATCAAAATAATTGTTCTATTCTTCAAATCATCGTGCACTTCTTTCGTACGTAAACTAGCAGAGTTGTCACATTTGTAGGGAAAAGAATCCACAAGCTTTTGTCGAAACATCATTACATCCACAGAAAATTACTGTTTGATACGCTTTATGGGCTGGCAGAGTCACTGGCTCATACGTCATAAAGGACAGTGGTCAGAATTTTACTGTCAATGGTGAACGTTAAAGGAACATGATGCGAAATTTTTTCTTACCTCAAATACGTGGCATTAATCTTGCAGATATTGGGTTCCAACAATACGCAGCCACATGCTACACAGTGGGCGCTACAATTGATTTACTCAAAGAAACTTTTGATGAACAAATAATGTCACATAATGGCTCAATTGGCCATCAAGATCGTGTGATTTAACCCCATTGGGTTATTTTCATTGGGATTATGTTAAGTCACTTGTCTACGTCGATAAACTACAAACAATTGAACACCTGGAAATTAACATTCGAAGAGTTATCGGCGAAATACGGCCGCAAATGCTGCGAAAAGTTCTTGAAAATTGGAGTTACAGATTGCGCCTTCTACGCGCCAGCTGTGGCGGCTACATGGCAGAAATCTTATTTAAACATTAATTTCATAAAACTTTCGTTCCAATAAAGCCCGTTTCATTGATATTAAAAATATATTTCTTTGTTTTATTATGATTTAAAGTTGTGTCATTCTATAAAAAAAACACCCTTTATATAATTCTACTGTACGTTTGTAGTTATGTCACTGAACCCCTCCTAAGCGGCTGGACCGATTTGAATAAATTTTTTTTTTGTATGCGTTGGGGGTGGCGCCCTGTATGGCTTAGATTCACAAATGAGCCCAGCAGATGGCGCTGCAAGCATCGATCAAGATGTATACCAAGGTATTTCACATGTGAATGATGAGGAAGAACTTGATTATTGATACGAATTGGAGGAACAAGTATCTCTTCTTAGGGTAAATGCTGCCTGAACACACTTCTGTTTGTTTACTTTTATGCTACACAAATTTAACCATAGTTTAATTTAACCAATATTTGCAACAAATTCTTTAATCGAAATAAAAAACCGAGAGGTCACTTACTAAAAATTGTACTATAATAGTACAACTGAAAGTTAAAACCTGGTTTAACAACTGTAACGTTGATCACCATCTAAATAAGTTGTATTTAGCCAGTGACCAACCGCTACATATTATTATATTTCTATAGAACAAAACAAAAACAGAAATCATGTTTTTATAAAGAACACACGCAAATATATACACACACCCGTTACATACATACATACCAACAGCCATAGCCAAGCAAACAATACAAAACCCATACGATACATAATCATCTACACCCGTTTATTAAGTATAGAAATAAAACCAACTATATACGTACAGCAATGCATACACATTCTACGTATCTATCCATAACTATGGCCAAGCAAAGTATGTACAATCATGTATACAAACGTTTTCACATAATTAACGAAACCACTCAAACAAAGTAATAGGTACCGACTACGTGAATATTCACTGGGATACCAGTATGCAATTGCATGAGGTTTTCGTTTAATATCATCATCCTCATACTAATAATTCTTATTTAGTCTGTTTTGTGAAATGTATAAGTGTTGCAACTTTGGTTGACTGTTCTCACAGCGGCTTCGGCTGACTGTTCTCACTGCGGCTTCGGCTGACTGTTCTCACATCAGCTTCGGCTGACTGTTCTCACAGCAACTTCGGTTGACTGTTCTCACAGCGGTTTCGACTGACTGTTCTCACAGCGGCTTCGGCTGACTGTTCTCACAACGGCTGCGGCTGACTGTTCTCACCGCAGCTTCGGCTGACGGTTCTCACAGCGACTTCGGTTGACTGTTCTCACAGAAACTTCGGTTGACTGTTCTCACAGCGGTTTCGACTGACTGTTCTCACAGTGGCTTCGGCTGACTGTTCTCACTGCAGCTTCGGGTGACTGTTCTCACAGCGGTTTCGACTGACTGTTCTCACAGCGGCTTCGGCTGACTGTTCTCACCGCAGCTTCGGTTGACTGTTCTCACAGCAACTTCGGTTGACTGTTCTCACAGCGGTTTCGACTGACTGTTCTCACAGCGGCTTCGGCTGACTGTTCTCACAGCAACTTCGGTTGACTGTTCTCCTAGGCTAAGCAAGTATTGCATGTTTTGTAGAAAGTAGGTAAATTACTAACCTCACACCGACCGTACTAAACCACGCACCCGAACCTGCATTAACATAAGCCGAAACCTACATCTACGAAGCCATCGAACCGAGTCTACCAGCGACGAATCTGCATCAACGACACTCAACGAACGAAGTCATCGAGCCGAGTCTACCAGCAACGAAACTGCATCAACGACAAAACCACGTTACACAACATTAAAACCATTAACAGCTGATTTTGCATTCACACTGCAAGTTTGTTAAATTCAGGTTTTAACTCACAGACTGTCTAATAACTCTGCTTGAAATAAAATAAATCTTCTGCAGAAATGCGTGTGTTTGATTTTTTTCTACTTTTTAATAACACTTATTTGATTAACTGTACAACAACTTTTTTTGTTTGTATGAAAAAGTCGGAAATTTTACAGTGCGTTGTAAAAAGTAAATAATTTTTTTTTTTGTAAATAAATATTTTAAAATTATGGAACTAGTAATACAAAGTGAAGAAGTGGTTGGAATTCAAGTTATTGTATATAAAAAATGCATAAATACATCACAAAATTAAAATTTTTTATCGGCGGATCGATGTCAGTCATATCGTATATTTTCACTTCTCCGAGGTCAATAAGAATATTTTCGTTATTTTCCTTCCAAAAAAAAAACTATTTTTTCCCATAATTTTTTTTATTATTGTTGCTGCTGCGTAAGTTGAAAATCTTTCAAGCGACATCTATTGTTATTCACTGACATTAAAATTATCAGCTGCTTCCAGTCATTTTAATTTGGCAGCACTGAATTTAGCACTTAAAAAATGGTTTTAAGTTGATTTTAACAACAACAATTTGTATGGTAAAACCAGGTTTTAACAATTGGTTTTAACATTAAATCCAACTTTTATTAAAGCCATGTCAGTGTGAAAACATTATAACAAAAATTTTTTTAGTTTTTTCACAAAACAAATATGTATGTATGTAGTTATGTAGGTGTCTCTACATTACATACATATCGTACATCGGAGAGGGGTATATAAGATTCGGCACAGTCGAATATAACACTTTTACTTGTTCAATATAATCAAGGGTTGCATGAAAGTCACATGAAAGCGGAAGATTTAAGAGGCTGTTGTTAACCAGCGATGAATTCAGCGTTACCGTTGAAAATTTTCAAAAAGGGGCACAAAAAGGGGATTTTCAAAAAAAAAAGTGCCACAAAAAGGGGATTTCAAAGATAAAACGAGGCAACTTCAAAATCAAGAAAAAATAAAGAAACAAGCATATTTATTAAGTTATTTTTTTTAACAAACAACAAACACAACAATTTCTCATGTATAAGAAGCACAAAAACATTATTTTTATGAGAACTCATCTTATTTGCAAGTAAAAATTGTAACTTACTAATTCACGAGAACAATTACGTATTGCTGGGGATGAGATGTATATATGTATACAGAAAAAGAAATTTTTAGTTTTATAAATTGCTTATTTGACTCACAGTCTTCATATATACTTCTATTTGCAAATAAGACCAGTATAAACGTAGTATAGATAGCTATTATATAAAAAAAAAAATCATAAAATCTACGTTAATAATAAAACAGTAGTCAAATTGCTGCATTTGATATCAAACGAAATTCCAACAGGAAATAAATGGAAATTTCGTTCGATATCGAATGCAGTAATTAATTGTCCCCAGTTCTTAAGATATACAAAAAATTAAAGAATACATAAATACATTTTTTATAATTTTTGGGACATGGTTCATATTACTTATTTATATAAAGTTTTGATAAAAATTTTAAAATTCGATTCTGAAGAGGCATTATGCATAGTTATTAAATACCTTAAATACCCTTTCTTTTGAAATTGTACATTTGTATTTATTAATAAGTTTTTTACTTGGAATCCATTCTTTCAAATCGCTTTGAAATAAATTTAAAGCAGACAGCATGGACTGACAAGTGTCTACTTTTAGTCTATTTGATAATTTTTTCGTAATACGAGTACTAATTTATGTTTATGCTTTATGTGTTTTATTTTTTTAATTTTACTTTATATAGATAAAGAAATAAGGTGTAACTCGCAGATTTTACAACTGGCGAATCTGGATATATTTTTGCATTTAATTTGGCCAATTTGTCCATTTGCTTAAGCGGGTTCATCTTATCATCCTCAAAACAAGTTTCATTTCAGCAATATCAACTTTCCTCCGAAAATCGGTATTTGTTTGTGGTAAAAGCTCGGTTATTTTTACATCATTTTTTTTTTTTTTTGTTTTAACATGATTGCAGAAAACACACATCGGTTTTCTGGTATCTGCATCCATCTGTACCCACTTATGCCGTCTCTGCTAATCATTGGAATACTTTCGTGTTGCTTTTTTCTTTTTTACTGGTTTTTCCAAGATAATAGGCTCACATGATGAACTAATTTCATGAGAACTTAAATCAAAAGCATTACTTGATGATAGCAATTCAGTGTGGTATTTTCACACAATATTATTTCCCTTAGCATAAAATTTTTCGCCTTTTAAAATTATGAACTTTTATCAAATTTGTCTGCGGAAAATACAGTTAGAATTATTTATGAATGACTGTATGTAATTTCATATTTAAAAATCTTAAACAAAGGAAAAGATTCATACCAAGGCTTTTCAACACCATATACTCCCACAGAAAATAATATTGCGCCATACTGTCAATTTTCCAAGAAAAAAATTTTATTTTTTTCATATATACACATAGGAAATAAAATCTTGTTGTCTAATGTGGTAGAATCTGTACAAATTTGCGTACATTTATTGTAAAAATAAAAATTAAAGTTGACTTTGAACAAAAAGGGTCACAAAATAATGCAAATGATACTAAAAGGGGATTTAAAACTTAGGGGCATAAAATGTGGCAAGGCATTCGAAAAAGGGGCAAACTGCGACTTTAGTCGCACAACGGTAACGCTGGATGAATTGCATGCAACATTTCATTTAATGCCGCACTTACAAGGCGAAATCAAGAACAATCTATTTAAATTTAGAAAGGCAATCCCTACATTCGGCAAAAAAGCATAAAACATTTTTTAAATAGTTCTGCTTAAGTTATCAAAATACTTCTTTCGCAAAAGTTTAATAATTTTTTTCGAGCTTTAATTTTCTGACATTAGGGTGGTGCATTAGGATGGTACGAACTGAGCTGTGATGGGTAAATACTAAAACGCGATATTTGAGATCAATGACTATTAAAGCAAAACATTGGTCTGCTCGAGACAAAAGCAACGCCTTAACCCATTACCCGCCGTAATTCATATATGATAAAACTAGTAAACTAGTAAACGGTTGAAATGGTCAGCTTCGACGTGAAGTTGACAACCATTTACAACTAATTGGTTAAAACTGTAAAAATTCTTCTTATTTTAAGAAAAGTTTTAAAAATATACGATGCAGTTATTAAAATAAAGACTTTTTAAAAGACGTCCTAAAAATGGGACAATGGCGGGTATTGGGTTAAAGTCTGATATCTTTAAGATTTGACATTAAATACTGATATATAACGAAAAATTTATTTTTAAAAATAAATTTTTTTGTCGAATCTGCCTTTCAACAATATTTTATATTCGGTGGTGTACAACAAACTACTTGTTTAAATGTTCATAGAAAAACCTGTTTTAAAAGGATTTTGTGTAGTGCTTTCTATAAAGATAATTCATTCTTACACTTTAAAAATCTTACTTTAATAGATATATTTTTTCCGAAGTAAGGTTTATTAACTTGTCTTCTATCAACTTCATTTGCAGCCACACATAGTTTTATATTTAAACACTTACCGGCTTGCTAAAAACAAGCCCACAATTATTTAAATTTCTTTTAACACAAAGAAGCTGAGGAAAAAATGATGGAAGTGTCGAAATCAATTATCCACACATTTATTTATTATTTTTTTTTTTTTTTTTGAAACTGTTGACAATAAGAATATGACAAAAAAACATGTTTAAAATATAAAACAACTAGAAAAAATATGACTGCAAATTTTTGTTATATGTTTCTACCCAGTGCTGGTGCTAAAAAAAAGAGCAATAAAATTCATTTATTGTTGATTATAAGAACTCGGAGGAAAACTTTTCTCAATATACACGTACTAGTAATACTTTGATAGTTTTCTTTAAGCCAATTGAACTAAACTCAACAATTTTTTTTCAATGATATTTTTTCTGTTTTTTTTTTTAAATTTTCCTCTTTTATGCAATTTTATTGCAGTTTGTGTGTTTGTGTGTGTGTGTGTGTGTGTGTGTGTGTGTGTGTGTGTGTGTGTGTGTGTGTACATTCTGAGATCTATGTGCTACTTGCTTTATGTTCGATGAGATTAAAAACTTTTTTATTGGCAAATAACTTTTAGTGTTGCCAAATTCAACTAAACCAGCCAAACAACCACCAACAAGACAAGTCTTCTTCTGCTTCTGCAATTCCTATCGCTTAATGGCAAATGGAACCTACAACAGCCAACCAGGCAATAAATCGTACTCAAAGAGCCAATAATGGCAGAAAGAAATAAAGAATTTTCTAACAAACAAAAAAAATAAGTAATGGTCGAACAGAGCTGATCCTCTAATTGCTGAAATGTACTTTACGAAATAATATAAAAATATGCTGCACAAAAAAAAATTCTGAAAACAGTTTCAATTGACAAGTTTTAAGTTTATGTATGTATATTGTTGTTGGAAAAAATCAATTTTCACTTTTTTTTATGTGGACAACATCTAAGCATCGAATGAGACCGATTCCATGCCCCAAAAGTGTTCCCTCCCAGAGATATGCGCGTTTTATGAAATTCAAGTCGACGATTCTAAGGTTATGTGAAAAAATGTTCGTACTAACAGAGTGGTATTCACGATTTAAAAGAATTATAAATGAGTATTTATTATAATTCACAATTAATAATTTCAGAAAATAAACCTGGATTCGAAAAAAACGCGAGCAAAACTGATATCAAACTAATGGAAACAGCGCGCTAGGTAGAAAACAGTAAAAATCAACTACACAAAACAAGAGGTAGGGACGATCTACGCGCGTTTTCAAGATTGACCAACACGTTCCTGACGTCATGAGAGTACATTCATGTTTTGGATAAAACAAATCATCGGTTGGTTATAAAGTCCTGCACAAGACCATTTATAAGAACTTTCAAGACATGAGGGATTTTTCAAATGCTTTACTACAGCGAAGTCTTCTAAAACAAACGCTAAGCAACACTGTTTGCAAGAACTTGTTTCAGTTATTGCAAGTATAGGAGTAAAGAAGAATGTACTTCGTGACTGAAAAATTTGTGATGCTTGCTTCTTTCTACGCATGGGCGCGTATACAAGCGTCATGCATGTACATACACACACACGTTGTGTGTATGCTCTTTTATTTTTCTGCACACAAACAAACGTTCACATGCATTTACATTAGTTGTGTGCGCTTGCTTAAGAAAACCTCCCTTAAACACATAATAGCTTACCATCTACATCTTACACACACAATCAAACGTACAATATGGAAAATAACAAGCATACACGTATCAACACTACTTTGTTGACTGTTTGTTCATAACAAGAAGTCTTCACGACATTGCTCGTTAGCACTCATATACACGCACACAAATGCATCTATCGTGCTTTGCTTATAATACGACAGCATTTATTATTGGTTTAGTATAATGCAGCCACGAGAATACATTTAAAAAACAAGACGTATTTACATATCAAGACTATTTACGTAGGTCTTTAGTTGGTTATTGGTTTGCTGTAATCTGAATATATTTTGGATACACTGTGCCGCAAGCCAATAACCAAACGACGATTTACTTAATGCAAATACTGTCGTCTGTCAGGGTAAATTTTTAATTCACGTTAGTGAGCTTTTAATGCAAATTAACACTTTCGTCTGTCTTTGCTATAATCAGCTTAGCAATAAGACTTGCTTAATGTAAATTAGGACTTAATAAATCGCTTAACGGGTTAATTACTACCCGGTTAACTGATCGGTTAACTTAAAACTGAATTTTTTCGATTAACTGTTAACGTCCCTTTTCACAATGTATGGTTAAGAGTTAACGTGAACTTTAACTGACAGTTCTTCATACAAAACTTGCAGTTAAAGTCTCTGTTATCTTTTAACTATACATTGTGAAAAGGTACGTAAACCGGTTAATTTCAATTGGTTAACCCGTTAAGCGACATAACAAATGTTTTCATATTTTGTACTATAAATTTAATTATTTGTTTCGTCTCATATATAAAAGGTATGTGTTTAAAAATTATTTTGCATACAAACGTGGACGTGGCTATAAAAGAGTTTAGTAAAGATTCTGCTACTCTAATTGAACTAGAGGGAATTATTAACTTTTTTGTTAAATAATTTAATAAAAGCCACTAGTACTGTTGTCAACGATTTAATTAGGAATAAGATTTAATGAGTGACGAATTCAATTATTTTATACCTACACTATGAAATATTTCATTCTAGCAACAGTGTTTTAAAATAAAATACAAAATTGAAAACTGAGAAATTCAGAAATAAACTTATTTGCAGAATATTCATCGCTGAGATCTGCCAGTATGAGTCAGAAGACACTATCGATTGTAGAACATTTCTTATGTTCTAACAAAATTACCTAAAACAATTAGAATTGCTAAGAATTTGAAAAAAAAAACGGGTGGCGAACCACGGCATTCGATACGACTCGTAATTTAAAAATATTACCATATAAACCCTATTGAAATATTTTTAAATTACGAGTCGTATCGAATGCCGTGATTTGCCCACAGGACTCTAATACATAATGAAAGATTTTATATGTTCGGAAGAATCCAGCAAAAAAAACTGAGAAGTTAGATGTTCTATATTATGGATTACTTTCGATTCCCTCAACATCTAAGATAAGTGAAAGAATTTGTCAAAGTCTAACTCAAGAAGAGAATCTCTTAAGTCCTAAACCATTAAACCAAATTGATTTTCTGAAAGATTGACCTCACAAACTTGTTAATTTTTAATGAATACATATTTATAAATTTTTTTTTCTTGATTTCGTTTAAGAATTCTTATGAGTGTTTTTTTTTTGGTTTTATTAATAAACTCAAATTAATTAATAACTGGGGTATTCAAATGGTACTCATAAAATAACACGTGTTAAAGTAATAAATATTGTAGTTATTTGCATTTTGGTTTTAGCACCTTTGTACATTGCTTATTCTCTCTCCCTTTCTCTCACTCTCTCTCTCTCTCTCAACGAGAGAGTTGTTATTACTTTATGACCTTTTTGTTTCAGCCACAACACAATTTGTTTAAACTGTTAAAATGTTAAGACATTATGACACTTAGGACACTTAAGACACTGGTGTGATTACCCCAAATGTATGCACTTTTATTTGTTGAAATTACTTGGTTTATGAATAAACTTCTTAATCGGTTAACGGGTACGGGTTTGTTAGCGATCGTGTTAATAAGTTACTATTTTCTTGGTTAATTTAACAAATATATATATAATATAGAAAATTAATCTTACGATTTTTTATAATATTTTAAATAAAAGTTATTTTAATTCAGCTAAATAAACTATTTTTATTTGTTTAATTAATTTTAATTATTGGTCTTTAAATTACCAATTTAAATTGTTATTAAATTTAAATCCTTGTGTAAATTCTTTTTATGAGTTAGGCGGTCTGTGTTTAGATTAGGTTAGGTAGCTCTGGGTGGTCAAGGACCTCGCATAGACCAGGATTGATCCTTAGCGATACCAGCAGATGACAAGAAACCTGTAAGTATGGCAGCATAGTTTGTGGTGCCTGTATCGAATGACTCCCGCACCGATTTAAAAAATCCTTAGCAATCTACACAGTTCCACTCCCGATACAAGTTCAAGAATCCGAAAAGTGTGATCAACAAAACAGTTATATCTAGTGCGGCTAAGAGCGGAACAGTGGTACAGTAGATGTTCTACTGTCTCAATTGTTTCGGATTCCGTACATTTCCTGCAGGTAGCGTCAAGTATTTGTCCTAATTTGATGGCGTATGAAGTCGTCCGTCAGTGTCCAGGAATTTGGTCGAATTTGGGATCATAGGAGCTCAACATGATTTTAAAAGTTTTGAAAGTTTTCGTCACACGCCAACCTTCCTCCGCTTCTTTTTTTTACTCTTAGAGTCTATGATCCTTTCAGCTGTTGAATTGGTTTCCGTACATATACCGTTTCCTCCACCGGTAATTGAATCCCCCTTTTGGCCATTACGTTTCTTTCAATTCCCTTGTATCCCCAGACCCAAAATATATGTACTTGTCTGCCAGCACATAACAGATTTAGAGCATTCCAATACATGAGCACAACCGAGGAATAGTTGCAGTCTGCTGAAACAGCCTTAATTGGTGATTGACTGTCTATATATATATATATATATATATATATCTATATATTCACACGCGAATATATATATATTCACACGCGAATTCATGGTTTGAGGGAGGAAAGCTAAATGTGCAGCTATTTTGGTTGCATAGATTTCCACCTAGAATATGCTACAGTAATCAGGAAGTTTATAAGATTTCTCTATACTGAGCTCCGGGCAGTAAACAGCAGCTCTCAGCCCTTGCAGTGGGTGTTCAATTTCCACATGAGATAATTCATATCATTGTAAGCAACGTAGTTAAAATAAATTCAGTAAAGTGCGACTTTGACTCACACACGAAGGGTTCCGTACGTGCACGAGATATTTAATACTATACGAACTTTACCCTATGTAATATATAGTTTTGGAATTACAGTGAAACTTCGTTATAACGAAAAACTTAATATAACGTATGTTTTATTGAGTCCCTTGAGAAAACCTCTTTATTGCAAAGTTTTTCATACAAAAATACACTATAGATATAACGAACATATTCTGAAGGAAAAAACTTCTATATAGCGAAATATTCCTTCAAATGCCTCAATATAACGAAATCATAATAAATCCTAAGTGGTAAAGTCCCGTTACAAGAACAGCGAAGTCTAAATGTATTTTCAAGAGCATTTGTACATCCTCTATACAACGATGTACTCGTACAAAAGCCTCTATACAACGAAGTAAGAATAAAATCATTCTCATGTTAAATAGAATTTGAATAAAGAAAACTATAGTTATAACGAATTTTTTTTTTGTATTTCTTCAAATTTCGTGTATCAAGGCTTTGCTGATTATATTTATAGCGAATCAATGGCTATAACGAAGTATTTTCGGATCCTCTTGGAATTCGTTACATCGAAGTTTCACTGTATTTTCGTTTTTGGAATGTTTTTAGTTTTTGGGGTTTTTTTATATAAGGGGTTTTTTATTTTTTGGCGATTTTTTTTAATTTTTGGCGATTTTTTCGCTTCTTGGCGATTTATTTAAGTTTTAGAGATTTTTTAGTTAGGCGCTTTTTCATTTTGGCAATTTTTTTTTTCTAGTTTTAGCGTTTTTGAAAATTTCAAGAGTTTGCCTCTTACGGTTTCCAAGATACAGCAAGTTGTCAAAATTACATTAACTGATAGAACACCCTTTAATTTAGATTTTTTTAAATGTTAGTATTAATTGTTGTAGTCTGTATAAAAATACACTTACTTTGCAAATTTCAAGTGACTATATATCGAGCCTTATTTTCGATTTTATCGTAAGCGACATGTTATCGAAAATGTACTTTTTTATTGAAATTAAAATTTTAACAAAGTGAGACACGGGTTGTAAAATGTTAAAGTAAGCGACAATTACAAAAACATATTTGAATATTTTAAAAAAGCCTTCTACTGAAAAATTTAATTTTTGGTTGCTCGTTTTGGAACACCCTTTAGTTTTTAACTGTAATGTATTTGATGTTGTAGCAGACAAAGCTCTACACATGCAGGTCCGTAGCTCTTACGGTTCTCCAGAAAGTAGCCTGTGACGGACAGACGGTCGGCGTATCGAAAACAATAGGGTTCCCAAAAAAAGGAAATGTTTCATAATACCTAAAGTTCTTTTTTTCAGGGCAATAAAGTCATAAATAAACTTTTTTAAGATTGTGCAAAAATTTTAATTCAACAATTTGATGTGGATTTTTTCTGGCTCAGTATGGAGATTGAATGGCGATTGTATGAATGGCTTTAGATTGATAGTGATAATTGATTTACTTGTAAAATTGTTGCTTTATAGTAAAGTTACCATAAAGTTTGTACTCTAACAAATTTTGGATTTTGTTTTTTCAACTACTTTACAGTTAGTTTTACTAATTGCACCCAGTCAATTTTAATCGTAAAAATTGGTTAACTTTACCTGAAACTTTTTCCGTTGTGATATATTAATTTTGATAAGATTTAATAAAGGCATACAGTATTTTTAATCTTCTTCATTTACGTTATGCTAGAGTTTTATGTAATGTCCTTTTTAATTTTTTTTTAAGAGAAGTGCATGTTAGGAATCCTTAAAGACAGCAAAATCCAAGCCTTCTTGCTACGAGCAGTTTCAATTGTACTCAGGTTACCAAAAAGCACCACTGCTTGGTGAAATCTATTTATTTTTATAGAAAAACATCAAACAACTCGAAAAGTCAATTATATCGACATCATGGAATAGGGAATCAAGCAGTTATTGTGTTGAAAAAAATTATACATAAAAAAGCAGCTAAAAGATTCTGTCTTTTGTATACAGTTTAAGAAAAGTTAAAATCTCGTCTGTTGCCGTTTGTGCTATAATTTTTTTTTCCTTTTCCCTTTTTATTGAATGTTCGTCCTGTTTTCATTTTATTTTAAACTCAACATGGCAAATCAATTAAAATCCTTCTGCCTTAACGAGTTTTTAAGCTTGTGCGATACGAGTAATATACAAAGTATTTTTTTTTTTTTCTTGAAATTGGAGTTGTTACTATTTTAAGTTTATGAAAAAAATGTAAGAGAGAGAGTTTGCAATGATTATTTTATTTAACATAAACACTTTGGCTTTGATATAATTTGCTATTTAGCATAAAGCGCTTGAATTTTAAATGCAAATTAAACCATAAATTTTTTAATTAAACTAAAGTTTCTAAATCATACAAACACGAAACAAGAATAGCAAAACTCTGACAACTGATTTAAAATAATATATACTCGTAGCTTTGCCGGCTTTTTCCAAGTTTACATCTGTTATTTTATGAAAAAGATGTTGAGGTTTTCCTTGGGCTTTTGCTCATTGTCATGGTGCATCTGTACAGGAACCATAAAACTCTTGCATTTCTGTGCCAAAAAGGAAAAAGTGCTTAAGTCGAGATAAGCTGATTTTGAGTAAATGCTACTTCCGTAATCTGCATATTTCAAAGTAATCCTATTCAAAATCTCAATTAATTTGAGTGATTTTTTTCAGGAATTTATAGCACTATGACTTGCGTTTTAACTTTTTTATACTTCTAATCTCATTTGGAATAATAGCTTAATTTAGGTTATACTTTGGTTATACTTTCAACTTGAATGTATTACTTAAAGTGTATAGAACGATATTTGCTTTAAAAAATTAAGGTTAACAGAGAATTTCCTAAATGACCTGTAAAAGAGAGAAATTTCTGAAAATCGACTTGAACGCTTAAAAGTGCTCTGTTAGAAAACTTAAATTTTAAAAATATAACATCTCTAAATAAGTGATCCGCCAAATAAAAAAATTTGGTATTGGTGATAAAAATGAGAGTAAAATACAGTTACACTTGAAGAAAAGTTTTGTTATTTAAAATAGGAATACACGGTGTGGTTATTCATTCTTTTACTATTTTTTTTTTTGTAAATAAGTAATTTAATAAGAACTAAAAACTTAAGAAAAAAGTATAAAGCCTAATAATCCATTCAACAAAACAAAATTTATTTGCAGCTCTGTGAAAACCATTAAAATCCATTTTTAAACCATTATCTCTATTATTTTCAAATGTTTCATAGCATAAAATGCATTTTTTTATCCTAAAATATTTCTTAGCTTCCATAATTATATTTCATTTATTTTTGATTTGAGCTTTAATTTCGTTCTGTGTGCTTAAAAAAAAACTAAACAAAAAAACCAGGAAAAAATTCGTACATGCGTGCACAACTTCATACGTCGCTTTCTCACTGACGACTAAATTAAAGAGCATAAACGTGTGTGATTTTTTTTGTCCACAATTGTGGTATGGCGTGCGATTAACAGCTCTAAATAAAAGTCAGGCACACACATACATCGTTATATCATTTATGTATTAGTGATAATGTGAAAGAGAGAAAAAAATATATTATGTGTCGAATAATTATGAGATATTGAGTTGTTTTCTTCCATACGTGTGTTTAAGTACCTTTCAATAAGACAATGGTGTCAAAAATAAAACTATTGTTGTATGTGTGAGAAAAGTTGTCTCATTAGTCGCTTAAGTACACTGTAAAAATAAATATTTGGAACAAATGCAGCTTATTGAAGCAGCTAAATAAAAAATAAAAAGGAGCCTATGTGATAGAAAATTAAAAAATAAGATGAAAAAATTAAATATAAAAGTTGGCGGTGACCCATATTTTCCTAGTTATGGGGCTCTGAACTTTACATAGGAAACTGTGAAGAATTTAAAAAAAAAATTTAAACAGCTTATCTGATAAAAACTTGAAAAATAAGAAACAAAATTTAATTAAAAAACATTTACTGCGACACATCGAGCCTTAATTTCGATATTATCGTAAGCGACAAAAATTTATGTTTTCAGGAGAAGGTTTTTTTTCTTAAATATTAAAATATGTTTTTGTACACCCAGAGAAGAAACAGCTTAAAATCAATAAAAACCATACTGAATTAATAAGAAACATTAACGAAAGTCTAGTCATGTTGAAATTTCTTATTTCAATATGGAAAAATATTAATTTATTAATTTTATTTATATTTGAGTATCTCAATATACATTTTCTATTATATTAAAAATGATTGAATTAATGTTACGTGTTATTATTTTTATTTTATTTATTTATTTATTGTATTTCCCTGAGTGTACGTAAATTGCCGCTTACTATAAAATTGTACAGTCTGTATCTTAAAAGTTATTAGCAATTTTGGCATTTTGATAACTCTAAACTAGGGATAGGACCATACAATTTAAATTTCAATAGAAAAGTAAATTTTCGCTTACGATAAAATCAAAAATATGGCTCCACATATTTCCCGAGTTATTTGTCTTAAAAGTTTTGATAGAAAATGCAGTTTAGTGAAGCTGCTCCAAAAAAAAATCAAAATGTCTTTTTAATACATATTCATTTCTTCCCTTAAAATTTTTTTTAGCATAAAACACATTGAATGTTGCGTAAAAAATTGGTGATTATAGAATATTTTTCGCACACCAATTTTTTTCTTTCACTGTAGCTATAAAAAAGATTTAATACACCCGCTAAGCATGTGTTATCGCCGCTGTCTCATTGACGACTAAATGAAAGAGAATAAGAATGTGTGTGATTTTAGCTAGCACAATTGTGCTATGAAACTGACATCAATGGCAATGGCCGCTTATAGGATGGGTCTCGGGACATGTGCTCGTTGTGTTGGCAACGGGCACTCGTCGGTCCTAAGTACAATGCCCAACTTAGGACTGCTAGGAATGCCTAGTGACAAGATAAACTGTGAACTGAGGTTCGACAGGAGATTTAATGTCACAATTCCACCCAGGGCACTGTGGGACGAAAACGGTCCCGATGTGGATTCCATAAGTTTATGTTGGTATACGGATGGATCCAAAACGGAGGATGGAGTTACCCATGGGCAAATGGCCTACGGTATTTCAGGCAAAAATGTAGGCAATCACCAAATGTGTTGACATTAATTTAAATAGCTCTTAAGTCTCTCCTTTCATGGGAATTCTGTTCTAGGCTAGTTTTAGAGTGCTTTGACTCATTACATTCCATACGGAACAAGGTTTCCATTTATTGGATACCTGGCCGCAGCGATCATCCAGGGAATGGGAAGCGGATGAACTGGCCAAGAGGGCCTCTGCTGCTCCTTTTGTGGGCCCAGAGCCGTTTTGTGGCGTAAGTCGGTCGACTGTGACATCTCTGATCAAAGAAGATGACACTTCGATCTGTCTTCTCCTGGTTTAAGGCAGGCCAAAGCTTTGATCCAGCCATTTACTGGTTACTGGTTTTCTTTCTGGTCACTTTGGACTGCATTATCCTCTGTGGAAAAGTAACCAAGTTCGTTCACCTTTGTGTCGCTTGTGCTTGGAAGATGACGAGACGACGACACATATTCTTTGTGAGTGTATCGTATTGTGTGACAGTAGAAGGCGTGTTTTTCGTTCTGAGTTTCTGTGTTCAGATGATATTAGGCGGGCTTCTCCAATATCTGTACTGATTTTCATAATATTGCACAAGATTTCAGAGATTGATTTAATTTAATTCACAGATCTATGGTACAAAAGATCCATCAGGTGTCGCAGTCGCCGGTCTTTGGACCTAATCTTCCCCCAATTCTATTCTATTCTATGGGTGTAATGATAATGCAATATTATTTTTTAGGTCTAAATTAACTTAATTTGCCATTTATTATTAAGTAAGTCTCTTGTGAGCCAACGCGAATTCGGTGACTCTACTAGGGCGCAGGTGACTAAACTAAATGCTCTTACTTTCACCAACACCAAACACCAACAAATGCCAACTATTGTATGGACTTTGATATATCTTTCAAGAGACATATACTCTATGACTCATAAGTCAGTGCACAGTGGGACCTATAAGGAAAAGTTTTAGTTATAAATTTCTTTGGAAAGTAAAATGGAGAAAATGAAATTGCCGATGAGCTGACAAGAAGAGGGTCCGCGTTAGATGAGGGAATGTGTGACAGATCGGTGAAATTAACGATAGGTCATTACTATAGGGTACTCAGTAATTGGGTAGAAAGCAGGATCAACAGTTCATGGCAAAGTAGAGAGAATTGTAGAGTTTCGAGGGGTATGTGGCCAAAACTTGACTCAGGAAGATCCAAACTGCTACTGGACATGAATAGGAAGGCGATGCGGATCCTGATAGGCGAGTTGACAGGTCACTACTTGGTCAGAGCAAGAACCAGCATTTGGGAAACAGGCTCTCCAAATTTTTGTAGGATGTGATGGGATGAAAAGGAATCATTGAACATATTATCTGCCACTGCCCGAAGCTGCAGCGTCATAGGCTTAGATGGCTGTGCAGACGTTTCCATGAGAGCATTACTGATATCGGGAAGTATAAAATGGAGGATATTAGGGGCTTCATCATGGAAATTCAGTGGCTTAATGACGGATAATAGGGTCACTTTTGGGTACAAATTGGGGGTGTGGGTAAATATTACTTTTTAACTGGCAAAAGAAGGGAATTACAATGGACCCAATTGGGTCTCCGAGTGGAAGTGCGGTATAGCACCACCCTTCCTAACCTAACCTTATTTTTAACACAAACCGAGGATGAAACCCATTTAATTTACATGACTCATTCAGTGTTTTAATAACACGAATATGAATTTTGGTGTAATAAATTAAAAAAAAAAATACATTTTATTCACAAGTTATTTTACTTTGTAAAAGAAAACTTTTGATTTTTAAATGCTGATACTTTTTGGAAATCTTACAAATGTTACCTACATGCACACATACATACATACATATGTATGTATATATATCCGTACTTAAATATATTATATATATTTAAGTTCTAGGAATATTTGTTTAACAGAATTCTTTTCTTTAAATAAAGAAAAAAAATTTATATCAGCAGCATCTATTTGATGTGCTGGTACTTAAAAAAAGTATCAGTATACAAACTGCCACAAAATGTATTAAATAAATTTTTGTATACCTACACATATTTGTTGTTTTTCCTTCTAAATAAATATACATATATATGTACATACGAAAGTGTATGTACATTTGTGTGTCCTTATGTGTGGATAAAATAACTTTTATTACCATCACGTACAGTTAAAGAATATTTAGAAGATAAACTTGTAACATACACTTATGAATAAATACATATGTACATGCAATACAAGATATTTATTTCGCCAGCTTTTAAACTTAGGTATAAAGGGGCCTTCCCGAAGACCTCATTTGGCAGGCACATTATATTTTACATGTGCTGTTATGTCGGCACCTACTCCACCTACTTCTACTTCGGTTCCTACTCCAACAATAGCACAACGAAAAAGATCTTGAGAATCCCTTGAAAACCTGGTCGCAAAATAAGTGTCCCTATAGATATGCGAGAGGCAATCCATATTTCACACAACCCAATTACTTTTGAGTATTCTGAATCACAACAAATTTTTACTTGAACATGTTGTGGTGCAAGAAAACTATAAATTGAATTAGGCTTTCTGTTGAAGAGCTAGCTTAAAAATAACAAAATTGTACTTTGAGTTTCAGTTTAATTAAATAATAATTTCTTAATCGGGCTTAAGTTCAGTATTTATAGCTATGCTATTTATGTCACGACACAGGAGCCAGGATCTTATTTTCGTAACAAAAATAATCGACATTATTACAGTTATAAATTTATTTTTATTTTGATTTCTTTGTACATAATTAAAAGCAGAGTATGAAAATAAACGAAACAAGTTGTTTGATTTTGTTTTTTTTTCGTTCTTAGTGAAACAAAAACAAAACCAAAACAATGAGAAAGATTGCTCAATTTGTTTTTGTATTGGTTTTGCATATGAGCACAAGCCAGAGAACACAGCCAATCGGCTGTAAACCCGCTAACAGCCGACGCCGCCGCCACCGTCCACAAACAACACATTAATTTAATCGCACGCAGCTAGAAAAGAAAATGATGGGAAATAAATAGAAACATTTTGAAGTATTTACGGGGAATTTGACATCATCATATAATAGAATTTTTTTGCATTGCTATTTAACACATTAAGTTTGTTTTATATAGCTAAGCAGCATAGCTATAACCGGGTGTCCTAAGACACCTACCTTCTTTTTCAATTCAAATTTATTGAAATATTCTACAGAAGAGAATTAAAATTACACTAGACTTTTTAGCTGGGGGAAATGCGCATTTTAAAATGCAGCCACGCTAGGCTTCCCAGATTCAAACAGTGAAACATCTTGACATTCAAGGAAAGCATTGATTTGCAAAAAAAAAAAAGCTTGACAATAATACAAAATATTTTTAAAATAATAATAACTCAATGTTTTTTAACAAAAATTGTATTTAATCAAAAAAAAAAGTTGCAAAGTCATACATATTTTTAAAGTATGTGTGGAAATACAACATCAGCTGGTCGCTTATAATGTCAAGTTAGCAGTGTTGCCAAATTGTGATGTTGTGTAAAGGTGGAAAATACTTCTCGACACTTATTAGTGTTATAGTTATACAATCAGCATATCGAAATAAACCTCAGCTATATTTAAATTAATTTTTAGCTTGACAATTAGCTTTTAAGCTTGAATCTTGACAAGCCCTGAAAAAGCTTGACAATTTACCAAATCAATCCCGTCTGGCAAGCCTAAGCCACGCACTTCATCAGCAACCATGGCTATTTACTTGGAGAGATGGTTATTAACAATTACTATTGATTTTTGTTTTTATTTACAAAAAAAAAATATCTCAAGTTCGAACAAATTAAATAAACTGGCATATCTTGTTCTTATAAAAACCTTCAATATGACTGAAACCACTTTCAACATCAATAAAATATAAATTTAGAAATACTCGTAGTATACAGATTTTCCATAATGTTCCAAGGAAAGTGTTTCATAACTTTGTGAAAGAATCTGTGAGATCATCTTAAAAAACTTTCTTAAAAACTTCCATGCAGGCCCTTTGGAGGGCGTAAACTTACAGAAATTTAAAGTTTTATTCACAAACATTCATACCTAAAAAATTTTAGAGATACTCATGCGTTTTGTATCTTCCTTTTTTTTTTTGTTGTTTTTACACTGGCTTTAAATTCCTTTTGGCATGGTTTACATGAGAAACTCTCATACTTTAGCGAGGACATATAAATAAAATTTAATAAAGTAGGATCATAAAAACCAAAACACTTGTAAGGTCTATACATTTAAAGATATACAGCGCACAATGGGCCAAAGTAAAAGATTTGCCTAATAAAAACAATAAGTTTTATAATATATTTTCCTCTTACTTACAGAATTGCTGTAATCGCTTTCAGCTAAATGATCCGATAAGCAAGTGAAGGAATATATTTTTGTTGCTAAGTGTATATGAGTACATTCCAAATGATTCAAAGAATAACAAAAGCTGCGCTAAATGATCTTTTGAGCAAACCAAATTCTCACTAAAATATATTAAGGCTCCTCATTGTATAGTTCAGCCAGAGTCATCAAAATACTTCCGTATAACTTCATTCTGCGCTCTACTACCACTGTACAGTCACAGATAATGTGCTTCAGCTTCTCTTCTTGGGTTTTGCAGAGTCACAAATTAAACCTAATCTAAAATAGCTGATATCCATTAGACTATCAAGAGCACTTCCCAATGGAGAGCAAATTCTTTATTAGCCATTTCCTATTTGACACATCCTCGTGAGCTGTAAAAAAAGGATGGTGGTCTCGTAAACCTAAGCTGGGGTTCTGTGTTGGCTAGATACTCAGCTCGTTTCTTTAAGGTAGGGCCTTTAGATTAACCGACTTTATCTCATAAAAGATTATGGAGTTGAGTGCTGCCTGTCTATCTGACATCAAGTAGATACGAATACACTTACATGTTATGCCCTTAATTTCTAAACACAGATACTTTACCTAATCTTTTTACCTACGAGTTTGCCTTTTAAAATTTGACTTACACGATAGATATCTTTACACTAATAGATATCTATGGGTAAAAATTGCGGGCATTAGACCTCCGCCTGGAAAATCATACGTTGTTTGTCAATTGAAATGTCTCTTTGGAAGTAAGGTTAGGTTAGGTTAAGTTAGTAAGGGCACCTGCACTCGGAGATCCATTTGGGTCCATTGTTATTCCCTTCTATTGCCTATTAAAAATAATATTTATCCACCATTTGTACCCAGAAGTGAGCTTATTATCCGTCATTAAGCCACTGAATTCCCATGATGAAGCCCCTAATATCCTCCAGTTTACACTTCCTGATATCAGTAATGCTCTCATGGAAATGTGTGCTCAGCCATCTAAGCCTATGACGTTGCAGCTTCGGCCAGTGACAGATAATATGTTCAATAGCCCCCAGTTCCTCTTCATCCCCGCACATCCTACAAAGTTAGGATTCAGGGATATAGCACGTATGTACATTTTGCTGTTTGCAACCTACACTGGACTAGATCTGGTCAGTATCTTCGTGCTGTGAAGTTCAATTCAGCCATTGAGTCCTTTCAGTAATTAGAACATAAAATTTTCTGTTCCAGACTAATGTGGGTTGTATTTGCAAAATGTCCCAGTACACTCAAGGGTCCAAAAAGGTCTCCGGTTTTCATAGTTGAGATTAGATGAGGTGCCTCCAACTTGTTCAGTTGGCCTTTTTAAACACAAATCTGTGATCAAACCCGTTTAAATTATATGGATTTTATCATAAGTTTGGTTCCAAAAATCCTGACTGAACGAGTTGAACCCAGCTCTAGTGGAGGTGTCCTGAGGCCGAAGTGGTCTTTTGCGGACCCAGAACAATGTATAATTTTTGGTTAGATATCCTTTGGCAAACATGGTTTTATTGGGAGTCTAGGAAGCACGTTTGAGGGCCTATTGAATCCTTTCCAGGCTACCACAGATATGATTAGGTTGTCGGCGTAATCGTGTGTTCAGAAGCTCAGGTTCATGAGTTGTTTTAGCATGAAGCGACTATAAAACACTTACTTGTGTATAGCATCTAGCTGCTCCTATGGTCTTCGATATACCTCATATGTTTAACTCAAACTCTCTGTTTGACAAAACCTATAAGGCCCCGTTTTATATAATTTTTGGAACTCTTAATCTATCAAGAGCGTTACCGATCGCATAATAAGATGTATATTTGAAGGCTCCCTGAATGTCTATAAAACCGCTCAATAATATTTGGTTAGCGTCTAGAACATTTTATATGACAGTAGTTAAGTAGTATATGGCTGTTACCATCAAATTGGCACTGGTGTATTGAATACACTGTGAGGTAGTTTTACTAATATAACTATCCAGCAAATTCTCTATCGTTTTCAAGAGAACTGAGGTGAGACTGAATGACCCAAATTATTTGGGCAGATATTCAGACCTGCCGCCAATCTTTCATATTAAGACCACTTCCACACCATGCCAAACCTTCGGTTTATAACAATAAGCTTAATTTGAAAATCTTAACACACCTCAGCTGAAGATTATGTAACGTCCCATCTAGGAAAAATATAAAATGCAAAACATGCTGAATATTCTTTGTTATATTTTGGAAAAATTTATAGGGCAATCATTTCTCGGGGTTTGTAAGCGTCTTGGAATTGTGGTTGAAGTCTACTGATGAGTTGTCTAAGCAGCAACGAAATGCACCTGGACGTACTTTATTAATAACAAACGAACTTTTTTTTTAATTCATATGTAATGATGCAAGGTTAAATAACGAGCCATAACCACAAAGAAAACCTTAAGCGACTTCGCGAAGCTTAAGCGAACTTCATTATTTGACGAAAATCGTATATCTACGATCGTAAATAATCGATTTTCGTAAAGATATTAAGCTCAAAAACTATGTCGCTTAACCAATTTTAACGATTATGGCTCGATATGCTTCAATATAAAAACATATTTAGAGTCGTGAACTTAAATGTATTTCGACGTAAAGTCAACTCTTTATTTTATCTTTATTCGCTTTTGAGTCAGTCATTCAAAATAAATTTAAATTTTTTAATAGTTGATTTATTTTAAATTTATTTGACATATTTCTGCCCCATAGTGCTATAGGATGTTTGCTGTATAAAAATTGTAAGATAGCTAATATATAAATACCCAACCAACATTTAAACTAGATGCCACACTAACAATTACTTTATGTCGAATCCTATTATGTACATTTAAGTTATAATAAAAAAAATTTTGAAATGGTTGAAAGTAATTCAAGTAGTTAACATATTATTCTCTAGTAAATGAAAAAAGTTTATCAATCATGGGTTTGATGAAAAGTTTGTGTCTAAAATGATCAACTGAGCGAGTTTGAGCCAAGTCTTACTTGCAAAAATAGGCACGAAATATTATATATATTATAGTTTGGATTAAGCTTAATAAAAAAACATAATTACTCGTATGTATATGAGGTAGAAATTGAGAGTTTCCCCCTATACGTTACCAGCGGGAAAAAGAAAGAGTTAGGATGCCTCCTTGAAGGCCTCTATACTCCTACTTTTAGATGTACAAGGCCTGCTCGCTCCATTCCTTACTGATATCTTTTTTACAAGCGTTGTCATTGCGGGGCAGGCCTTCTGTTATTGCTTCTTTTGCTAGCGATTCTGGAAGGCCTTCAAATTAATGATAAAAAAACCAAAACAAAACATGTTACTCTTCTCTCTTCTCTATTCTTATAGAAGGGAGTGTGGAATGTGGAGTGTGTATCGTATCTTTTATGCGAAAGAGTCAAGGTATTTTATGAGGCATTCTTTAGCAGTTGGATAAGAATAGTAATTAAATTAAAAAAATTCTTAAGCAGGCCTTTAATAAGGCCAGCACAAAAAAGGTCTTCTGAGTTTTAACGCTGGGTTATTGTTGGTTACATTAAATCCGGTTCTTAATATGTCTAACCATTTTTTCATATTTGATACTAGCTGAAATCCTGCGTGCTTCGCTACAAGCCCATAGACGTTTTGAAAATTTATATTAGAAGTGCCACACTTGTGGTCCAACTTTCATTATTTTGAAAAATACAATTTTTATTATTAATATAAAAATAGTCGTGAAGAGTTTAAGAATTCTCACTGCATTAGTTTCCAAGATTTTTTTGTTGTTTCCAAAGACAATACCATAGGCGTAGAAAGCCCATTCTGGGGGGTGCGTTGTCCCCCAAGAATTGCCGTTGCCCCTTAGAATTATTAAGAATTGCTTGCAATTATTTTCTTTATTATTACTCCTGAAAATCATCAGTCAAAATGCGCCCTAGACAAAAATGTATAGCTACGCCAATGGATAATGCACAATACCAACAGAGTTATCCGTACAAAATTTCAATGTTCTCCCTTTATTTCTTTTGTAGATATCTCGAAGTAAATATTTTCTCTTTATGGAAGGTACTTACACAAACTTTTAAGCTTCTTGCTGCATTAGATAAAAATATATTCCAAAATAAAATACATTTGTATATGGGAGGTGTCACGCCCAATTATTTTATTCTAAACTTTTTACAGTATTAGTTCCCAAGAAATTTCAAAATAAACATTCCCTATATATGGGAGGTACCACGCCTATTATAATACTATTTCTTTAAATTACTGCGAACATTAAAAAAAATTTAAATAAAAAAAGTAGGCGTAAATGTGGGCATGGTAAATGCTTCTTTCCGTAAAAACTTAAGTTAGACTATGACAAACTTTAAAAAAATTTGTGAAATCAGCGAAGCCGTTCTTATGTGATACGATTGTAAACGAACGATATTTGATTTTTATTTATAAAGATATAAAAATTTTGTTCACACACTATTGTTTCATGAGGAAATGTGTGACCGATCGGTGAAATTGCCGATAGGTCATTACTATAGGGAACTCAATAATTGGGTAGAGAGCAGGACCAACAGTTCATGGCGATATAGAGACGATTGTAGAGTCTCGAGGGCTATGTGCCCAAAATTTGACTCAGAAAGATCCAAACTGCTACTGGACATGAATAGGAAGGCAATGCGAATCGTGATAGGCACGTTGACAGGTTACTACTTGGTCAGAGGAAGAACCATTATTTGGGAAACTGGCACTCTAGATTTTTGTAGGATGTACGGGGATGAGGAGGAACCTGAAACTATTGAACATATTCACCCCTTATTGTGAATGGCGTCGTTGGCGTCACATCAAGACGACAGTTAAAATTGGCACTTGTCTACTCTTTGTCAACAACAATTGACTACTATTAACATGCTTTATTCATTTACAAAGCAGTAGGGATTAATAATTATTAGAGATTTGTCAATAAGAGCCAATTGTTGCCGATAAAGGGTAGACAAGTGACAATTTTGACTGTCTTTATGTGACGTCGACGACGACATTAACATTAAGGGGGATTATCTGTGACCGCCCGAAGCTGCAACGTCATAGGCTTAGATGGCTGAGCAGACGTTTTCATGAGAGCATTACTGATATCGGGAAGTGTAAACTGGAGGATCTTAGGGGCTTCATCATGGAAATTTAGTGACTTAATGACTGATAATAGGGTCACTTCTGGCTACAAAAAACGGGAGGGGGGGGGAGGTAAATATTACTTTTAATGGGCAATAGAATGGAATCACAATGGACCCAATAGGGTCTCCGACTGCATTTGCGGTATGGCACCACCTTTCCTAATCTAACCTAACCATTGTTTCATGTTAGCAAAACATTTTTTTTTTTCAAATGCTAGAACTTGTGCTCGCTGGGACTGTGTGTAATACAAATTCTTAGTAAAATCTCCTCATGTGGGTGTGTGTGGTGATGTGTTGCTGTATGAAGCACAACTTAATATATTTGAAACAAGATTTACAAATATTCGTGGATATAAATATGCATAATTGTATATTCCCATGTGTACATTAGGCAAATAAAAACAATTGTTGCTTGTGTTTAAATATAAAAATTTAAATGCATTACAATTTCATTTACACATAAAACACTTAATGCTGAACGTGATATTTTAGAGCATTTATTCCTTAAGAAGGAGGATATACACTTAAGTACAATCTTTTCAATTTTTAAGTCCGTATGTGTTTACATTAAGTCAAATACATAAAAGTACTGATGTGTATGTATGTAGTCGTATGTAATGCGAACACATAGTATTATAACTTGAAGAGCTTCATCATCATCCTTAAATGATCTACTTAAGCCATCATTTTTCTTTTCTTTATCATTTTTGTTAGCAGCCAACCTTGCTTAAGGATAATTCAATATTAAACTGAATGTACTCGTATACGCATCTGTTTGAATTTACTTGGGTGCTGATTTATAGCAAATATTCACTTAAATTACAATGCTAATGTGATAAAGTTATTCGTGATTGTATTCTCAAGGTTTTATTAGTCATTATAGAACATATAAAAGAAAGTAACACTGAAAACCAAAAAAAAAACCGGTATTTGTATTAGAGATGGAAACGTGAGTAGTTTTTCATGCAAGAAGCTATACGCTCCCGATATACAACGCTTATACACCACCTTTTTTTGTGAGAATAAGTGCGAAATGAACTTTTAAACGGATTACAAGTTTTGTCTGATATCTGAAGCTTAACATGAATTTTGAGGTTCTATGTGTGCAGATACTTACAGCAGGCCAAAATTTAAAAATTTAATAATACAAGGATACATACAGGAAACACAGTTATGGACCATATTATCCTATACATATGGGTCTACTTTGTGCTTTTCGTGGCACAGCATCAAATAAGTACTACTCCTAATAGGTTTTTAATTTCCGGTCTATTCCTAGCTCCCTGGAATCGGAATTTGTTGCGCATAGAGAAAACAGTGCCTACTAAATACTTCATAAAATAGAACAAAATTAATAAGAAATCTCTATGGTTTTTTTTTTTCAATAAGGAAATCTTATTAATTTCATAGACAAAAGCTTTCTGAAAAAATCAAGAAGATATCTTGTAGTTTTTAATAGGTTATCTTATTGATTTTTTCATTAAAAAATAAAAAAAAGTTGCGTCTTTATTCTCTGTACTTATGTATTTTCATTTAAATTCTATACCATATACATACATATGTATGTATGTAGTATATTGTAGATGTTATTTATTTATACATACATACATACACATTATGTTATCACCAAGTATTGAACGAACAAACTTCTACCTGGTAGACAAGCACTCTAACCATATGCTAACAAGCAGCCTGAATAACCAATGAAATTATTGTACAAACATTCTTATACAAAAATGAAAAAGATTATGAAAAAAATTGTCTGTATGTCTATATAGAAACGAAATAACAAGACACCTCATAAAATCAAGAAGATTTCCTTATTAAAAAAATCAATAATATGCTTTACGCATGATCATATAGGAATCTACTAAAATCAAGAAGAAAACCTTATTGAAAAAATCAATAAGGCAACCTAATAAAATCAAGAAGAAAACCTTTTAAAAAAAATCAAGAAGGCAACCTAATAAAATCAATAAGAAATCCCTATAGTTTACAATTTATAAGAAAACCTAATAGAATCAAGAAGTTTTTCTCTATGGATTGTTTTTTTGGTGCCAAAAATAACGGAAATTGAGTAAAAAAAGTTGTGAATAATAAGATTTCTTCTTGATCTTATGTGGTTTCTTCTTAATAAAATTAATAAGATTTACCACATAAAAACAATAAGGAATCTCTTTGAAAAAATCTTCGCTTCTTTCTGCTGGGATACCCCTTAGCCTAAAAACGTTTCCTAGAGAAAATCTTATTGATTCTATGAGGCAGTTTTTTCTCTGTGTAATCATTCGCGGGATTTTCCCGGGCATTCGGGAAAATATTATTAAATACAAATACTTGTGAGGCAACACTCTATTCTTGAATAGCTGTTGTTGTTGTTTGCATTTATTTTCTATACATACTTCTTACAACTACAATTCGAGCTGAAAAAAATAAGCCACTGTAGCAATGGTAAAGTAAGAAAATAAAAAACATCGTGATTATTGAGTTCTTGCGTCAACTTTGATATTTCTTCATCTGATTCTTCTTCCGATTAAATGAAAGTTTAACTCTAGTTGTTCTGAGAAATTTTTGGGTAATGATTTCCTGATTATCTGCAATAGCAAAAGTGAAATGCGCATAGAATCCAGCAATAATAAGTAACAATTCCCAAAAAAAATTAAAGGGTATATATAGGTTTGTCATTGCGTGTATAATTTCCACAATATTAATATGCGACACATAAAGTATATTTATTCTGGGTCCTTACGAAAAGGGCAGACGAATAAGCGATGTCCGTCTGTCCGTCCGTCTGTCTACTAGCGACGATTGGTATTGAAAATCAACAATATCGAAAAAACGGTTGCAGAGCTGGAAAATTTACGGTTTTTTGCCCAATACGAAAGTAACTAATTAAAACTAATTTTTATTTTTTGTTACATAAACTTATTTAATATTTCAATTAGAATTAAATTTGGTATTAAAAATACAAAAAAATATAAAAGTAGCATACTACAACTATTTTTTTCTTTTTCTCTATAAATTAAATATAGTTTGTATTTAAGAGAGAAAAAGTTTGATACAAGAAATCAGAAAAATTTAAAAGTATGATTCCAGGGTTGGAAAATTAATTTTGTTTGTATATTAAAGAAACCAAGTCAAATTATTCTTTCCTTTCCTTTAAAAATTATATATAATTGATGTTTTAGAAAGAAAAGTTCGGTATATAACTATAAAAAACGCAGCTCCAGAGCTGGGAAACTTAAATATTTTATGGTATATGAAAGTAACGGAATAAAACTAATTTTTTTCTTAGAAAGGAATAACTTAGTATTAAAAATCAGCAAAATAAAAAATATGGTTCCAGGGTTGGAAAATTTGTTTTTTTTTTGTAAAAAGGTATCTTAATGAAACTAATTCGTTTTTTCTGTTTAATTAAACATATTTTATATGTTAGGAATTTTTATATGAAAACCTTATTTAAGCATTAGTCATTAGTATTACAAAGCCTTGTGATATGTTGCATATTATTCAGAAATTCAGGTATGTTATTAGTTAAGATTCCTTGCAGATCTTTTAAACTATAAATTTTGTTTTGCTACCACTATGGATAGTTTATTAATTCAGTTTTCAGTGTCGGGGATCAAAATAGTAAGGCTCGCAAAATCTTTAACTTCCCAGCAAAAAAATTACGCATTACCATCAGAACTACTTGTCATATAATGACTTACTTTTCTGATTACCAAATTTCATTACTCGCTTACAAATCACATTACCTAAAATTCCAAAAAATTATGTACATTATGCTAAATGAGGAGAATACATTTTTTAGATTAAATAGATTACGTGAACAAGTTGCCAAATAAAAAAAGTAAGTACTTCTCAAGAATTGATTATTTTAGTCTCACGCCCTGTTAAAATCATTAAGTTGGTAATCCAGTAAGGAACAGCTTCCACCAAAAATGCTAAATCAAAACCGATTACCTTTTTTGAAATTTTTTGCTGGGTATTGCTAATATCGAAAATGGAAATATTTGAATCATATTCTTTGTTCGAAAAGTCACTTACTAGAAAGTGCACAAGAGCAAAAAATTAATGCAAATCACGACATGCCAAATCACGGTGATTTCAAAAAATTAATAAAAGTTTAGCTTTCATTGCTTTTGTAAATTTCACGATTTATGTCTTTGGAAGTTGGAAGAAAATATTCTATTATAAATGAAAAAAACTTAAAACGCAATAAGAACCCACTATCAAGTCATCTATTAATAGTTTACTTTTGAAATCACGTAATTTGAAATCACCGTGATTTTCAGAACAGGCCCGATAGATTCAAATATCTATATATGTATATATATAAAAATCAAAAACACCTTTATTTGTTAGGGGTGAACTATTCAATGCCCGAACAGATTTTCGCCTTCCACCCCACAAAATATTTGTAAAAGACCGGAGCGTGTTTTTATATATATTCTACCCCGGTAAATGCTACGTCCCTTTCAGAAATAGTGATTCGTCCGACAGATGGCGCAATTTTTAGTTTTTTTGTGTTTTTGCACCGTAACTCAAGAACTACTGCACCAATTTAGACCAAACTTTATATACATGCTCTATGGGGCGTGAGGAGTGTTTCTGTGTAGTTTGAAGTTCGTCCGGCAGATGGCGCAATATTTAGTTTTTTTGTGTTTTTGCACCGTAACTCAAGAACTACTGCACCGATTTCGACCAAACTGTATATACATGATCTATGGGGCGTGAGTAGTGTTTCTGTGTAGTTTGAAGTTCGTGGCGCAATATTTAGTTTATTCGTGGGCAAAATCCAATGTTCATATTGTACCACCAATGCCATATACAACAGTAATGTTTGCTTGGGGCCAGCAACGCGGACCGGGGTCAGCTAGTATGTATATAAAACAGGATGTGTGTATGTATGTAATGTATGGACTCCAAAACGGCTGGGCCGATTTTGATGAAATTTTCAGGGAAACTTCAGAATATTCAGGAGGGTGATACTGTGATTTTCATATTGCAGCACCAATGCTGCGGGGAGGGGAGGTGTAGCGAAGCACACCGGGTAAAGCTAGTACCACATATTTTTATACAAAACATACAAATCGAGTGCTTGGTAACTACTATGAACTTTAAAGCTTAAGTAAAATATTATTTTGCATAAGGGGGATTGACTTTAAAGATGAAAATGGGGAACCAAATATTATGGATAAATCTAAGGTAGCTAGCGAAAAAATTAAAAGCAGGGAATACGTACGCAGGAGGAAGAATAATGATTCGATTTAGTAGCATTTATTTCAGTACACACATTATTCTAGTGGAAAAAATTGTAATTAAAAAAAATTGTTTCTCTAAAGCAGAGGAAATACATTTTCATGTCGAGAGGCGCGGTATAAGGATTGATTTTTGCAAAAAAGAAAATAGACCCGGCTTTATGTATATATGTACTTCATATGTTGTGCATCATATTTGAACAACCCTCGTACCCGTGCATTGCACAATTTGCTAGCGCAAGAGAAAATAAGAAGTAACCAAATCAATGACCTGGTTGCTGCTGCGTCAACAAATTAGTGCAATACACGGGTACGAGGGTTGTTCAAGTATTATTCACAACATCCCTCCCCACTCGGTGGAAGAAAACATCTATAGCTACATCTAGCTACAGATGTTTTCTAAGTATAGTAATTGGATTAAATGCTGAAATCTTAATGTCAAATATATAAGTAATCTATTCTATAATATATTTAAGTGCCTTCGACTCACAACACATACGTACCTCGGTGAAGGATTTCTAGGATTCGGCACAGTATCTATGCTAATGCATATCACAGCTCCGTCCTTCAAAGACATTTCTAACAATTGTCGGCGAAGTAAAATAAATAAGAATATGGCTACATAAACTAAACTAATTCATCTACGTAACACCAGAGGCGCTGCTACAATACTGTACAAATTAACAACAACATCGGAGTTGTAAAAACCAATTAAACTGACTTAACTGACTATCCCTTTTCTAAAGGACACACATGTGGTAGGCATATTAATTGCTTGAGTTTGACTTATCTTTAAAAAAACTCCGCTTTATAAAAAGCTGTAATGTAAAGATGTAAATTTTCACGTATTTTCTTTTAGTGTCCTTTGAGTCAATTATTATTATCGTGGTTCTTTTACTTATTTTGCTGTCACTTGGGGACTTAACTGGTTATTGCATAAGAGCATTACCTTAAATATGTTTATTCCTTGTAGGACGAGTCTTTGAAACATCATCGATAAAAAAATGCTCTCTATAACAACTGGGCCTGCAACCTTATTTTATTGATTCTTCCTCTACTACAGTACTGTCCGCTTAATTGATATTCGCATAATCAATACAAAAAGTATACAATTGCGTTAGTGAATTAATTAACAAAGTATCTCATGAAAGACTCACCTGTTTCATTAAATCAAAAAACCATGCCAACTATCAATTAAGCAGAAATTACTGTACTAATAATACTTACATACATAAGTATGTATGAATGTGCCCTTAATTATGAAAGCGGTCTAGGTCGTGTGTAATAACTATTTAATATATTAAATAAATTCAAAATTTTGCATATGATTATAATCTTTTTTGATTTGATCAAATGTAATCTCAACTCAAGAAAAATATGACTTAGACCACTTTCATAATTATGAACACATATGTACAAGTATAAATGTATTCATATTCAAATATTTTATTTCGATAAAAAAAGTTTAATGTGAAAGTATGCTTTTGACAATATCTTGAGCATTGTGCTAAATGAAAAATTGTTGCCATTTATTGAAATGACAAATACAAAACGTCTTGGGTTTGGCAGAGTGTGCAAACTTATTTATATATTTTGTACATATTTTTTCTGAGTTCGAAGCAATATGAGGAGCTTTTTTTTTCTATAAATACGAATAATTATTCGTGTTTAAAGAAACATGTTTTTTCTGCAGGCAACAACAATCAACGAAAGTCTAATATTAAATATTAAAGCTCCTCATATTGCTGCGAACTCAGAAAAAATATGTAAAAATATATAAATAAGTTTGCACACTCTCAATCAATTAGAAACTTTATCGGGTTAAATCAAAATATTAAAGAAATTATATTACTTGAACAGAAACCAATGGCAGAAGAATAAAATAGAAGAGATGTGTCTTAGGACACCTGGTTATAGCTATGCTGCTTAGCTATATAAAACAAACTTAATATGTTAAATAACAATGCAATAAAATTATATTATATGATGATGTGAAATTCGACGCAAATATTTCAAAGCGTTTCCATTTATTTCCCATTATTTTCTCTTCTAATAAAATTAATGTATTGTATGTGGCCAGCGGCGGCTGTTAGCCGGCTTACAGCTGATCGGCTGTTTTCTCTGGTTTCTGCTCATGTGCAAAAACAATACGAAACAAATTGAACAATCCTTATCATTCTTTTTTTTCACTCACTTCAAAGAATGCAACAAAACAATTTAAAAAATTTGTTTCGTTTATTTTCGTACTCTGGCTTAAAGTACAAAGAAAACAAGACAAAAATAAATTTATTACTGTAATAGTGTCGATTTCTTTTTTGTTACGAAAATCACGTCCTAGCTCCTGTGTAGTGACATAAATAGCATAGCTATAAAAGTTAGTCTCAAATTAGACTTTTTCTGCATTTAATGTGATTTACGTAAAAATGTTTGGAATTTTCAGATCAATGTTATAAATAATTATCTGAGACAACAGTGTTGTGATTCCTTATTTGTCAAATATAGAATATAGAACAGAACTGACTGCTTCAGAATAACTACCTTAAAGCCTTATGACCAATTACGTGTCGCAGTAAAACAACTTTTTTCGAAACCAGCTGATGCTATTGTTAACTAATACGGAAAGCCGAATGATTTGACTTTTGTTTTCTAGAGACCAATAATTTTATAAATGTTAATAAACATTTCTTTGATAACAATGTTTAATCCGTGTGTTTTCTAAGTCTATTCAGGATTCATATTTCTTCTTTTTGATTAAAAAGCTATGTCGAATGCCGAAAATCTGATGTAAGTCTATGACGTGCATCGAAAGATATCGTTTAAGGAAATGTATAGATTTTCAGGTGCATTGAGCTCGAAATAAACGGGAAGATCAATGAATAGCATGCAATGTCAACCTTATCCCATATTTTTATAGCTATGCTATTTATGGCGCGATACAGGAGTTAGGTCGTGATTTTCGTAACAAAAATAATCGATACGATTACAGTTATAAATTTATTTTTGTTTTGATTTTTTTGCACTTAAAAGCAGAGTACGAATATAAACTAAACAAATTATTTGATTTTATTTTGTTTCGTTTTTTGAAGTGAATGAAACAAAAACAAAACAAGAGCAATGAGAACGATTGCTCAATTTGTATTGTTTCTGCACATGAGCACAAACCAGACAACATAGCCTTTGGCTGTAAGCAGGCTAACAGCCGCCCAACCAACCACAATTAATACATTAATTTAATCGTACGTAGCTAGAAAATAATGGGAATTAAATGGAATCGTTTTGAAATATTTGCGGCGAATTTGATATCATCATGTAAAATAATTTTATTGCATTGTTATTTAACACAATAAGTTTGTTTTATATAGCTAAGCAGCATAGCTATAACCGGTTGTCCTAAGACACCTCTCTTTTTTTTGTATTATAGAAATGAAAATAATTTTTTATTAATTAATGTGATTTTCTTTAAGAAGAGAAGAAACGTATATAGACAATCTGCCGCGACACACTTCACACTTCACTTGGGTGAAGATCAGTTTGTTCATTAATATCACAAATTGGTTAGATTAAGCCTTTCTACTTTTTGTGATTCATGTTTGGTCAATTTGCATTGATTTATTTTTTGTTATCAACCGAATAACAAAAATAATTTACTTTGACTTATATTGGTTAAATTTATCAGATGACTATACCTTTTCCAGTTGTAAAATAAATTCATAACTAATAAAATTTGTTTTTTGATTGCATTACAATTGACACTTTCTGAGTTACAATTGACGCTTTCTGAGTTTAAATTGACAAATCTGAAGCACAATTGACGCTTTCTGAATTACAACTTTAAAAGGTATAGTTTATTTGATATTTTATTTATAGTAAAACTTAAAACAGATATTCCACCTCATTGTGAATGGCGTCGTCGATGTCACATCAAGAAGACAATAAAAATTGGCACTTGTATAATCTTTGTCGATAACAATTGACTACTATTAATATGCTCCATTAATTTACAAGGCCTTAGAGATTAGTAATATATTGTCAATAAGAGCCAATTGTTGACGATAAAGAGTAGACAATTGACAATATTTAGTGTCATCTTGATGTGACGTCGATGATGCCATTCCCAATAAGGGGGATTGATTTTTATCAAGCAACGGAATATGCAACTAGACTTGCTTAGCCAACAATATATTAATTTTTTAAATTTGTATTAATTTTTAACACGCCTTAAATAAAAATTAAATAAAATTTGAGTCAACTTTCGTTATTATTTTGGAGCTAGTTTTTTCAACTGTGTATATCTGTTAAATTAACCAAGAAAATAGTAAGTTTCGTATTAAAAACAATTGACAAACAACTTAAATGTAAAATATAATCATTTACAGTTACAAAGTTGACCGTTTAAAAAATAAAAATAAGTTTTAAATACATAATAAGCAGCAACAATTTAAAGTGGTTGTTTTAACCAAAAAAAATTGTTCAACAATAATTTCTAACATGAATTCAAATATTTCAGTTTGAAAAAAATTTGATTCACCTAAAACACAGCAGTGATTTATACTAAAGCAAAAAAAAAACACAATGCGATTGCTTAGATTAATTAGACAAAATTTTAATACAGGAAATTCTTGCCACAATTCACATTAAGCGTGAACTTAACAACCGAAATTTGGTGAGATTAACATGCGAAATTTTCTGCTGCATTGGGCCATTGTACTCTTAACAATCTGAACACCCTAGCTAATGCATTTAATGTCATTTGTATTGATATAAAAAGAGTTTATAAATAAGACGGGTATGACGGCATGAGATGAAATGTAAAAATACATTTTTATGAAAAGCTGCTGAAATGACATTTGCCACAGGGAGTTATGCAGTTAAATAATATTTTTTGTTTAGACAACAAAAGAAAAGCAGAAATGTGAATTGTTGAAAAGGAAAATACGACATAAAATTTCCAAACAAATACTCAAAAAATATATAAATAAAAAATACGAACAATCTGGATCATCATAAAAGAATATAAACAACTATTAAGTCTCCAAGGGGGGCGTTGAAATTACCTTTCACTTAAGTGCACCATACACCGAGATTATCTATGTAATCGTATAGAAGCGGTCTCATATAGCGGAACATAATAGTAGATTTTCTTTAAAAAATCTACTTATGTATATATATTTACAAAAGAACTTGCATATGTATGTATATACACAAGTACAGACATACATATGTATGTATGTATTGTTTCTTTTCGGCGAAAACTTTTTAAATTTAATTGTATGTCTGTATAATGCACGTAACTTTTATTCAACTTAACTGGTTTGAAAGTAACAGTTTGCTATTAAATCCTGATTTAAATAATAAATAATAATTGAAAATAGCTTGAATGTTTAAAAGATATACATATCGAGCCTTTGCTTCAATGTACTCATAACTCATAAAAACTTGGAAAAATAAAATATTATTCAACTCTCAAGAGTTGAGTATACATAATCCCCCTTATTGTGAATATCGTCGTCGGCGTCACATCAAGACGACAGTAAAAATTGTCACTTTTCTACTCCTTGTCAACAGTAATTGACTACTATTAACATGCTACATTAATTTACAAAGCCTTAGAGATTAGTAAGAGATTGTCAATAAGAGCCAATTGTTGCCCATAAAGAGTAGACAAGTGACAATATTTACTATCGTCTTGATGTGACGCCGACGACGCCATTCACAATAAGGGGCAATATTTGTACGAAATTCTTAAACAATATTATAAAGAACAATATTACGATTAATTCAGCATTATTAACTCAAAAAACTTTTTTTGGAGTTAGGACTCTATTGCAGCAAACGTTCGATGCGCATGTATACAGTTGTGTTAAAAAAAATAGGAATATTGTTTATTAAAAACAAATTGAAAGTAAATGACACACGTTGCCACTGGTATACACTAATGCGTTATCGCAAAATGCCATAATGTATACTTAGCACTACATTTCTAGGCAAACTGTTACTTGATATAATTTTTATAGCCATGCTATTTATGTCACGACATAGGAGCCAGGACGTGATTTTCGTTACAAAAATAATCGACACCATTAGAGTTATAAATTTATTTCCGTTTTGATTGCTTTGTACGAAAATAAATGAAAAAAATTGTTTGCTTTTGTTTCGTTCTTTAAAGTGAGTGAAACCAAAACAATGTGAACAGTTGCTCAATTTATGTTTGTATTGTTTTGGCACATGAGCACAAACCAAAGAACACAGCCGATTGGCTGTAAGCTGGCAAACAGCCGCCGCCGGCTACAAACAAATACATTGGCCCTGATTAAGAGCAACTTTCGATCTTCGAATGTAGTCGAAAGTACTGATCGAAGGAATATTCATTTGGTATTATGACGAGCATTCGACAAAAAACTTCGTTATTATAAATAAAATTGAGAAAAGATAGCTTAGAAATAAGCAATGCTTAACACTTAGATTTTTTTTTAACAATTCAATTCAATTTCATATTAAAATGGTTCATCGAAAGCTAAATTATGTTCGGTAGAAAATTCGTTGCTGAACGAAATGTTCGATGCCCATAATATGAATTTAGCATTCGATTTTCAATGTTCGATATCCAGCGAAGATCGAAATTCTAATGCAACTCATAAAAGGGCCTATTATTTAAATTAAATCGTACGCCGTTAGAAAAGAAAATAATGGAAAATAAATGGAAACGTTTTGAAATATCATATAATATAATTTTATTGCATTGTTATTTAACACATTAAGTTTGTGTTATATAGCTAAGCAGCATAGCTATATACGGGTGTCCTAAGACACCTCTTCTTTTTATGCTATATTATTCTCTGGTAGGTTGCCTAGAAATAAGATGTCACTCTGACGATGACAAATTTATATGATGCTTAAGAGATTGTAGTGAAAGATCTTGTGCCGAACAAGAACTTGGTGTAAGTTTTGAACTCAGGGTTCTAATCGTCGCTTTCGATAACGAGCTGATTCTATCACTTTTTGCAGTTTGAGATTATGGCAATCTCTATCGAACAATGTAATTATATGGTTCGATATCGAATGCCATAATCTCAAAGTGATAAGAACGTAATCGAATAGCTCGTTATCGAAAGCGTCGATTAGGCCCCAGTACTTTTGATTGCCGAAATTTTGGATAATAATTTTTTTTTTTTTTTTAAGAGAAGTAACACTCAGGCAATTAATGCCTACTACTATTACTAGGTGTTACCTTCTTTAGGAAAGGGATAGTGAGAGAGAAGACAGGTGGTGAAGGGAGAGATAGAGGAAAGCTTCATTCTTTTACAAACTCTGCTTTTTTGCACGTTTTTGATAATGCAGTGTTGCTGCGCCATCTGGTGTCAAATGAGGCGTATTAAATTTTTGAAGCTGTGTTTTGTAGCCATCTTATTGATTATTTTACTTCACCGATGATTCTGCTACACAACGAAGGAGGGCGCTCTGATGTTACATTAGGACTAATATCTGCTGAAGTCGGTATAGTTCAGTGACCAGTGACTATGCCTTCATCACTTGAACGTTCCTACAACAACTGATATAAAGGGACACTAATGCACATCAGTAAAATGCGTGGTGTTGTTATTCAATGACTGTTGGATACAGGGATTGAACCCAGGACCTTCGGTTTTGTAGTTAACGTGCTAACTACTTCACCCTTTTTTCTATGCTGATATAGTTATATTCATGAGGAATGCGTCAGTTGAAAAGGACAGAGTTATAGAAGATAATGGGTGAGATAGAGCGTAATAGGTGCAGGCTGGCATATCTTGAAAAATGCACTATTGTGTTTATTAGAATAGCCCCAAGTATGTACCATGCGTAAGAATAAAAAAATTAAAATACAACGTAAATTTTAGTGGGCGTGACTCCGCCTACTTTTCTCAATATATTAACATCTGCTTAGCTGAAGTAAATAAGACAGAAGGCTTAAATTTCATAAGCGTGAACCTGCCTGCCTGAAAACCCTAAATTTTAATTTGTAATTCTGAGTTTTAAGGGTATGGCCCCATCCACCTGGTTAAAATTTTTCACTTTTCCAATTTTAATAGTTATAATCTCACCTGGGACTAGTTACTTGTGTATCAAATTGCAAATCTCTATCAGAACTGATTTTTTTTAGAACACATTGTTCGTCATTTTGGGGAATTCTAAATTCCGAAAATTGTGAGAGAAATTAACATACATACATACATGTCACTCATTTACTCAAACAAGGTCACACTAAAAAAACTAGTTTGCCAGAAAACGGTTTAAAGTTTTCAATTTACACACAACTTAATGGAAAAAGAAAATTTTATTTTGCTTTCAAGAAGTTAAGTAAACAAGATATTTATATGAAATTAATCTGATGCATTAAAATATTTTATAGAAATTAAAATGTAATTCACAAATAAATCAAATTGTATTGCAATAATGTATGATCATGTACATTATATAACTTACGTTGAGATGACCTAAGAAACCTTTTGCAGAACCGCCAGAATACCAAATAATAAAGATATGGTCACACTTGGCAAATATTTGTCAAAAAAAAGTGCAACCACTATATACTATTGAAAACCCTTTCGATTCGAACACGTGTTTACTAATTTAAACTTTTTCACATATACTCAATAGACAACGTCATAGAATCCAATATTATTGGAAACTGTTTAATTTAATAAGAACGTGTCTGAATCCAGTGTTCCCAGTTTAGGGAATTTCTCCCCAAATTGGGAATTTTTTTCGCGATTGGAGATGAAAATTTCGTATTGGGCATCTGGGGATTTGTTGGGGATGTAAACAAATTTGAGGGGATTTTTGGGGGATTTTTTATTTTAAATGATGGTCAAACAAGAATGATTTTTGAACTAAGAAATATGCGTCTGGCAAGTCTAAAAATGTGTGTTACTATTCATAGTGTATGGTTTCTAATAAAGAAGAAGTATCAAGGCAGATTAACCAATAATGAACACTACCAAAACAAAACTACGCAACAAAGCACTTCTTAGAATAAACACACACTTTAAACATAATTCAGCTTGTTGTGACAAATTTAATCCTTCTGCTGAAATGCTAAAACTTTTTAATACAAGTATTATGTACAAACAAAAATCAGAACATTTCGATTCTGAAGTTTTTGAAATGGTGAACTTTGGTTAAAAAAATTGTTTATACTTGTGTATATTAAACTATGTGTTCTTTGCAAGTTTTATAAGTACAAATTAAATTTATATGAATGTAAATATACTCGTACCTATCGATATAAATGAATTTTATGTTATTTCTGTCATCATTTTTCAAATAAAATTAAAAAAATTAATTTTTTTCACAAAAGAAAAAATCTGAATCAAAAAAACTCAATTTGGGGATTTTTGGGAATGAGAAATCAAAAATTGGGGATAAACTCAAAAAAAACTGGCAACACTGTCTGAATCGAAAAAATCCCTACAAGAAATGAATGACTGAAACTAACACAAACTACATTTTTTCACTAACACATTTGCAATAATTTTCCATTGAATTTAAGAGTAACAATGAAGTGACTGGTCATTTTACCGGTAGTGACGACCGATACATTTATCAATTATAGTTGCTGCTCTCAAACATGTATGTTAGAGTCCCGAAACTTTTAAGAAATCGCATTTTATTTGTAAAATAAACAATTCGTTCGGTCTGTGAAATTAGAATTTATAGAAGTGATTAAAAAAAGTTAAGTGACCACAATAATGCATAAAAGAAATTTAAAAGTGAAACTAGCACAAACTACATTTTTTCACTAACACATTTGCAATAATTTTCCATTGAATTTAAGAGTTAACAGTTAAGTGACTGGTCATTTGACCGGTAGTGATGACCGATACATTTATCAATTATAGTTGCTGCTCTCAAACATGTATGTTAGAGTGCCGAAACTTTTAAGAAATTGCATTTTATTTGTAAAAAATACAATTTGTTCGGTCTGTGAAATTAAAAAAGAAAAAAACTGGAAACACTGTCTGAATCAAAAAATGCCCTACAAGAAATGAATGACTGATGCCCGTAATTTCTACATACAGGTAATTTACCTAAGGTTTTTACCCACGAGTTGGCCTTATAAAATTCAACTTACACGATAGATATTTAGGCACCAATAGATATCTACTTGTAGAAATTACGGACATGAAACTAACACAAACTACATTTTTTCACTAACACATTTGCAATAATTTTCCATTGAATTTAAGAGTGACAATGAAGTGACTGGTCATTTTACCGGTAGTGATGACCGATACATTTATCAATTATAGTTGTTAGAGTGAAACATCTAATACACATATGCCAAAACTTTTAAGAAATCGCATTTTATTTGTAAAATAAACAATTCGTTCGGTCTGTGAAATTAGAATTTATAGAAGTGATTAAAAAAAGTTAAGTGACCACAATAATGCATAAAAGAAATTTAAAAGTTTAATTTAAATTTTAAATTAAGGTGAGTAGTAACAAATAATTTTTTTGGGGTAATCAGACTAGGATACACGGTACTATCACAACAACAAGAGCTTCTTCTTCTTGACGGCTTTAAATTTTCAAAATTATTTAGCTTCTAAAGTAACTTCCACTGAAAATTATGTTAAAGATTCTACAAGCCACTGTGGCAAGTGAATTTGTTGTGTTGCATGAATGTAGCGTTAATAGAAATAAACAAACAAACTTTCTGTTTGGAATAAAATAGAAACATTCAATTGTTTTTATATCCCCCAAAGATATTTTTTAACTTTAACTACTACATGCTGCTGCGAGTAGTGCAATTGATGTCATTGTTTTTGTTGCATATGTAAAAGCTGTTGCTGCTAATGGGTGTTTTTTATTGAGGTATAGAACTTTAAGTTGGCATCACTTTTTTAACTGGCGCCCATTTTGTCAGCTGTCAAGTGATTAATATTTAGTTTGGTTTGCCATTTCATCATGAACAGGTTGACAAAAGAACAACGCTTGCAAATCGTGCAAATTTATTTCGAAAATAATGGTTCAGTTCGCGAAGTTTACCGCAAGCTCCGTCCATTTTATGGTCGACATAATCGTCCATCAGAGCAATTAATTCGGTTAACCATGGATCGTTTTCGCACTACGTTTACTCTATGTGATAATACGCATCCGCAGAGACGTCGAACAGTGCGCACCGAAGAAACAATTGACTCTGTAGAGCAAAGTGTTGAAGAGGGCCCGAATGAATCGATTCGCCACCGTGCACAGCAATTGGAGCTTTGTCCATCAACTTTATGGAAGATTTTGAAGATTTTGAATGTGGATGAGTTGTGGTTCCAACAAGACGGCGCTACATGCCACACAGCGCACGTCACAATCGATTTATTGAAGGAAACATTCGATGAGCGCATAATTTCGCGGAATGGACCTGTCAATTGGCCACCAAGATCGTGTGATTTGACACCATTGGATTATTTTCTTTGGGGATATGTGAAGTCGCTCGTCTACGCCAACAAACCAGAAACGTTAGGGGACTTGGAAGCCAACATTCGTGGCGTTATTGCCAACATACGGCCCCATATGCTCGAAAAAGTGGTTGAAAATTGGACCTGTAGAATTGGCTTTATTCGAGCCAGCCGCGGCGGCCACAGGCCCGAAATCATATTTAAACATTAATGGCATAAAATTATCCTTCCAATAAAGCCAAATTGATGGACATTAAAACGATTTTCTTGTGTTTTATTTCAATTCGAAGTTCTATACCTCTAAAAAAAAACACCGTGTACAAGCTGAAATGTGCTTTTTGTTGTGTCTTCTTAACATTTTCAATGTTAAGCCTTGGGACCTTTTGTTTCTAATTTATACTTGCGATAATAAGCTTTAACCGCATTTTATAAATGTTATTTTGGCTGCTACGAGTAGTTTTATTTTATTTTCGTATTTCATTGGAATAATGAATCCCCATAGCTGCAATATGAATAAATAAATATAACAAATATAACAACATGTAATACTTACAGCAACCAGCCACAATTGCCTGTTTATCTGAGGAAGAAGTTATACACAATCATACAGAAGTGCATATACATTTGTAACTTGAAGTACTTCAACTTGTGTTCACCAAACACGTCTATAACATACGCCACAGAGAGTTGGCAACAACAAAATTATGGCTGCAACGCGCGCGATACATTCAAAGGCGCAATTCTAAAAAAGAAAAAAAAAAGGATTTTCAATACTCTTTGCCATTAAAACAGACAGACAGACTTTTATTTATTCAAAAGTACTCGTAAAATATTCTTAATTTTAAATTTAAAAAATGTTCATATCAACATATCGATCAATTTCAATGTGGCCATTTTGGCGCTTTTGGAGCTAAATTTAATATTGTTATTGCGAAAGTTTTCTTCTTAACCTTTAATTATTTTATGTTTAATTTGGGCAAACTCATTCATAAATTTTTATTTGACTGAACTATGGCCAAAGAGAGCAGATTCGCGGGAAAAAACTTTTTCCCCACCAATCTACATAGTATGTAGACTTTAAATGTCAAATTATATATTTTGAAAAAAAAAAAGTTATTGTTAAGGTGATACATCCATAAGGTGTGCTCACAAAAGATTTTATATATGGGCATTTCCACAGGAATGTCAACTTTTTGTAGCGTGCGACACAAATCAAATATGCTTGTTTTTTTTCAAAGAAACCGAAAATTTTTTTTGTGTAGGCCGTTAGCAGCTCTACGTTCGGTAAAATATTAAGAAAAATCGAGTCACGTTGTTCAGAAATACAAGGTGAATTGCTTGCTGTCGCACGCTACAAAAAAGTGGAATTTCTCGGAGAAATACCCATATTTAATTAAACTCAGCCCGTATACTTTGCACCAAACTTTCTATAAATTATTTTGAAAAAAGAAATTGCATTTATCGAGTTGGCTAGATATTGGTGCTGCCCTATTAGCGCACCTTTTACAAAAACCTCAACCCCAAATTTCTTTTAATTCTTCTAAAGACAATTTTAGAGTAAAATATCAAAATAGAACTTTCTGTAGAACCTTTTATCAGTTCAAAAATAGTTGTTGAGCAAATGAGTGCACTAAGCCCGATTTAAAAAACCTTGGAAAAATGAAATTTAAATATATGGTTCAGAGATACCATCGGGCCTATGTATAAGCAAAAATTGGCATGAAGTTAGCATAAGTGACGAAATTGAATTAGGTGTTAACGAGTTCCTCTTCTAGTCCTAGCAAGATTTTTAATGTGAAGTTTGATCGCAAAACTCTTTAAGATCATGTTCAATTTTGCCACTTATGCTAACTTCATTCCAAGTTTTGCTTATACATAGGGCCGTATGCATCCATAGTTCTGTGGTGGTTCATGTCAAGTACATTCACCCCTATCGTGAATAGTTTTTCCCTAGAAATATTTTCCCTTTTCTTTAAATTTTTTACTTCTCCGTTTTGTTCACTTTATTTTCGCAGGCAAATTGAATTAATACATCGCTTAATTTCAGTAATTCAGTAATTTCAATTAAACACTGCACAGTGGGGACTTTTGCAAAATAAATGGTAATAAATCTGGAACTTTTAAACTCCTGATTGGATTTATATGAAACTTCGAACCTCTCAGGCTTTATAACACATATCTTGACAGCCTTCTGGCTTAAGCTGGACAGGAGTTACAGTGGGCCTAAGTTGACCACATGGGACTCAAAAAAAAAAAATTCTGAGGCTTGTAACTTTTGGAAAAATTATCCGATTTTTAATGAAATAAAGCGTTTTTAAGCAATAATGTCCTTAGATGTATTTTCGTATCTCTCATAGCTTAGAAAATATTTAACTTTAGATTAAAAAAAAAATTTTATTTGCCTTGACTTTTTTTTAGTATTTCCCTATAACTTTTTAGTATATTGTTGGATGTTAAGTTAAAAGAAAGATTTTACAAAATTTTAAATAAAAATATTTAAAAAAAAACTTATTATAAGTATCTGCATTCGTGAAATCGGAAAAATACTAAGAACTCAAAATTTGAAAATTTTCCTGAAAAAGGCATTTTTATTTAATTTTGTGAAAAATTTTGTTTATCACATGCACTTTTAAGCCCATAGCGCTAAAAACAATATATTTAGAATGTGCTTAGAGCCAATTATTTTGTATTTTGGACATGCACCCTACATTCAGCAGTGTTCTAAAATTGCCTATTTTAAAAATATTTTTTGTATTTGAGCGCTTATAAAAAGTTGTGACGGTCGATTTTGAAAGTTTTAACTATAACATTTAATTGTATAGATAGTTTTTAACATGTTTAACTAAAATTTTGGAAAGCCTTTTCATAAATGCAAACATAAGCGTGAAAATTCGTGCATGATTCTTTAAAATAGATCACGCACGATCACGCACGAGTAACTTTCTTTAAGTCACGCTCACGCAATCACGCGTGATTAATTATCAATTTGATCACGATCACACGTGAATCACACGATCAAATCACGACATTTGCACATCTCTAATTTTATATCACGATGAATCAAACAAATATTCACAAAATGCTTGCTAAAACTATCTAGTTTGCGTGTTGTTTAATTTTTTGGCCAAAAATATTTGTTGTGCCGCCGTTTTTAAACGAAAATTGTTTAATAAATAAACGTTAAATGAACAGTGACACATAAAATGACATTTGATATTATGATGATGATTATATCATAACGCTACCATAATATAAATAAATTGAGTGATGAATTTTCATCATGATATCAATTTGACATTCATAATGATATAAATTCATCAGTTGTGGACACTATGTAAAGTACGTATTTGGAAAAAAATGTGGCTTGGTGTAGCTTATCTCCCACCTTCAGATTTATATTAAAAAAATTAATTTACGAATTTTTATGTTCAATTCGACGAAAAACGTAAAAATAAATCTTACAACCCAGACCTATTATGACATAGTGTCACCATCTCATGATTTTATATTATAACTCGTAATATAACGCCGGCAGAGCAACTGTCATTTTTTGTAATATCAGCACAAAGGCTTAGACGTTGATAATTTTATATCATCATGAATCAAACAAATATTTGAAAAATCCCGGGATTCAGGAAATCCCTAATCCTGGGCTTTTAATTTTTTAATCCCGGGATTTTTGGGATTCAGTAAATCCTAAAATTGTTTGCTAAGTTTTGTTTGTTTTATCTATATAATTAATAGGCGAACACGTTTTTTGTAATCCCTTTTACGCCGGAACTACTGCACCGATTTTGGAAAGATTTATATTATTTTAAAGGAATTTTTGCAAAGATGTGCACAATCTATATTTTATTGAAATCGGTTTAGTATTTTGGGAGCTATAAGCGTTTAAAGTTGCTACTACTACATGCAAACATAGTACACACGCATTTGTTAGCTTACACAGTGTGTGTGTGTGTGTGCGTGTATATTTGTGTAGTATTTTTGTTATTGTATGAAAGCCATAAAAGTTATAGGAAGAGAGTTCAATAAATTGAATTAGGTTTAATAAAGAGATTTTGTTTCTGTTTAGAATACGGACGATTGTGTCGTCCGTTTGGTATATCTAGTAAAAATAAATTCATCATGACTTTCCCCCATGTGAAGATAGTAACCGTGGCAACACAATATTGATCTTTTATATTTGACTGTTCATACTGTTAATATTTCCAATATCGTTTCCAAACGATATTTTTATAAGAAAAATTTAGAAAATTTGACAAGCGGTCGCTACATGCTTTGTTTTCTAAACCATTTTAGAAACTTAAGTATTCTCATCACACCAGAGGTGTATTTCAAAGTAAACATTGGCAGCACTAGTGGTATTTGGTTTTGCAGAAGCAACCAAAATCACTCAGGAAATTTTCATGTTGTTTTTGTAAATATTGTACAACTGTAACCAACAAGTAGCTGATGGTACAAGCAAAACCAAATCAACAAAAAACAAACCTATAAAAAAAATTATAGGAAACGCTGGAACGCTTCTGGTAGCACTTTTGGGAGCATTTCTGGAAGCGATTCTGGAAGCACTTTTGAAAGCTCTTCTGGAAGCGCTTCTGGACGCGCTTTTGGAAGCACTTCTAGAAGCGATTCTGAAAGCAATTCTCGAAATGATTCTGAAAGCGCTTCTGGACGTGCTTTTGGAAGTACTTTTGGAAGCGATTCTGGAAGCAATTCTCGAAATGATTATGGAAGCACTTCTGGAAGCGATTCTCGAAGCAATTCTCGAAATGATTCTGGAAGCACTTCTGGAAGCGATTCTGAAAGCATTTTTGGAAGCACTTCCGGAAGAACTTCTGCAAGCACTTCTAGAAGCGCTTACCGAAGCAATTCTGGAAGTGATTCTGGAAGCACTTCCGGAAGCATTTCTGGAAGCACTGCTGGCAGCACTTTTGGAAGCACTTCTGTAAGCGCTTCTGGAACCACTTCTGGAAGCATTTTTGGAAGAACTTCTGGACGAATTTTTGGAAGAGCTTCTGGGAGCACTTCTGGAAACACTTTTGGAAGCACTTCTGAAAGCACTTCTGGAAGAGCTTTTGGAAGCACTTCTGTAAGCACTTTTAGAGCACCTCTGGAAGCAATTCTGGAAGCGCTTACCGAAGCACTTCTAGAAGAGCTTCTACTATTTTGCAAAAGTCCCCACTTTGCAATGAGTTTTTTTTATAGAGTGACACAGGTTTAAATCATAATAAAACAAGAAAATATATTTTTAACATCAATAAAACGGGCTTTATTAGAAATAACGTTTTATAAAATTAATGTTTAAATATGATTTCTGCCATGAGGCCGCTACGACTGGGGCGTAGAAGGCGCAATCTGAAACACCAATTTTCAAAAACTTTTCGCAGCATTTGCAGCCGTATTTCGCCGATAACTCTTCGAACGTTGATTTCCAGGTGTTCAATTGTTTATGGTTTATCGACGTAGACAAGTGACTTAACATAACCCCAAAGAAAACAAGTAAGAGTGCTATATTCGGCTGTGTCGAATCTTATATACCATTTACCAACGTATGTATATGTAGTATACAAATACATAAATAAGTACATACATACATATTTGTTTTGTGATAAAATTTATAATTATTTTTTGTTATAGTGGAATTTTTAGTAAGTGACTCTCGGTTTTTTCGACTAAAGAATTTGTTTGAATAAAGATCTTCCTAAAACATCAAATATTTTTAACTGAAAAAAAAAATTATTTTTGGTTATTTGTTTACCCAAACTTTTTTTCAACTTCCACCCCTGGAATAGTTTAAATTTTTCTGGTTTTAATAAGAGTTCAAATTTATTTCTTTCTAAAATATAGAATATATTTAATTGCCAAAGAAATAAATAGCTTTATTTAATTAGTTTTATATATCAAAAAAACTGTACTTTTCCCAACCCTGGAATCATCCTTTTAAATTTTTTTTGGGTCGTTATACCAATTTTGTTCTTTAAAAAATATATAAAATATGTTAAGTGAACAAAGAAAAAATTAAATAAGGAAAATACTAGTTTTATTTAGTTACTTTAATATCAAATAAATTCAGTAAAGTGCGACTTTTACTCGCGCACGAAGGGTTCCGTACGTTCACTTTTCAGCATTTTTTAATTTGGCGTTTTTGGCTTTTTTTCAGTTTAAAAGATTTTTTGTTATTTGTCACTTTTTTCTCGTTTTAAAGATTTTTTCCGGTTTTTGGCGTTTTTCCCCATTTGGCGAATTTTTCTTATTTTAGCGATTTTTCCGGTTTTTCGCGATTTATTTTATTTTTAGAAATTTATTTTAATTTGGCGATTTTTTTGTTTTTGGCGACTTTTTTCGGCTTGGCGATTTTATAATTTTGGAATTTTTTAGTTTTACCGTTTTTGAAAATTTCAATTTCTTACGGTTTCCAAGATACAACATGTTCTCCAAATTACGTAGTCAAAATTACATTAGCTGATAGAACACCCTTTAATTTCGATTATTTAAATTTTAGTGTTAATTGTTGTAGTCTATATAAAAATACACTAACTTTACAAATTTCAAGTGTATATACAATTGTATGTATATTACATGGAATTTTAACATTTTACGTTGGACGTTTTGAAACGCCCTTTAATTTTTAATTCTCGTGTATTTATTGTTGTAGCGACCAAAGTCTACACAGTCTGTCCAAATTTCAGGTCCGCAGCTCTTACGGTTTAACAAAAAGAAAAAAATAGTTTGTCCTAGTTATTTTATTAACAAAAAAATTAGTTTTCCAACCCTGGAATCATCCTTTTAGATGTTTTCTGACTCCTTATACCAATCTAGTAGTTCTTGAAAAAAAATATATATAAAGTATGTTAAGTGAACAAAGAAAAAAAGGAAAAAATCGTTTTATTTAGTTACTTTAATATCCAGAAAAAAGTTAAAAGTTTCCAGCTCTGGAGCAGTTGTTTTTATTTTTATAATTGTCTACACCAAATGTTTCTTTCGAAAACGTATAATATATATAATTGATAAAGAAAAAGAAAAAAATTAATTAGACATAGTTGCTTTTATATATCAAAAAAAATGTAAGTTTCCCAACCCTGGAATCGCCATTAATTATTTTTCTGATCTTTTACACCAATCTCGTTTTTTTAAGAGTATAAGATACGTTTAATTTATAGGAAAAAAAGAACAATTTGTTTAGTAAGTTACTTTTATATTACAAAAAAAGTTCAAGTTTTCCAACCGTGGAAACGTCTTTTTAATTTTTTTAATTTTTTTAATTTTACATACCAATTTTATTCGTACGGAAGTGTAAAAAAAGTTTATTTATTAAAAAAAAAAATTAAAATTAAGTTTAGTAAGTTACTTTTATATAACAAAAAAAATTTAAAGTTTTCCAACCCTGGAAACGTCTTTTCAATTTTTTTTTTTAAATTTGAAATAACAATTTTTTCTTACTAAAGTATAAAATAAGTTTATTTATTAAAAAAAAAATTAAAATTAAGTTTAGTAAGTTACTTTTATATAACAAAAAAAATTTAAAGTTTTCCAACCCTGGGAACGTCTTTTTAATTTTTTTATTTTTTTTAAATTTGACATACCAATTTTATTCGTACTGAAATATAAAATAAGTTTATTTAACAAAAAAATCAAAAAATTTGTGTTATCTAGTTACTTTTACATGGCAAAATCAAGTTTAAGTTTTCCAGCTCTGAAATGGTCCGTTTGATTTTTCTGATTTTCAATACCAATCTAAGCTGGACCATTTCTGATACATCAGTCTAAGAACGAAGTCTCTAGCTTTTTTGGGAGCTTCGGAAAACCGATTTCACGTACACCAGACGGACGGACGGACAGACGGACATCGCTTATTCGTCTTCCCTATTCATAAGGACCCAGAATATATATATTTTTTTGGTCGCAAATTAATATTATGGAAATTACACACGGAATGACAAACCTATATATATACCCTTTTTCATTTTTGGTAAAGGGTATAATAATCCAATGGGGTTAAATCACACGATCTTGGTGGCCAATTAATTGGGCCATTACGAAAATAATTTTTTCATCAAAAGTTTCTTTGAGTAAGTCAATTGTAGCGCCCGCTGTGTGGCATGTGGCTCCATCCTGTTGGAACCACATACCAGTAAGATTAATGCCCCGTAATTGAGGTACGAAAAAGTTTCTAATTATGTTCCTCTACCGTTCACCATTGCCATAAACATTCTGACCATTATCCTTTTTGAAGAAATATGGCCAATGACTCCGCCCCATAAAGCGCACCAAACAGTAATTTTCTGTGGTTGTAATGGTGTTTCGAAAAACGCTTGTGGATTCTCCTCACTCGAAATGCTACATTTTTGCTTATTTACGTACCCATTCAACCAAAAATTGGCTTCATCAGAAAATGGAAGAAGTGCACGATGAGTTTGACGAATAGAACAATTATTTTGATTAAGAATGGTAACAATTTGCACGCGTTGCTCTGGTGTAAGTCGATTCATAAGAAAATTTCAAAGCAAACTAAACAAAAGCATCTATCAGCTGTTAAATGGGTGCTCAAATAAAGCAGTGATGCCAACTCAAAGTTGTGACACTCTAAAAACAACACCCTTTTATTTGCATATACTATGTTGTGATATGTTACGGTCCATTATATTAAATTATGTTATGTTATCCTTTGTTATGTTATGGTTTGTAATATAGTTTCATGTTATGCCATCTTATATAATGATATATATTATGTTATATCACAGCACCTGATATCATGCCATATCATTCCATAAAATGTCATGCCATGGCATTTTAGAGCATGTCCTCTACCACAAATGTTACAACATTTACACTTTTCCCTTTCCATTTTTGTTACCTTTCTTTCTATATACTTTTTCGTGAGGAATTTTCTGCAAAAAAAAATAAATTCCATTCCGTGATATTCATAAAGTAAATCGTTTCAATTATTTCTCAAACTAAATGACATGTGTTCATCATGTCAGCTAATTTTTCGCAAACATTTTCTAGCTTTTAAAAAGTTTAGCCAGCATTCGTTCCATAAAGGAATTTTCAGCGACTCTCATTTTAATTTTATATAGCTGGTGTTCACTAACAATCCCCTTTACAGATAGGGAGCCCTAAGCCATCACATTAATACAACTTATCGACTTTATCTGTGTTAAAAAAGAAAAGAGGTATCTTTATATAGCTATGCTGCTTATGGCCCTTTTCACTATTTACAATTAAAAGCTAACAGGGACTTTAACGGCAAGTTTTGTATGAAGAACTTGCAGTTAAAGGTCGTGTTAACTCTTAATCACACATTGTGAAAAGAACATTAGCTATCTAAAACAAACTTAATGTGTTAAATAATAATACAATAAAATTATATTAAGGGCAATTATGAAAAACAAATTCCGTGAGTTTTTCCCGGGAAACAATTCCAACTAATGGTAAATAATAGGGAAACAAAAAATTCTAATTGGAAAAGGGACAAATTTCCCTCGAAATTTTATTCAAAATTGCCCTGATCATATGATGTGCCAAATTCGCCACAAATATTTCAAAATGTTTCCATTTATTTCCCATTATTTTCTTTTCTAGCGGCCTACGATAAAATTAATGTATTCCGGCCGGCTTACAGCCAATTGGCTCTATTCTCTGATTTGTACTCATGTGCGAAAACAATACAAAAACAAATTTAACAATCGTTCTCATTCTTTCGCTTATATTCGTACTCTGCTTTTTAATACAAGGAAATCAATACAAAAATTAAGTTATAACTGTAATACTGTCGATTACTTTTGTTGCGAAAATCACGTCCTAAGTCCTGTATCGCGCAATAAATAGCATAGCTATAAAATCTTTAGGATATACTTAATAGTCCCGAGTCATCGATTTTTTTTTTTTAAAGAAAATTTATTCAAACTACCGAGCGCCATATAATGAGCTTAATAATGGATGGATAAAAAAGATTTATTAACGGCTTCTTCATGTGATATAAAGAATAATTTATCTGGTGATAAAACCCATTTATGAACAGATAAACATGAAAGAATTGTTCTCACCGTAGTCAATGTTTGCCTCGTTATTGCGAAATCACTCGATTCACTGAAAAATGCACTTATAAAAAAAATTCTCAGTTTATTTCACTTCAATTTAAAACTTTCCAGTACCAAAAACAAAATTTGCCATTTAAAAAAGTGCTTTAGTATAAAATAAAATTTAAAAGCTTTAAGACTCTAGTGTTTAAATTTGTCTAAGAATTTTTCGTTTTTTAGGGATTATTCTTTAATATTTCTTATTTTTGTTTCTATTTTTTATTCCTTGTGAAATCGAGAACGTGTCTGAAATACTTATGAAAGTGTATAAAAAAAATTCTGCGGTTTTTTGAGAAAATAGTTTTATTTCTTTGTGTGCAGCGCTCTTACTATTCACTACAATTTTTATTTCACTCTGCAGTTTTTGTTTTTAGTTGTGGTATTACTGATTTTGCTGCTGATTGTTGCTGGTTGTTGTGCTCGTACAGTATGTTGCATTAATGTTGCAAAGATTTCATTGTTTTTTTATATAAATATTTTTTTACTAAACCAGATTCCTAGCTTTGCTTTGTTGTGCCAGTCAGTGATCGGCAATGTATCGTTTTTTCGCTATTCATACTGACTAATGAAATTTTATATATAAGTGAGTAGACATCACTTAAAAACAACTACTCTGATTTTCGCATACTCACGATGACATTGATTTATAAGTATAGTTTGATACTACTCTATTTACTTTTTCACTACTCATTGCTGTTCTCTGATACATACCCTTATTTGTGAAATTTATACGGAGTTCATTTTTTAAACTAATATTTTAAGGATAAGGAGAGATAAAGTAGTTGTAATTACACATTCAAGGACATTCCTACCATACACATGCACATGCACAAATGCAACATTAGAATGATAAACAGGACACAAAAGGTTGTAGTATTAGTAAATAGTTACTTTTAAAGCTTTCGTTGCTAAATATCTATGGAATATGCAAAAAACAACATAAGCTGATAAAGGAGTATCATAATAACTCTTAATTATCAGGTATGCAGTAATATATTGTCATAGATCAGAAAATAATCAATGTCTTTTGACTAGTCTTTAGATGGCACGGAGGCTGGTTGGTTGGTTGGTTGGTTGGTTGGCTGGTTGGTTGGTTGGTTGGTTTACGTGGCTGCCTATTACACGCACGCATTCAAGTAGAAGCTAGATAATTCCTTTTTGAAAGGACCACTACACTCCTCGGTGTCAACCTATGTAGAACCGTATCAAAGTATTCTGATACGATGATCGTTACTATATCCAACCGATCGCGTTGAGATATCTTATAAGGTCAGATAGATCTGAAAGATCGTCTAGTACATTTGTGCTTAAAAACTTGTTTCTCGAGAGATGCAAAGCTGGACATTCGCAAAGAAAGTGGAAGATTGTTTCTTCTTTGCTTTCTTCTCGGCAACTTCGGCAGAACTGATTATAGGACAGACCTATCGTACTAGCATGTCTGCCGACACTCCAGTTCCCCATCATGACTGCAACGAGCGTCGATATGTCACTACGGTTTCTATTTGTTAATTGTATTTATTGAGCGCCTATCATTGTAGCAAGGCTACATTTTCTTAGCAAGCTTGCACATGGCTATATTGCGTCATCTACATTCAGCCTTATAGAGATAGTGCTTGAATATACATACCGCTTCTAAAAGCACCAACCGGCATGGCTACCGATTCTGTATTGGAAGTATTCATAGCAGAGCCAGCTCTAGCAAGCCTAACCTAAAAAGTTGCTATATGCTGGAACCCAGATGAGGCTGAGGTCAGCCTGACCACCCAGTCTAGATAGAAGCGACGCCTGGCTATCGACAAAGATACCAACTTTGCCCTGTACCTTCCTATAAAATCAGCACTCTAGCTGCTTCCCTTACCGCCAAAATTTCAGCCTGAAATACAGTGGCTTCGTTAGGGAGACGAAAGGAGTATTATATACCAATATCGCCTGAAAAGACTCCAGAGCCTACACCGCAGACCATTCTTGATTCATCAGTGTATAATCTGACGTCATATTCCCTTACCATTGTGCCTCCCTTCCACTCCCGTCTGGATGGAATAAGAACTTTAAACAACTTGTCAAAGGCACTATGTAATCCGTAGATTTCTTCAGCGTGGGGGTAATTGATCCATGATTCTAGCATGGTCATAGAACCTTGATCTCCACCACCCAGATGCCGCTAAGCTTGTCGCACTATTTGAGGGTACCGCCAATATATGAAGGTCGATCGGAATAAGGTTTAGTATAGTATTTAGAGCCTCCAAAGGACTAGTACGTAAACATCCTGTAATCCCTACGCAAGCGGATCTCTGTGTTCTATAAAGTTGATATACCATGTAGGCTCGGAGGTTACATCTAAATGAAAAAAAAACATCCAAAAGTGATGGGAGAATGGATCGAATAAGACAACATATCATACCATCAGAACATATGGACGTCACTGAACGGATACGACCAGACTTTGGAAATGTCCAAACGGGTACGCGAGACTAGGATTATAATTGAATGCGAGACATTGCTACCAGAAGGACACACCTGGTTCAATCGAACCCTAGAACAAACACTCGTGAGACTTTGCTGCTACACGGATGTCTCCAAGTTAGGGGAAAGAACGGGCCTAGGTATATTTAAAGAAAAAATGGAGACCGAGATTTAATTCCGCTTGCCTGACCATAATACCGTCTTCCAGGCGGAGGTTTGTGCTATCACGGAGGTTTTAAAATGGATCTGTGTGAATATTAGGCCTACAGAGGTCAATATATTTACCGACTGCAAGTCAGCAATTAGGGCAATCACAACCGAAAGTGTAAACTCTAGGACCGTTTTAGATTGTAAGAATGTGATAAATGATTACGCAGTACATGGCAAGATTCGTCTGATATGGGTGTCGGACCAATACGGCGTAACCGGAAATGGAAGTGCGAATAAACTGGCAAAACATAAACAATAACGTCGGCAGAATAAAGTCACAAGAAATTTCGCGTTATTTTATATACTTATCATGTTTCCATTTAAATTTTATTGAAATCTCTTGTAATTTTTTTCTTAGCGTATCTAAAATAAACTACCGTAGGGCTCTTGGCCATGAGTAGTTAGCTTTGTCTGTAATCATACAGTCAAAGCCCACTGGGCGGACCAGAGACACCAATTCAATATAACGAGTTTCCCTTTGTTGCAGTGAGCATAAGCTCTTTAATGGCAATTTTAAAATATGTATGTTATACCTGACGATAACATTGCATATGGGCATTTCTCCGAGAAATTCCACTTTTTTGTAGCGTGCGACAGCAAGCAATTAACCTTGTGTTTCTGAACAATGTGACTCGATTTTCCTTAAAATTTTACCTAACCTAGATCTGCTGACGGCCTACACAAATGTATAAAGAAGTAAAAAAAAAGTTTCGTTTTCTTTGAAAAAAAACATGCATATTTGCTTGTGCCGCACGCTACAAAAAGTTGACATTCCTGTGGAAATGCCCATATGATATTTAAAAACTTTAACGCCCGCATTTATAACTAAAACTACTGCAAATATTTAGCATCACAAAACTAATGGAGTTTTTTGCATATAAGCAAACACACATCTTAATTCTATTATTTTTTTTTTTGGAAGATTGGTGACATACACATAAAAATTAAAGGAAAGAGAGCATCTACAAGAATAGCTGCAGTTGATGTTTTCCGTAATTAAATGCCACAACGATGTCTTCTAAAATAATAAGGCGAAATAAAAACAAAGAAATGAGATAGATAATTAAGAGTTTGGTATATACAAATATGTACATATTTACATATGTATGTACATAGTCATGTAAGCATGTGTGTATGTATGTATGTAATTCTTAAATAAATTTATTTTCAATCCACATACTGACAAGTAACTGCACAAATACGTGATGTGTCAATGAAAACGCATCTTATAAATGTTGTGACGTTCTTCGAAGCAAATGACAACTGTGACACTTATCAGCTGACGGTTATCATTGTTCTCGTGGGTATATGTTTTGCCGCGTATAAGTATTATATTTTTTCCACTTATAAAAGGGAGCATAATTGCGTTATTTTAAATAAATTACATAGACGTACTTGTATTTATTTATATATTTATTTATTTATTATTAAGCAAAGTAGATTTGCATAGTATGGTGTTGCACAAATATGGGCGGAGTAACTAAGACCATATGCCCAAGATGTTATTAACAGTAGTTTAAAAAGTTTTGTGACTGACTGTACACGACCTATGCCTTCACATAGGAAGTAGCAACGTGGTTGTCAACGAAATTCCACAAAAGAACCGCAAGAATATACTGTTATCCGTGGCAGATCAGTCAACCAGTGCGAGCGAAACGAAAAACTATCGAAGGCCAAATAACACACACAAGCCTGACCACACTTAAGAAATAATTACGATGACGCGAGAGATGTTCTACAACCCAAAGCTGCTTAACGACTGAGAAAAACATAAATGTGAAAAAAGGCCAAGTTCCTATCCAAAATTTTGGCCATCAAAAGTAGTGAGATAAAAATTGTGAACAATTGTGAAATCTCGTATTATTGGGTTTTGTTTTGGATAAAAAAATCTTGATAAATGTCAATAAGAAAAAAAACGTTGGTGTAAACGGTATAGATTTTCATAAAGCTTTTAATTAAAATCTGCTTTGAAGACTATTTCCTTTAGCTAATTAGGCCTAACGTGTTTCTATGACAATAAAAAAGCAATTTTTTATTTCATATTTCCCGACGTTTCGTGAATGTTTTGTTCACTTTTTCCAGGGATTCGTCTATTTATTCCATAAATCAAAAACATCAAAAATTATAAGTAAGTTTAACAATTTATAACAATATATAACAAAAGCATAATGTTTACTTACAAATAAAAATTATTAATTTATATAATTATAAGAAAACTTTTATATACATGCTTAAAACTTTTTAAACAAATTCCAAGTTACATACATCCATATATATGTATGTACGTATGTATGTTATTTTAAATAAATAAAGCAAAACAAAAGTATCTAACACAAACGATTAAAAGTTTTTTTCCAAACTGATCAGCTGTTCTCTATTATAATTTTGTAGTTAGCGCTTAAATTGTCGGTATCTTCTTTTTTGTTCATTGTTCTGTTAATTTTTTGTTGTATTCTTAAGCTTTCAGTTATAAATCTCTTTCTCACATTGTTTTCTTTATTAAGTATTTTTACATTTTCGAAGTCAGGTTTATGATTAGTTTGTAATATGTGTTGTGATAACGCTGTGCTCTCTTTATTTTTATTAATATCACCTTTATGCTCATTTAATCTTGTTTCTAAACTCCTTTTTGTGGTTCCAATGTAAACTAAATTGCAGTTGTTGTTGTCATTCCCTTTACAAGGAATTTCGTAAACAAGGTTGTTTTGTTGTAACTTTGGTATGGCTGTTTTAGTATTAGTAAATATTTCGCTCAATGTTTTGTTGGGTTTATATGCAAAGCTTATGTTATTTTTATTTATTATTTTTCTCATATTCTTCGAATCAGTGAGACCAGGTATGTACTTTACACTGTAAAAACATTTATCATCTTCCTTAGGGTTGCCACGCTCTCCGTAATTTTTCTTTTTGTATGCTTTTATTAGGAATTCTATTAGATTAATAGGGAAACTGTTGGCTGTTAATATATTAGTGATTTTTTTAAAATTCTGTATGTGGAATCGATGGTCACTAATGTCAAGTACTCTTTGGATAAAATTTTTTGCTGTATTTATTATTTGGCTTTTGGGTTGAGTAGCGTTGAAGTTGATAATTCTTCCCGATGAAATATTTTTTGAATACCAGTCGAATTCTATTGTATTAATATTCCTGTATAATTTTGTGTCAAGATAAGCGATTTCACCCCTGGTTTCAACTTCTATGGTAAATTTGATTTTCGGATGATATCCGTTGAGAGAACGTAATATCTCATCCTTGTCGTCTATGTTGATTATTGCTAAAATATCATCTACATATTTGGCTATGTATTTTATACTAGATATACCAAACGGACGATACAATCGTCCGCATTCTAAACAGAAACAAAATCTCTTTATTAAACCTTATTCAATTTATTGAACTCTCGTCCTATAAGTTTTATGCAGCGTGACCGTTTGACCGACTAAAGGGGCAAATTGCCACTTTTTCGACTGCCTTGCCACTTTTTTCCCCTTTTTTTAGAGTGAATTATATAATAATACATTAAAAATAAAAAAATTAGTGTAGTTTTCACGTCTTTTTTTAATTTTGCCCCTTTTTTTGATAAATTCCCTATTTGGTGCAACTTTTTGAAAAATGTCATCGGCCACCCTGGTTTTATGGCTTTCATACAATAACAAATAAGAAAAAATATGGAATAGCATGAAAAATAGTACACAAACACACACACACACACACACACACACACAGTGTAAACTAACAAATGAGCGTGTACTATGTTTGCATGTAGTAGTAGCAACTTTAAACGCTTATAGCTCCCAAAATACTAAACCGATTTCAATAAAATATAGATTCTGCACATCTGCGCAGAAATTCCTTTAAAATGATATAAATCTTTCCAAAATCGGTGCAGTAGTTCCGGCGTAAAAGGGATTACAAGAAACGTGTTCGCCTATTAATTATATAGATTAACGTTTTTGTTCAATAGTTCAGTCAGTGCTACGTCAAGTAAGTTATCCAAAACAATATCGGCAATTGTTGGGGTGAGGGGATTTCCCATGGGCATGCCAAAGACTTGTTTGTAAACTTTTTTATTGTAAATAAAATAATTGTTTTCGTACAGACAGAACTTTAATATATCTAAGAATTGTGTGCGTGGGATAGTGGTGTTGCTATTAATCTAATAGAATTCCTAATAAAAGCATACAAAAAGAAAAATTACGGAGAGCGTGGCAACCCTAAGGAAGATGATAAATGTTTTTACAGTGTAAAGTACATACCTGGTCTCACTGATTCGAAGAATATGAGAAAAATAATAAATAAAAATAACATAAGCTTTGCATATAAACCCAACAAAACATTGAGCGAAATATTTACTAATACTAAAACAGCCATACCAAAGTTACAACAAAACAACCTTGTTTACGAAATTCCTTGTAAAGGGAATGACAACAACAACTGCAATTTAGTTTACATTGGAACCACAAAAAGGAGTTTAGAAACAAGATTAAATGAGCATAAAGGTGATATTAATAAAAATAAAGAGAGCACAGCGTTATCACAACACATATTACAAACTAATCATAAACCTGACTTCGAAAATGTAAAAATACTTAATAAAGAAAACAATGTGAGAAAGAGATTTATAACTGAAAGCTTAAGAATACAACAAAAAATTAACAGAACAATGAACAAAAAAGAAGATACCGACAATTTAAGCGCTAACTACAAAATTATAATAGAGAACAGCTGATCAGTTTGGAAAAAAACTTTTAATCGTTTGTGTTAGATACTTTTGTTTTGCTTTATTTATTTAAAATAACATACATACGTACATACATATATATGGATGTATGTAACTTGGAATTTGTTTAAAAAGTTTTAAGCATGTATATAAAAGTTTTCTTATAATTATATAAATTAATAATTTTTATTTGTAAGTAAACATTATGCTTTTGTTATATATTGTTATAAATTGTTAAACTTACTTATAATTTTTGATGTTTTTGATTTATGGAATAAATAGACGAATCCCTGGAAAAAGTGAACAAAACATTCACGAAACGTCGGGAAATATGAAATAAAAAATTGCTTTTTTATTGTCATAGAAACACGTTAGGCCTAATTAGCTAAAGGAAATAGTCTTCAACTCAAATAAAAAACTTAAAACTTGGCCAAAGAAAAAATATATAGCACAAAATCTGCTAAGTTTTGTGCAAGTGTCAATGCCCTATAAGAAAAATTATGAACATTGAATTGTTTTAATTTCCTTCAGCTTCGAGTTTTGGTCAGAGCTCGCAATAATTGGTCTCTCTCGTGCTGGTTGTCAGAAAAAAACACTCGTCCAATGACACGATGCGACACTTTCGCAAAAAAAAACCCTCAAACATCGTTCTTCTTTGGCTTGCTCTTCGCGCAACCAACGACCGTTTTTGTTCGATCGCTCGGCTCATGTGTTCACTCGAGACCTTTTATTTCGCAAAATCTCGGCAAACGGTCTTTTGAGCATGTATGTGTGTTGCGAGTGTGGATAGATAAGCATTAACATACATGAAGATTAATTTTGTTTTTGTTGTACACATATCTGTCCTTTATTTTGCATTTACACCAATGGTGGACGCTGTGAATGTATTGGTAAACTGTTAAAGTATTGAGGTTGCGAGCTACCCACCAAACATAAAGCCACACAGCTAAAATATAAAGTGAAAATTGTTCATTTTCTAAGCAAACACTCAATTGTAAACAACTTTTTCAAACTTTATTTTGATATTGTCCACTGATAGCAACCATTTTTTTATTTTTTTTCCAAATAAATGTTTATATTTTTATTTAAAATTTTTCTCTTTCCCTACCACTAAACTTATGAATATCGCTTTGAAAAGCATCACAATGTCTTTTAGTGACATATTCCCTTTTTCCTTAAATCATTGATAACATAAAAGGCATTATATGTTACCAAATGCATTATTTATAACAAAATATTTTTCGCATATCATCAATTTGAAATGAAACACGTATGTTTGCTGGACAAATATTCTTGAAAAAAATATAAAAAAATATCTGAGCGTCCGCCTGATGTGCATTCGTCGCTGTCTCATCGACGACTAAATTAAAGAGGGTAAGAATACGTGTGAATGCTCTCTTCACAATTGTGCAAAGAAACGCCCGACATTGATTTACACTTCGTTGACAAATAGTTTGATTTACAGATATTTTTATTGTTATTTATTGTTATCTTCTCCCTTCCTCCTTAAAGCATTGCCTGTGACGAAATATTTAAGACAACAACACAAAGCAAACGCAACAATAAAAATAAAGACCTTTTTTGCAAACACTTTGCTTATTTTGCTCACTCACTGACCCTCAGTAGCTGAGCAAGAGACCGATTAGTGTGTTACGCTCAACTCATAACCCGGGAGCGAGAACACGATTGAAACGAAAATGAGGGTTGCTGTCAGCGATGCCAACTATTTATAACCCAAACGCGCTATACCCCTTCTCAAAAAGCGCTAGAACGCGCTAAGTTTCAGCATTATCAATAATTTATAGTCAAAACGCGCTATTTTCCTACGCGCTAAATTAAATTTTTTAATAAAGGTCGATGTATGTATTATTAAATACGAGTACAATTACTTTTTTAGTAACTCTTTTTCAGATTATGCAATATTCATTCTTACAGTCGTAAAGCAGCTCTGGGCGAGTCAACATCACGCGTCATTGGCAATTATTTCATAAGTGCAACCAGGCCACTGTTGTTTATTGGCCTTCGAGAGTTTTGCCTTCTCACTCGCACTTGTTAATGTGTACCGCAACTAACTGTATCGCTTACAGTTATTTAGTGGTATTTTCCATTATCGGGTGCAAAGATTTTAATAAGACTTATACTGATGGAGACCATTAAAACTCTGGGTGTGGATCTTGGAATCTCTTATTTCCTATGCGAAGGTATAGGTCGTTTGCAGCTCCCGAAGGAAACACCTAATGTGGGATACCCTGGCAATTTGCGTACTTGCTTCTGCCATTTAAACTAAACTAAACAACAACAACAACATATTGCTTCTTATAATATCCTTAATAACTAATTATATCCTAAATAACTAAAATCATTTAATACAGAATCAGTCTCGGCTTCCAAATATTCGAAATTCTTAGTTTTTGTTTCAATTTTATTTGTCAAACCTTGTAACAACTTATATAAATTGTCGAATAGTGTTGCGATTCAAATGCTTTTTGAAGTACAAAAATAATAGATGCTCAATAAGTTATATAATTTTTTTGGGTCACGGGTACGAGTTCATATTTTTAACTGTGAAATTTGCCATTTACAATATTAAAATGCATTTTTAATTCTAACCACAGTCAAGAGAATTTCATTTGCAACATCTGAATCATTAACGAATTTAAACAAAAAGTTAAATTTTGGATATTAGACAAATGTTAAATTTATACAAAAAAGTAAAAAGATATTGAACTAAAATGACATTTTTGACTTTAATCAAAACGCGCTAATTTAGCGCTTTTTTTATTAAACGCGCTAAGACGAAAAAAAGCGCGTTTGGCATAGTTAAAGCGCGCTAAAACTAGCGCGAAAGGCGCTAAATTGGCATCACTGGTTGCTGTTCAGACACTGAGTGATTCCGTCTCATTTTTTTAGGTCTTTTGAGTGAGAAGACCGCACAAAGAAATTTTGTTGAGCATATTTTGCGAGCTCTGGTTTTGGTACAATTTATTTTTTTAAACTTCTCCCTCAACAAACTAATTTCCGGAATTACAAACACTTTGAGGCTCAATTTTGTTTAAAAAAAAATAGCCAAGGAATTTATTTATTGATAGAAAAGTCGTCATGTCGCCAAACCAAATATTTGGACGCGAAACAAGTTGAAATATCTCGACATTTGACGAGAAATCACCATATCTGACAGCCCTGACCCGACCATTGTTGTGCAACCATATATATTCTATATATATATATATATAAAAAAATTAATTGTACGATTTAGGGTTAACCCTTATGGATTACACTTTAACTATACGTGCTTTTAGTCTATTGGCATTATTTGCAGGGAAATGCTTTTATAAATCCGCAGTTGTGTGTGTGTGTGTGACATTTTAACACATTAATTTAAAATTAATTTTATGGCTAATTGAATTTTGAAAGCTTGTTCACTCTTCTTTTTTATTCTTGTTAAAATAAATAATTAAATGAATTAACTTATTGAATTTTGATGTCATATCAATTCAATGCGTTAATATTGAAAATAAAAGTGATGCTAGATTTTTATGTGTGCATATTTTTTTTATATATAATTTGGTTTGCAGCAATAATATACATAAAATAAAATTTGCATTTAAATGTTGAATATTTTTCAATGTTTACGCATCCCCCCATACAAATGCTAAATGATTGAACTGTACGCAAATCTACATACCCAGCAAAAATTTGCTTAATCCAATAGCAAAAAAAAAATGTGTATATACTCTCTAGTCGTAAGTGCTTAGAATATTATAGAAAAGCTCTTTTATATTTCTTTCAGAAATTCAAAAACTATAGGCTAGCCCTTACCTTAATCTACCTTAAAAAAATTCAGTAAATAGTCCAGCAATAATCCGCTAACGTTGAAACGTTCCACTTGTCCTGCTATCGTTTTGCCATGTTAGCGATGTCCTGGTGGAAGCGCTCCCCGTGTTCATCGCTGAAGGCCCCACAGTTATCCGGAATAAAGTCCAAGTGAGAATGTGAAGAGTGGATTTTCAGTGACATGTTACAACCCAGTTCTTGGTAAGATGATAACATATTTTCAATAAGTTCAGCATAGTTGTTACTATTCTTATTTCCCAAGAAGTTTTTTGTCACAAGGCGAAAATTGTCCCAGGCTTTTTTTTTTCTTTACTTTCCATAATAAATTTCTTATTTGGGGACTAACGAATATACCCTTTTTGATCTTAGCCTCACTTAATCTTGGAAATTTCTGGCGAAGGTGTTGAATAGCAGTTCCATTTTTCTTCGTTGCTTTTACGAAATTTTTCATAAGCCCTAGTTTTATGTGCAGTGGTGGAAGTAATCCTGTGTATCTGTGATGATGTATTAAGTACCTCGTATTCTGACATTGACGAAATTGATGGTGAACCGCCCGTTATTTCGTCTTCGTCGTCACCGATGTTAGGACGTTTCGGGATCGGATGAAGATTGCTGTGCGGTAGAGGACGATTAGCCGATGGTATATTTGGATATTTTATGACACTCTTCTTTTTTTTACAAACACCTTTGCCTTTTCCAAATATATGAGTCGTCAGGCAGAAATAACAATCACTTACATACGTGATTCGTCGATTCTCGCCACTGCATTGGCACTGCAAAACGAAATGATGTTTTTTTGACATTCAGCCAATTTCTCAAACCTGTTGCACTTGGATTGCAGCAGAAATGTGGAACCCAGCTTTGATCTTGGTGTTTGATGTCTTCGTTAAAGTAGTAATAATAGGCTTTTTTTATTATAGGCGAAATACAACACCTTTGTTTACTAAATATCACCTCACCGCAAATATAACAAAAATTGTCGGGATTATTAACAGATTTTCGAGACATTTTGCTATAAAATATTATTATACTTTTTACTTTTAACACTTTTAATATTTTGGATATTTGATACCAACTAACTAAGTAAATATCAACACTAGAAAGTTAAATGTGGGTGGTTTCCTTAAATTCGAAAGATATAAGGTATCGTGAAAACTAAAACTAATAAATGAATTTTACTTATCAATTCGTATTTTGCATGGACAGAGAAGCAGAAATTAGTTAAAATTATTTCGGATACTTTTCCTTGTATACTAGTGTTATTTGTTTTATACCGAACCATATATTAATGGATCAGTTTTTGCCTAAAAATACTTATTTTTTATAACAAATACATATAATAGTCAGTTGAACGTAAAATCCAAGTTAATTTCTTAAAAATCTAAGAACGAATTTTTTTTTTAGTCAAAATTGTTTTTCACGATCAATAAATTTTTCTTTAAAAATATTTTATTAATAAGTGGAAAGTAGTAAAATAAATACTCTCACATAACTATATAAATAATTTCGAAACGAAAGAAAATTCTTTCGAATTTGCATGTTAATTACATGTAAACTCGAAAGCAGTTTCTTTCGTTTCGAATTACAGGGTAGACCCGCTGATCCATTACGGGAAAGTCCTCATTATGCATATAAACTATTTAGATAAATAAGTACCACTCATTGCCATATAAGCTATTAAAAGAGTACTACCAATTACAAAAGCTCGAACAGTTTTGCTGGGTACATAAAGCTTGTTTTTTTAGAGTGTCACAAGTTTTAGTTGGCATCACTGCTTTATTTAAGCACCCATTTAACAGCTGATAGTTGCTTTTTATTTAGTTGGCTTTGAAACTTAGTTATGAATCAATTTACACCAGAGCAACGCGTTCAAATTTTTTAATGTTTAATCAAAATAATTGTTCTATTCGTCAAACTCATCGTGCACTTCATTCATTTTCCGATGAAACCCATTTCTGTTTGAATGGGTACGTAAATAAGCAGAATTTTCGCATTTGGAGTGAGAAGAATCCACAAGATTCTTTTACATCTACGGAATTATTTTTTGGTGCGCTTTATGGGCTGGCGGAGTCATTGGTCCCTATGTCTTCAAAAGCGATGATGGTCAGAGTGTTACTGTCAATGGTGAACGGTATAGGAACATGATTTGAAAGGTTTTCTTACCTCAATTACGTGGCATTAATCTTGCTGGTATGTGGTTCCAACAGGACGGAGCCGCGTGCCACACAGCGGGCGCTACAAGTAATTTACTCAAAGAAACTTTTGATAAAAAAAAATAATTTCACGTAATGGCCCAATTAATTGGCCATCAAGATCGTGTGATTTAACCCCATTAGATTATTTTGTTTGGGGTTATGTTAAGTCACTTGTTTACGTCGATAAACCACAAACAATTGAACACCTGGAAATCAACATTCGAAGAGTTTTCGCTGAAATACGGCCGCAAATGCTGCGAAAAGTTGTTGAAAATTGGTGTTCTAGTATGCGCCTTCTACGCGCCAGCCGTGGCGACCATATGACAGAAATCATATTTAAGCATTATTTTAATAAAATTTTCTTTCTAATAAAGCCCGTTTCATTGATATTAATACCAAAAATTAAAAATTTTAAAAACCCCCGAATTATCTAGAAAAGATGTGACATCTTCTAAACTTCTAAACTGCTGGACCGATTTTCTTCAAACATGGTTAAGAACCATCTCGATCAAGTCACCTTTCCAACAGAGAAAACTAAATCAAAATCGGTCCAGCCGTTTGAGCTGTACGTGGACACGGCCAGACACATAGACACACAGATACACAGACACACACTACAAACTTATAACAACCCTCTTTTTGGTCGGGGGTTAAAAATATATTTCCTTGTTTTATTATGATTTAAACTTGTGCCACTCTATAAAAAAACACCCTTTATATATATAGTACATCTATCAAACTGACCACCAATACTCTTTTATTTAATATTTTATGGTATTAAAATGATTTTAGATAAATAGTACAATGAAAATTGTAAAACTAGCCATTTAATCCACCCATAACAACAAATACCTATGCATACACTCATACATGGATACAAATATACACGGATACTAAATTCGTTTATACACAGTTCCACTTGATTGCACCAGTTTAGTTATTCTTTTATTTTGGGTGCGTATTAATGATTAGCTGGAGTGTTTCAGTTAACTACACATTGCTATTTTAGCTTTCTGTTGTAAATTAGATAAAAAGAGAATTCGAATTACATACACTATGTTTCCCTAACGTTGTACCATGAGTAGACCAGAGTGAAAAAGTAAAAAAGTTCAATAATTGAGGCATAATAGCAGGAAATAGTTGCTACACATCAACACAAGTTTATAGAAAAATAATTTTCAAATTATGATGATAAATTCAATAGATATACCAAAGATTGTTGCCAAGTATTTAAACTCATTTGTCGAGCTCATTGCGCTCTCTTGTCCCGCCCACACTTGAGACTGACTCAAAGGGCTTGTAGATAACCGCCAAATTTATGCAGCTCTTATATTAAGTCCTTTATATTCTACGAGGAACATAGGGCCGTTTCTGATAGAGTTGGAATGGTCCAGGTTCCAAATCATTCCTGTATTTTCATGGCTATAGTCGTCTTCGTAGAGTTCCTTTGGATATTATTTCTTTCGGTTTCATTAATCACTGAGTATAATTTAGAAGTACGGGTGATTAGCCCATAGTATCCTAGACTGGTAATGGGTCGGCCAGTTATAGCCACCAGTCTGGCCCTCCGAAATTTAAGTCTGAGATCGGCGTACTTCTAAGCGAAGATTGTTGAAGTTGCTTTCTTGCTTATATCCCGGTACGTCTAGTTGGTAGGAGACCAGCCGGATAAGTTGCATAATGTTTTGGATTGCTGTTAGCTTCAGATGCTCTCCATTGACTTTAACGGCAAGGGAGTACCTGCCAGTATCACAGCCAGCGCCGTCATCGCTCTCAGAATCATTGCACCTACTAAGTCCACTCACCTCGACAAGGTCGCAATCTCCGAGAAGGTATGCAGCTCTTGGCCCGCCCTTTTCAGTACGATTCAGATCTTGCTACTTAAAGGTAAATTAAAGTCTGCTTTAGTGTTAAATTTAGGCATAAATGTACTAGAGGTGAGTGTTGCTCGTATTAACCCATCACTTCTCTCGGTATCAGGCACTTTTGAAAAGTCTTGATTAGAGAACGGCACTTGTCGATTTTTTTTTGTGACACGAACACTCAAGTGCTTGAAACAGCGTTGGAGGGTTGTTGCTTCATATTCCACTTGTTTTGAAATAAAAATTTAACTTGCCCTTGATCTAGTACATTTTAAATTTATATTTAGTCCCGCAGGAAAGTAACATATTGTACAGAAATAGGAATAGTTAAAAAGAAATACTTAAATATTAAAAGTGCTCTCCTGAGAAACTGTGCTCTCCTGTTAGCTTCCAACAATATTAACTGCATATAGAGCAAAATGTCATTCGGTAATCAATTTCAAGATTTTGTATTGAAATTTTTCTCTATACATCATTCTGTTTTCAGGGATATAGAGCAAACTAGACACGATTTATCTCAGCAACGAGCCAAAAACGGACTGCATATTTGAAAAACTTGGGGTCGAAAACCTAAGATGCCATCATTAACTCAAAATTGTCAAAATGGCGCATAGAGCACATAAACACCCGGACGGCAACATGGTTTGAAGAAAATTTTTATTTTTTGGGAACTTTCATGAATGAAGTTAGAAGTTAATACGAGTATTACTTTATTGTAGAAGTAAAAATACGGTTTGTTTTCTTAAATTATTTCAAAGAATACGTTTTTGAGAATTTTGTTGTTTTGTTTATTTTCGGCTGCTGCGTCTGCGTTATGTTATTTTTCCTTCACAGTCGCAGGTGAATTTTTCTTACGGCACCGTAAAAAAATGAAGCAAAACAAGAGTTAACTTTACTTCATACGTTTTTTTATGAAGACTTTGACGCAATCGCCAAACAGAGGCGTGTACATTAAAACAATACTTATTAAGCCTAAAAATAGTGAATATGGAGCAAAATTAATGCTTAATATCTCTGAAACCATAACAAATTTCGTGAAAGGCGTTTTTGATTCAGAAAAAGGGTATTCAAAATATATGTATTCCATACCTAACTCATTCTTTGTAAGAATGGTCGGTGGAGCAAAACTATTCTGGGGCGGCGAAATGTATATTTTCCTAAAATGTCAACTTTATTTTAGGTTAGGTTAGGTTAAGAAGGATGGCGCTATACCATTTCCATTGTGCTTCCCTTCTATTGCCCAAAAAAGTAATATTTAGCCCTTATTTGTAGCCAGAAGTGACCCTATTATCCGTCATTGAGCCACCGAATTCCCATGATGAAGCCCCTGATTTCCTCTAATTTACAGTTCCCGATATCAGTAATGCTTTCGTGGAAACGTGTGCTCATTATCTAAGTCTATGACCTTCCAGCTTCTAGCTGGTTCCTCTTCATCCCGCACACCCTACAAAAATCTGGAGTGTCAGTTTCCCAAAAGCTGATTCTTGCTCTGACCGAGCAGTGACGTGTCAACGCGCCTATCACGATTCGCATCGCCTTCCTATTTATGTCCAGTAAAAGTTTGGATCTTCCTGAACCAAGGTTTGGCCACATAGTCTTCGAGACTCTACAATCCTCCCTACTTCGCCATGAAGTGTTGGTGCTTCTTTCTACCCAATTACTGAGTTCCCTATAGTAATGACATATCGGTAATTTCACCGATCTTTCCGTCATTCCCTCATCTAATACCGACCCTATTTTTGCCAGCTCATCGGCAATTTCATTTCCCTCAACACTGCTGTGGCCAGGAACCCAACATAGTCTGACACTGTATTTATCCATAAGCAAATTTAGAGTGCTCCTGCAGTCACTAACAAGTTTCGATTTGACATTGTTTCCCTTCAAAACTTTTAACGCTGCCTGTCTGTCGACGTGGATGGTCACCTTCTCGCCTTCAGCTACATTCCTGGCCACCAGTTCACATTGCCATTAACATTAAATTATTTTATTATATTGACATGAACAGTGACAAAGTCATTGACATAGATACGGACATGGGAATCGTCATGTATCTGTACTTGGATATGGATGCAAACATGAACTTGGAATTGAACATGAACGTTGGCATGAACATAATGACATGGACGTAAACATGGACATGGACATGGACATTAGCCTAGGTATGGACATAACACAAACATTGATATTGGTATTAACATTGGATTATCCACATGAATATGAACTAGGGTCTTGTGGTCATGGACAAAGGCTTAGACATAAACATGGACATTGACATTGACATTGACATTGACATTGACATTGACATTGACATGTAAAATGTTAAAATTTTAATTTTATTTTTATTTTTGTAGTCGATTGTGTTGAAAACAATTAAGCTTCTGTTTTGGTCTTAGATAAATGGTTGATTTTGTACTTGTATTTTTTAATTTTTTGATTAAACAATCTGTCCTTTTCTGTACATCGAGTCGATTTGAAAACGCACGATTTTAGAAAACTAACCCCGATAATAGAAACATTTTTCAGACTTAATATAATATTTCTATTATATAGAGCTTCAACTATCATATCTCAGAAAAAATTAACGTATGTGATTTTAAGCACGTGTGCGGTAACATTACTAGCTTTGGAAATCGTACGATTTCAAATCTATGTGGTTAACAGAACAGGGCCGAATAATATTCTTGCGTGTAAAATTCTAAACGACAAAGAACTATCCAATGAAAACGTAAGCACTCCAATAAAAATTTGAATCTTTAGTGGTGACAATTCACTCATGCGAAACAAAGTTTTATTTTTATTGTATTTGAGAACCACTGGCCAAAAGAATTTTCACATCGCATTCTTGCCGCAGTCTAATCATGATGTCGGCAGTAGTATGGAAGCAACAAGAGAGAAACATATTGTAAGTTTGCACATGAAAAATTCAAACTACAAATGTAATTTTTACACCTCCTTGAAGCAAAAACATCATCTGAATGCATTTGTCGATATAAGAAACACAAATTCAAATGCAAGTATTTTGCCAGTCCTTGCAGTTAAACACAAATAGATATGTATGTATGTATGCGTGCAAAGTGGAAGTCCTTTCAGTTGCAAACTTATTCAAATATTATGAAAGCAACAGAGTGTTAAATAACGTTGACTCAGTGTTTGGTTTGCTGGTTGACTTGGTGGACCCAGTAAGCGAAGCGATAGAAAGCAAAATTTTTGCATTTCGTAGATAAAATTGGAAGTAAGAGCATGTCATGATAAAAGAGTTTATTTTTTTATAGCAGAGCCATAAGCTGCAGTTAAACATTTTCTTTCTATTACAAAAATGGAAAAAAAAATAAAATACGATGACTATAAAGGAAATTCAATTCGATATTTGCTTTTTGTGTCTGTTGATTTTTGCTTATATTTTTTTTTATTAAAGAATTGATCTGTTGTAGCATATTGTCATTGAAATTACTGCTGCTGTATCAAAAGAGCAATTGCAAGTGATGTAAAATGTGACTGTACTTCTGAATACACGAATGGACTTATTGTATGCTTACATTTGAAAATGTTCACATTGACATGAAGGCATGTATGTACATATGTAGGTATTTGTTTGTTGTAAGCAATTGTAATTTTATTGTTAAATATTTATATAATTCTGAAATTAAATTTTCCAAACAAAATTTATAAAACACCACTAATTGTGTCATATTCCACGGTTTAGTCAGAAGACAAATTTTCCACAGGGACAATGTACCGGACTCTTAATGTCTTATGGACTACAATTGGAGAGACCTTGTGGGTTAAATCGTTTAATTTATTTTAGCATTTGAACACAGCAACCGATTTTTTTTTAATGGAGACTCACTGCGCATTGGAATGTCGGCGTTTTTAATTAAACGAAATTTGGTGTGGGCTCTTAAAGTTATTTAGTTTTTTTTTTATGCAACAAGTAGTGCTCGATTTCAATTTGAACTTGAAATTCTGCTCTGCACTTATCCCATTATTGATTGAAATCTGAAAGCTAAAATTAATGTAATCGTAATGTAATTAAAGCGGAAAAATGTATTTTCCAAGGATTCTTGTTGCGAGTACAAAATTGAATATTTCCTTTAATTAGCTGTAGTTTCTTTTAGTTTTGTAAAATAAAATGCATTTGTTCAAAAACTTACAATGCAAACATATTTATTATTGTAAAATATAGTAAAAAGTAATATATATGAAAACAAAGAAGATTCGAAAATTCATACAACACTAATTACACTATGCAACAAAAGAAGACTTTTGGAAAAACACACGGACTGGACAGTATGATTTTCGAAATCTTTGGAGTCCACTAAAAAATATTGGTCAGCAAAATCGACAAACTGAGTAAAGGGTTTTACTAAACTTTGTAAGCATTGGTAGTACTATCGCGCCTATGTTGTCAAGACCGTGTGGATTTTTCACTGTTGCACAGTGTTATTGTTTACCAGTCTTGCCATTGCAGACAATTTTCTCTTGAATATATTGTTTGATTGTTAGCTGATTTTTCTTAATCGATTACAGCAAAGAAACTATAAATAAACTTTTTCTAAAAGAAATGGCAATATCTTTGCCTTAAAATATAATTTTAAAAAAATCCGTGAAGGAATATTCAATATTTTTATATTGTCATCTGACCTAATCATAATTAAGCAACAAAATTTAAATTTTATAGAAAAACAAAAGTAACTGGCAAAATAAACTTATAAGGTATGTATATGTAACTCCACAACAACAACTAAGGAAATACAAATACAACAGCTGTTTTTTTTTATGTAATAAATCTGGCATGCTGTCAAAAACAGCTTGAATTTTTTGTGTATTTTTATTTTATTTTTTTATAAAGAGGAGTAACACTCAGGCAATGAATGCCTACTACTATTACTAGGTGTTGCCTTCTTTAGAAAGGGGATATTAATAGACAAGACAGGTTGTAAGTTACGAGAATGAGGAAAGCTTCATTCTTTTATAACTCTGCTTTTTGCACGATTTTTTTTTAATAATACAATGTTGCAGCGCCTCTGGTGTTAAATGAGGCACATTAAATATTTTTCGAAGCTGTAGTAACTATTTTATTTGTTATTTTACTTAGCCGATGATTCTGCTACATAGCGATGGAGGGCGCTCTGATGTTACATTTGGATTAGTATCAGCTGAAGTCGGTATAGTTCAGTGACCAGTGACCTTCATCACTTGAACTTTCCTACAGCAACTGATACAAAGGGACACTAATGTACATTAGAAAAATGCGCTGTGTTGCTATTTAATGACTGTTGGATACCGGACTCGAACCCAGGACTTTCGGTTTTGTAGTCAACGTGCTAACTACTTCAGCCAACGACACTATTTTTAAGAATGTGAGCTTTTTATTATTTCCTCATATGTAGTAATTTTTACTACATTTTTGTAAAAATTTACTTAAAATTAGAAACATGTACTTAAACCTAAAACAATTGTTTAATTAAATTTAAAAGAAAAAGAAAATTTTTTTATTTACGTGTATGAGGAAAGTGAGAAAGAATTCTTTAATTGAAATAATTCCTTTAAGCTTGTGCATATACTGTAAAACGAAACAAGCCAGAGGAAGTGTGCCAATTACAGCCCAATAAAAATAGTGGAAATAGCTAAACAGGAGTTCGAAAAAAAGGTTAGTGTGAACTACAGTTTAGGTATGGAAGAGATATATTGGGTCTTCTTTTCCTGAATTACTTTGAAAGCTAGTTGAAGTAATACCGCAAAACTGTATGCCTCGCATTGAAAGAAAAACCCTTATACATATTGTTACGTTTTTATTCTTTAAAAATGCTTTTCCGTGGACTCGAAGAATGAATAAAAAGACCGTAGTCTACTAATTAGGATTAAGAATTACACTTTATTTACTAATAATTACAATTATTCTACAAAATCAAGAGCTCAAATACACGCACATAGTTTACTTAAATATACCACTGTACTGGTCTTGTAGCAAAACTCCAACACGTCCGTTTGTTACACACAAGTCTTATTCTGCTGATGCTCTCTGTTTATACAATACTACAGATGAACTGTCTTTACTTAATTACTTCCACAAGTTGTGTTTCCTTTCAACGATGTTGACTCCACTATTATCTGATTCACACTGACTGCCTCTCACACAGGGTGCCACTTTTTATACAGGTAATGGTTCTAGAATGTTCGCTATGTGCTTATAGATGGCGTAATAAACTGTGTGCACTTAGTAAAGCCAAATGGAAGAAACTGCATTTTACTGCATAACGATGTTGTCGTTTACTATTGGTAGCCAACACAATCTGGAAAGTGCACTTTGTTATTTTTAGCTGTTTGTAGATAATTCGATTGGCCGTTATTTTAAATTTCAGAGTTACTGTGTAGCGAATTTTATGTTGGTAATACCGTGTGTTGTTGCTAATACAGAGTTGTTTCTCCCATGTGTGTTTGCACTTTTATGTCTGTACGTGTGTACGTTTAGTCATTTAGCTAAATACTTCTAGATATTTGTTTTTATTTATAAAACCATTTACATTAGCTCTGTTCGAATATTTTTGCGCAACAATATAAGTATACTTAAAGAAAATAGCTTAAATAATACAACACCTGAAAGTGTACGACTTTGTGCATGATGCTGCTCAGAGCGGTAGTGATCACGTGTTAATTGAAATTAAGCACAAATATTATCGTACATATTTGGAACACGTAGCACGATTTTTAGGTGCAAAAAAGTCAGGGGTAACAAAGCAAAGGGGAATTTTTGTGGACTTCCAACCGAACTTGAAGGAAATTTTGAGAAAAGTAAAAGTTTTCTAGTTCGTTCATTAATCCGTTTTTCCCACGAAAGGGTAGACCCGCCACCAAAAACAGACGAGCGTACAACACATTTGACAAACCTCTTGAAAAGCTAACATCATTATGCAGTTTTTAATATTTAGGCAGAGCGAATACTTGTCGGCAAACTTTACTTTCTTATTCACAATAAGACCTACCTACTTTTGTAAGAGTTCGTATTTCTTTCACTAAAAAAATTGGTATGAATACAGAAGTTCTTGACTGTAAGGAGAACTATACGAGGTACTCCCAACGTACAAAAGTTATTTCTAAAAATGATGCACACAAATTCAAATTAAAATATTAAACTTTCGATAGCATATATATCACAAAAATATCTGGGCCTAGCCTAGATGAAATTAGCTATTAGGACATTTTTAGTTGAATAATAAAAATATATTTCAACATATTTTAAAATTTTTGCTTAAGATTTTTATTTTTTTATACAAAACTATAACAAATCAAAACGAAACAAAAAAAAAGTTGTGCGAAAATTGTAATTGTAAACTTTTGAGAATATCAAAAAAAAACTTAACGGGAAAAAGTCAAAATTACTTGATGACTTTGATGAACTTATTAACTGGCAACACTGCAGTGTTAAGTTTACCGTAAAACCAATCATTAAAGCTTTTTTATGTAGAGGTGAATTCAACTGAGGTCACCACTTCAGCGAGTAAATGAAGATGACGATAATAATTGTGTTGATGATATTGTTAAAAATGAATGATGGAATGCTACCAATTTAATAATACACATCTAATGATGTCTGAGGAAACATTAAAAAAAAATGAGAATTTCACTTGAGAGTTAATTATAAGAATAAGTAATGAGTACAAAATCAGACGCATAATTTAAATATGTACGTAAGTACATAAATATTTTATAATTAAAGTTCTCATGAATTTTAACTTTCAAATGAAAGTACTTATAATCTTAATTAACACTGACATCGAAATTGTATTTTTCAAACTAAAGCTATTCCACATCTCCAGAACAAACTCTTGTACAGAGTTATCCATTTAGTAGTTTAAAAACAGCGGGTCTGGCAATGCTGTCAGCTGTTAAATATCTGCCATCTGAAGTGTAATTTTCTAGTGAACGGCTGGCTATTTACGAATATGGATCGCTTAGCAACCGAAGAATATTTAAAAATATTTAAAACTTACTACAAAACTGGTGGTGCAAACGTTGCCACTCTTCGAGCATTACGGGCTGATTATGGACGCCATAATCGACCTAATGTGCAAGGAATTGGCAAAATTATAAAGAAATTTAAGTTTAACATTTATTAACGCACTAATAATCCAAAATTATTATCTTACTTATTCAGTAAAATAATTTTTTTTTTTTTAAATACATTGAAATTGATTATTGTGGGGTTGTAGCTGCATCCTATGCTAAATGAAGGTTTATAACATAATAACTCTAGTTGTTCTAAGAGGTCGTGGGTTCGATTCCCGCCATAGACCCTGGGTGTTTTCTGCAGACAAGCTAAACCCTTCGTCCGATTGTGTTTATTAAAAAAAATTAAATTTATTTAATTAATTTTGTAGACCCCATATTTTATTTTATACAACATAAAGTTTTGCCAATTTAAATTAAGGTAAATATTTCAATGACAATGGCACTAGTTCTGTGTTAAACAATTTCATTTATTTTGTGCATTCATTAAAATTGTTTGATGTTCGTAATATAATTCCACTCACATTGAATTCTTTTGTAGTCATGTTTGTAATTTGTAACATTAGAAGTTGATAACATTCACACTTCCTCAAAATATTTGGGTCAAATGTCTTCGTGTCATCTACACATATATGTATGTATGTGTGTAAGTATGTATGCATGTACACACATTTATGTATATGTCTTGTCTGACTATATTATGTACACACTAATTTCCTTCAAATATTAATAATTTACCAAAGCCTTTCACCAGAGTATATTTACAAATGTGTGTGCCTGTCTGTATTCATATATCTGAATACATATAATACATACAAACATACAAACACATATAGCATTCCTATATACATACATAAATGTATATAGGGGGTCCCAAAAAGAAATTTTATATTTTCTTTTACTTTATGTGGCAGATGTGTTTCAGATTATCGTGAGCACTTGCCCTTACGGCCTAATCTCGCGATGGTCTAAACACCGGGTGTAGGTTGGACGCAAACAATCGCCCCCATGCACCCTTAGAATGCATCAATATGCCGCATTCCACGAAAACATAGGTTGCAATCTTCGATCAGAGTTGTTATCCCTGTACTAGATCAAGTATCTTGTTGAGGTACTTACAGCTATCTAACCTCTTTGCCGTAATGACTTTTTCAAAACAGTACTATCTGTTGTATGGCAACAGCACCTAGATTCAGGCTGACCGCGTCAAACCAACCAGTAGCATTAATCTAACACTAGAAAGCCAATACTATTCTCCCAGCGATTTTGGTAGCAACTAACATCCACCAGGTACGATTCTCCAAGCTCTCACACCACGAATTCTGTCCATACAATCTCAGCGAGGTCTCCAGGAGAATTCCTCACCATTGCCGGCACAGCTCAACTACTCATCAGATCCTGACGTATGTCTGTGCCGCCAACAATCCAGTGCCTCCTCCACACCGCTCAACATCATCCCTTTAACTCTATGGGGTAGAACGAAAAAGACCTTTTTGCAAAAGATCCTGACGACCACTACACACACCCAAACTCCTAGAGCAGCCTGGCTGCCGGGCAACCGGAACCCGTGGCGCCAGAAACAAGCATCTGATCATACCTCGAAGTTCCATCCCGAAAAATACACCTTTATCGTCTTTTGAACTCAGGGCAGTTCCAGGTGACGCTGCACCTTTTATAAATATGTGCACATCCGTTGCTCTGTTGCCAGAGATTGGGTAGTAAAACATAAGTTCTATAGGCACTGCTACACGTTAAATCTATATTGTGATATTTGGATCGCGATCCATTCTAATGTATTGATGGATCACGAGCGTATGCTACATGTTCAATATTTATCGCGTCAGTATTTACGTTATTTTTGTGCTGTGCGGATCATTTCTTAATAATAAATTTATTAATAAGCTTTAGCCGACGAGCCCCACAACTCCGGCAATGCCACCAAATTAAAAATAAAGTCTCCAAATAATTTTTTCGGTCGTTAATTCCGATTCCACCGGCAGAACCCACTCGCTTTCACTATCTTCATTACCCTTTATTAAAACAAACTTTACACAAATGTAATAAACTTTTTTACTTTTTATTTGTTAAATTTTTTGCATCTCGTCTTTTATTTTATTTGTTTTATTTCAATTCTTGTTAACGTATCGCGATCTAATATCATGAAAATGCTACACGTTCAATATTTATCACGCGATCCGCGATCCGTACGTGTAGCAGTGCCCTATGGGTAAAGCACCAATGGTACGTCAACGGAAAAAGCCACATTACCTCAGCTGGATCCCCGGGATTGCCACACCCGTGATCTATCAATTTAATCATGTTGAATTAAAGTTAAATTCATGTTATTATTTATTTAGTGTGTATCAAAAGAATATTTAAGGTTGCTGTGGCTATAGCCGTAAGCGCGTTTACTAACACGCGAATGAGTTCGACTTCTAATCTTGGCCGGGTAAGCCAACTTTACATACAAAAATGTTTCTGATGCCTGTGCCAATGAACGCAATTACTTAAGTTAAACAATTAATAAAATAAAATAACCACATAATTTTAAATTCATGTTGTTTTAACGTGAAACAACTTTGATTCAATATAGTTCATGATACCAACAAACAATTTTTGCTTGCTGGAAGCATTTTTGTAAGGGAGACAACAGAGAGGAATCACCTGCAATTTAGCTTTTATAATGCATGATTTTTGTTCGCCATGAGCCACTTAAAAGCAATAGTACGTGTACGTGAACATATCGCTCATTTACTCAAAGAATGCCATAACTTAAAAAAACCAGTTTGCCAGAAAATTAGTTAAAAGTTTTTAAATAAACTTAAACTTAATGTAAAAAAAATATATTTGTCTCTCAAGAGTTGAGTAAACAAGATACTTGTAGGAAATGTTTACACAATATCAGGAGCGATATGAGGATTAATTCTGCAGCACTGCCTCCAAAATTCCAGTTTTTGAGTTTGACGTTCCTTGACTAAATGAGCTTCTTCCCGGAATGCAATGCATTGCTTCTAGCAGCTTTCAGTGCTTCTAGTTAAGTATCGAATATTTTTTTCTGGGGTTTAATTTCAGCATCAAATTCGTGTTGTTTCAACTTGAAGTAAGTTTGATTCAACGTAAATTTTTACTATAATTTAACAGTACTGAAATGCTAGATCACAACATGAAATAGAGTTATTTCAAACAGAAAAATGCTGTAAGCCATGTTGAATTAACATGAACCACAATTGAAGCAAAATCATTATTGAAGAATGTTAAATTAACATTGTTTTCGCAGATTTTAATATGAAATATTTCTGTGTATATATATTAAGTCCTGGGATTCGTAGGTGCAACAAAGGGCATGTTCAGAGTTGGACATGCAAGGTAACAGAACTGACCGACTTTAACTTGGTAAAGTCCAGAACCAATCCTTGTTCTTGCAACCAACTAAGAAGACTCACAACATCTTACCTTTCAGGGCAGGTGGACACCGGGCAATGGTAATATAATTAGCAATGCATATGTCGTTCTGGAGGCTTTAAATTGGCAACCCCAACACCAGCCTTGGTTGCAGATGGTTAATCTCTCACTCATCCGAAACCACATCATTAACGCACCCAAATTTTTCTGTATGTACTCGATTAATTATGTAAGTGCCGCCAACACGAGAGCCTTCATTTGGGCGATTTTAATTTTTAAGAAATAAGTGACTGAATTGTTTCGATAATGGGCTTGTCTAATTGAAAGCTTTCCTTTTGAGATACCCTATATACATGTACAATATATATGTATATATCTCAAGTGTATATGTTTGTATTAAATTGCCAATGGATGTAATACGAAAACTGTATTTATCTTGTTTACACATGTCTTAACCTCCATTGAAGTTTGTTTAGTTGAGCAATAATTTTTACAATGTGTAAGTAGTTTGTACAACACATTATTTAGTAATTATTAAGAACAATAGGGGAGAAATTTAAAAAACTCATTTCGTGTAATGAGTTTGATCAACTCCCAGAAATTTTGCAAGTCCTTCCTGGGTTTGACAGCAATCTTCATAGAGTAATACCTCTAATTCATGAGTTTCATATCACTTCTGAAGCTCACATACCATTTCGTAAACGTTGAAATCGATGGCGCATGTACAGCATAAGGATAAATTGGAGAAGTAGCGCAGAACTTCCCTCAAGTGAAGCAGACAGAGCTTAAATCTGGACTTTAAACTATATATATTTTTTTAATGGGGCAGTGCCACCAAGCCCCAAAATGGGCAACTACGGGCTAATGAAAAAAGAAGAGAGGTATCTTAGGACACCCAGTTATAGCTATGCTGCTTAGCTATATACAACAAATTTCATGTGTGAAATAACAGCGCAATAAAATTATATTATATGATGGTGTCGAATTCTCCGCAAATGTTTCGAAACGTTTCCATTTATTTCCCATTATTTTCTTTTGTAGCGAAAAACGATTAAATGTATGTATTGTTTGTGGCCGGTGGCGGCTGTTAGTCGGCTCATAGCCAATCGGTTGTATTCTCTGGTTTGTGCTCAATTTTCAAAAACAAAACAAAACCAAATTGAGCAATCCTTCTCATTGTTTTGTTTTTGTTTTGTTTTTGTTTCACTCACTTCAAAGAACGAACCAAAACAAAATCAAACAATTTGTTTCGTTTAGTTTCGTACTCTGCTTTTAAGTACAAAGAAATCAAAATAAAAATAAATTTATAGCTGTAATAGTGTCGATTATTTTTGTTACGAAAATCACGTCGTAACTCCTGTATCGCGCAATAAATAGCATAGCTATAAAATGAAAACCGATGCCAAACTGATGTTTTTGATCTGATAAAAAAGATTTTTTGCAAGTGGTTATTTTTTTGTATCCAAGAGCTAAAAAAGGGTTGCTACATTTAAGGGTTTTCGTTTACAGTTTAGGAAATATTCAAGAAAAAAAATTAAATTTTGGAATTTTTACCAACATTTGTCCACTGTTCTGCTAATGGAAAAGTCAAATCTTGTTCGATTTAGAAAAAGAAACTTTTTATGTTTTAAGAACAAAATTTTTAACATTAAAAATAGCACAATTAAGTCAATAGTTATACGCAATTTAAAATAAAATTAAAACATATTGATTTTTCGCCGTTTTTTTTTTTTTTTTGGAAAAAATATGGGTTAATTATTTGCTATTATTAAAAAATAATTGAAAAATACCAACCTCATATTTTTATTTATTCAAAAAGTAATACTATAAGAAATATTACAAAGAAATTGTTTTTCAAAATTTGCGTTATTGAAGGAGCCATATTGTTTCGAAATAGACGGATTTTTGTTACAAATATCAAATAGTACCCCTTTTTTCTCAAATTCCAAAGCTGGAAGCAAACAATTTATCATGCCATCTTAAGATATAATATGTTTTTAAACATTTTCAAAAATAGTATCTGCGGCCTGCGAAAGATAAGGAAAATACAGCAAAAATCCCATTTTTGGGATTTTGCAATTTTTTTGGGAGAATTGCCGGGAACTCAAAAGCAAAATCCAATTTGTTCTTACTTTCTGTGTATTGATAGCATCATTTTCCATCTCAACAATTTCCACCTCCTCAAATGCTTTATGAAGTTGCATAACAATCGGATGGGCCGAATTGTTTCCATTTTTGTAACAAAATCCCCCACTGTGTATCGGGTACTCCAGGCCCCATTAGGCACCAGAAGGCACCTTCGGATAGAGCTAAGAAATTAAGCCCGCATTTATGACAGCAAACCTCATATTTTAGACAGCAGAATTAAAAAAATCCCACACAAGCTGCCACTAGTCTAATGTACATTTCGCCGCCTCAGAATTGGTTTAGCCCATACGCCACAAAAGTTTCCATTCCAACGACAAAGAAGGTTTACATGAAGTTTTCTCATAATATACCCAATGGATATCTTTTGCATTTGCACCACTGCTTTCGACACATGTTTTGAAGAATAATGTAAATTTTTGTGAACTTTCATCAATAAAATTTAAAGTTAATATTACTTTATTGTAGAAGTAAAAATACGTTTTGTGCCGCAAACGCAATTTATTTTCAAAAAGTACCTTTTTGTGCTCCATGTGTATACTTTACTGCTGTGAATTGAGAATTTTGTCATTTTGTTTACTTTTCTTGCCATCCAGAGAAATAAGTCGATCGTTTAATGCCGGCTAAGAAGCCGCCGCTGTAATATTTTTAACTATCGATCCGCTTACACACTTACACAAGAAAAACAAGTACTTGAAGTGTATTTTATATAAATAATGAAATTAAATGATTTTTGTTATACTCACAAATGCATAATTAAGGTTTCTTTTGTTTTATTTTAGCGTTTAATAAGTTTATATTAAAACATTTAATCAGCGGCTGAGTCTGGGTGATGATATTTTTGCTTAACAGTCGCCGTTGAATTTTTCTTACGGCACCTTCTTTTTTTATTATTTATTTCTTATAGAAATGAAGCAAAACTAGAGTTAACTTTAATTTGTACGTTTTTTTATGAAGACTTCGACGTAATCGCCAAACAGAGGCGTGTACATTAAAACAATACTTATTCAACCTAAAAATAGTGGATATGGAGCAAAATGAATGCTTAATATCTCAGAAAGCATAATAATAAATTTCATGAAATGCGTTTTTGACTCAGAAAGAGGGTATTCAAAATATATATAGTCCATACCTAAATAACTTTTTTTTTAAGAATGGTCGGTGGAGCAAAACTATTTTGGGTCGACGATATGTTCATATATCGTATTAAATCAAAAATTTAAACATTTTAGTGGCATATTTAAATAACAAATTTTATTAAGAAAGAGTGGACAGAACTACACCAAAATCTTTTAGTGGGTATGCATATCGTTACATTAATATAGAAAGGCCCTAACCCATTATTTCTTTCAAATCGAGGTTTTTGCATTTTGCGATACATTAGATGTTCTTCTATCGAAATATACAAAAATCTCGATTTCAAAAAATAATGAGTTAGGGCCTTTCTAAATTAAGGTATCGATATATGAGTTCTAATAGTCGACTTTTCATAAAAAGCTGACATATTTGGACTAGGAGTACTAAAAAATCGTAAATTTTAAGAAAAAATTGTTGTCAAATCGTCAAAAATCGCCAAAATGTCGATAAATCGTCACATCTGGCAGCCGTGCTCAGAAGCAATGGGTGAATTCAGCGTAAGCCATCCCTATACACGAATTACAAAAACGTAAGTTTTAAATAAGTTCAATTAAAATTTTATTGCTACACATTTTTGTTACGCATTCACTTTGACGTTTCGCAGTAAGTTGGAAAAAAATAAATGTGTGCCCATAAGCCCACTAACACATCGCACAGCCTCATTAACTTGTAACAAGATGTCGTGTACATGTACAAAGTCAACATACAACTTTTACGTATGTAGGCAGCTTTAGTGATAAATAAATTTTATTTTTAAATACATTGTGGCTTATTCATAGTGAAAATAAAGTATACTTTAAAAATTTAAGGCCAGTATTGGCATAAAAAATACTTGTTTTAAACTCTTAAAGTATACTTTGATTTGACTATGAATATGCGCCAATGATTTGGGCGATGTTGATGTTACATTTAAATATTTTTAAATTCAATAAGTTTTTCATTCAAATGTGCAATAGTTTGACAAATGCGATAAGGAAATTGTATCTCATCAAGATGTCATGTGATATTTAAAATGGATTCATTTAGGTTTTAGATCACAGCTATTATGGGCGTAAGACAAAAACTAAAAAACAAGCAAGGCAAAAGAAAAAAGAAAATAAAATAAAATAATAAAACCATTATTAATCTTTTAATATAACGAATATTGTAAGTATGCTTTAATTGAAGAAGATTTAACAACTTAATGACTGACAAAGTGACATTAAGAACTTCCTTGATGACTATTATCTACTTGATAAGTATATAAAATTATTTAACTGCCAGCAATAGACAGAAAGGCAGACTCACATACTCACATACATAAACTGAAGAATGTAAGTGTGTACGAGTGAGTGTGTATTTGTGTGTGTCAGAGATCTGCATGATTACGATTCAAACGGGATAATTTTGCCTTTATGAAAACAGTAATATTTACCTAGCACTTAACATTAAAAAAATTAAAGTTACTAATGCATGATTCATATTCACAAGATTATTATTAATATATGCATGTTCTTGCCTGCAAGTTCTGTTTAGTCATATGATTCACAAAAAGCAGTGAACCAGTATGATTGCTTTGAATACTTCTTGAAAAACCTTATTCTTTTGATTTCAGAAATCACTATGTTAAATTTTCTTAAAAGACTTTTCAAAAGTTCTTTAAATTTATTTGAAAAATGTATGAAAATGTATGACATATACGCACTGTGTTATCAACTTTAGAATTTATCTGTCCAACCTGCTTTTGTGAGTAATTTGCTTACTCGTATTATACAAAACAATCAAACAACAGTAAGAAGTTTTTATTTGCTTCTGCAAACAGTACTTAAAAACCAAGCGTTAACCAGCAAAAAATTTCAAAAAAGGTAATTGGGCTTGGATTAAGCATTTTTGGTGGAAGCTGTTCCTTACTGGATTACCAACTTAATGATTTTAGCAAGGCGTAAGACTAAAATAATCGATTCTTGAGAAGTACTTACTTTTTTTATATGGGAACAAAAAAAGTGATTCTCCTCATTTAGCAACATGTACATAATTTTTTTAAATTTTAGGTAATGTGATTTGTAAGCGAGTAGTGAAATTTGGTAATCAGAAAAGTAAGTCATTATATGGCAAGTAGTTCTGATGGTAATGTGTAATTTTTTGCTGGGCAGTTAATGACAGTCAGTTGTTAGAGAGTTAGCACTGCAAGCAACATCACTAGTATGTAATGATGTTAAAAAACAAAACAAAATCATTGTAAAGGTGAGTTGACAGCAAAATTAATGCCCCTATCACGGTTCTCAACTAAATTCAGTTTGGTCGTCTAAGAGTAGACCAAACTTACACACGACCAAACTGTGTTTTAGTATTGTGAACCACAACTGTTTTTTAGTTGAAATTGTCATCGTGTTGTTAACTTAAAATATCAAGTTTGACAGAAAACAATTAATTTGTGAGAAAATTTAAAACACAAAGTTTTAGAAAAAATATTGTTTTTAGTGTTTTATTTCAAGAAATCATACCAAATGGATATATGTGTAGATTTATTTTATGACGACGAAAACGAAGTTGCAAATATAGATGTGCTACGTATCAGAAGAAAAATTCGTGATGACTCCAACCCTCTTGAGCTACCCAATGCAAGGTAAGGAATAATCAAAATATGCATATAACGAATTCTATAACAAAATTATTTTTACAGGTTTATTAGTTATTTCCGGCTGAGTAAAGAAGCGTTTTGTTATTTGTTGGATGACATAAAACCTTATTTAAAAAAATCTGTGCGTGTGGCCGGTATACCACAGGTACTGAAACTGTGTGCTGCCCTTAGATTTTTTGCTGACGGGAGCTACCAGAAATGCAGTGGAAACGACTTCAATGTGGGACTAGCTCAATCCACAATGTCAGCTGTCTTAAAGGAAGTATTAGATGTAATAGAGCGTCGCATATGTGGCAAATGGATTAAAACAGAAATGACTGAAGAAGAAAAACATGCGTCGAAAGTTTGGTTTTTTTTCAAAAAGTGGATTTCCCGGAGTGTTGGGCTGTATCGATGGGACGCATATAAAAATTATTGCTCCACGGAAAGACACACACCACCTTTACTTAAATCGAAAAGGATACTACAGCTTAAATGTTCTGATTGTTAGTTTTGTATGCCGAGATACATACATATGTATGTATGTGCTCTTAATTATGAAAGTGGTCTAACTCATATATTTATTTATTTATATAAATTTATTTGATAGTTTTTAAATATTTATGGAAGTTTATTTAAGATTTATTTGATATTTCGAAGCAAAAATGCACATGATTTAGACCACTTTCATAATTAAGGGCACATATGTATGTACATACTAGTATATGTATAAATGTATATGCATGTGTACATATATACAAACAATGTTAATGTACGCTTGTTTATAAGTTATAAATTTGTTTTAAAATTGTGATATATTTTTGCAGATGTGCGATTATAAAATGGGCATACGATATGTTGATGCACGACACCCTGGGGTTAATCATGACTCCTTAATTTTTAATTTAAGCAGTTTAAAAGCTCATTTGCAAAGAAACACTCAAGAAAATTCATGGATTCTAGGTAAAATAATATATTCTGCCTTATCGTGTTTGGCGTATTTCAAATACAACTACGACTGTTTGGTAATAGATTAAAGAAAAACTGTTGAAGTCTTTTTTAATCTATTACCAAACAGTCGTAATCGTATTTGAAATACGCCAACCAAGATAAGGCAGATTATTTAAAACCTTCTTTTAAATCTTTTTTACACTTAAGGTGATGCCGGGTACCCGCTCCGACCGTACTTAATGACACCATTTCGTTTGGCAGACGGTGGTTCTTTAAAAGCCCGTTACAACACCATTCACGCAAAAGCTCGTAATATCGTTGAACGGACGATTGGTGTCCTTAAGAGTAGATTCCGATGTCTTCTTTCTGCCAGAGGCTTACACTACTCTCCTGAAAAAGCAACTCAAATTGTAAATGTTTGTTGTGCTCTGCATAACATTAGTCAGCACTTCCAAGTGGAACTCCAAGAAGGTGAAATATTTACCGATAACGAAGATGCTAGTCTACAATCCTTTAACTCAAATATTGACGACACAGAAATTGGAATGAGTATCAGAAATAATATAATGCATTCTTTTCAACCATAATTCATGTTTATATTTTTGCTTTTATTATTTTAATTTTTGGTTTTTATTTTAATTGGAATACTTCAAAGATAAATAAGTATTAATGTTAATAAGTTTGTTACTAAAGTATAATAAAGAAATAGAAAAAAAAAATAAATTCAGTTCTTGTATTCAATAAATAAAAACAAATTGGTTTTATGTATTGTTTTAACTATAAAATTATAAGTTCATCTCGTTCTTTAACTTTTCAATTTTCAGTTTTTCAGACTCTGTCTTGAGACTGTGAAGCTCAGTAGCCTCTTTAACACTCCTTTCGTACAATGCCATTTTCTTTTCCTTTATTTTTAAAAGCTGCTTATTTATTTCGTAGTTTTTGTAAACGGTTTTTTCTAATTTATTTATGGCTTTCAAAACTGTGGCTTGCGTCGCAGCTTGCTCTCTCAGCAGCGTCAGTCGTTCATTTTCGGGACAATTTCGATTTCTTCTCCTTGTTGGAATGTTCGATGGAATTTCGTTCTCTCTTGTGGCTTCAATCGACTCATCGGGCGCGTTACTCGTTGTTGGAGGAACATTTTCGGCACCAAATATTTGCCCAGATGGAGCCACTTGCTGGTTTAAGCGCAATAGCTGCGACACACAATCCTCAAGGCTATTTAAGGGAATCTCTTGTGAAGGGCCACCTCCTGTAGCCTGCATGTTTTGCTTGTTGTTGGCCAGCTTTTTCTTAACACTCGCTTTATAATGAATCCAAACCTGTTTAAAGTACATTATAATAAAATATGAAATCTTTACATATACAATTGTACATATGTGGATTATAATTACACGTTGCCATTCTGAGGAAGTTCTAGTCGGTGGTCCAATGCTGTTTAATTCCAACGCAAAACCTTCCCATAAATCTTTACACTGATTTTTAGTCATACCAAACTTTGGCTTTCCACGAGCAATCTCTGGGTTGTGTCCCATTAATTGAACAAGTCTCTCAAATTGGGCTTTTGTTGTAATCTTTAAACTCCTGAAAATATGCATATTAATTTGTTAAAAAAAAATCTTTTATAAGCATAACAAATATTTTTACTTACGATTTTTCCATTTTCTGTTTTTAAAAATCACACCAAACTGTAACTAGAAAAACCCAACTATTAAAAAGCAGTTGTGTATACTCAACGTTTTTCTCAACCAAACTTACGCAGAGTTGCAAATGGCGATACGAAAACACAACTAAAAAGTCAACTGTTACTTTGGTGGAGAATGGCAATGCGAATTTACCAATGCCAACCAAACTGTTTTAAAAGTTGAAAACCGTGATAGGGGCATAAATCAACTCATACAGTTCTCTAGTGTGTGTGTGTGTGTGTGTGTGTGTGCGCGTGTTTGGTTGTGCTGACGGAATTTCCTTTTTGTAAATTATTATGAGTAGGAAATGAGACACTAATGCGACGGAAGGAAACAATTTTCTCTAGCTGCAGTAAATGCCTGCGAAAGGAAAAAAGAAACGAACTGGATCTTGATTTTATAGGCACAGAATGCCAACGTGCTCATTTAGATGCACATTTTTTTCACGTTAATACATATTTATGCACATCCATACGATTCATTTATACATGTTTCTATGTGGCCATAAACAAAAGGAACAGCAGTAATCTTTTTATAACAATGGCATCACATAAAATAAAAATTACATGAATGTAATGACAGTATAAATGTAAATTGATACTGCTGAAAGGGAAGTAATAATGAAGAAAAAAGGTTTTAGTAGACTGATACTACAAGACACCAAAAATCAGCAGCAATAAAAAAAAATAAACTTTGTTGATTATTTAAGTTTTTATTATACATCAATTGCTAATCATGCATATATTTGATCTGAAATGCAACTGAAGAGAAGAAACGTATTGATTGCCATGACATTTTTATGAAATATAAAAACTAATGATCTAGAAAATAATAATGTCCTGTTTGTAAAAGTAAAAACAATTAAATTGGGCTTTGACTGTAGATATCGTTACCTAAATATACAAAATTTCTCCCGGAATTTCAGTCATACTTACACCCTAATGTATCGATTTAAAAAAAAAAAACCAGTAAGAGAGCTCGCTATATTCGGCTGTGCCGAACCTTGCATACCCTACACCGACGTTTTCATATGTAGGTTACCGATACATATAAGAGTACATATATACAATTTTGGTTATTTTTTTTAAACATTTTTTCAATTTCCAACCCTTGAACCATAATTTTAATTTTTCTGCTTTTTAATACTAATTTAATTCTTTCTAAAATATAGAATATATTTAATTACCAAAGATATAATTTAAGAAAAAGTTTAAGTTTTCCAGGTCTGAAGAACTGTTTTTTATTTTTCTAACTTTTTAAACCAAACTATTTCTTTTTAAAATTTGTAAGCAAACAGAAAAAAATTAATTTCTTAGTTGCTTTTATATAAAAAAAATTCAATTTTCCAACCCTGGAATCGTCCTTTTAGATTTTTGTGTTAAATGAAGAAAGAAATAAGGAAATAAGGAAAAAATAGTTTAATTTAGTTACTTTAATATCCAGAAAAAAAAGTTCAAACTTTCCAGCTCTGGAGCTGTGGTTTTTAATTTTCTATACCAAACTTTTCTTTCCAAAACATAAAAATATTTATTTATTTTAACATACAATACAAAGTAAATTTGCATAATATGGTATTGCACAAATATGAGCGGAGTAACTAAGACCATATGCCCAAACATAAAATATATTTAATTATAAAGAAAAAGAAAAATGAAACATATTTAGATTTAATTGAACTGTAGTGAATTTTAATCAGAAATAATTTTTAATCAGGCTTAAGTTCAGTAATTTCAATTCTTATTGAATGAAATATTTTTACTAATTAATGTGAGTTTCATCAGCATCCATGTCTATCTACTGGTGTAGAGATTATTATGATTAACATCAGCTATTTCACGTAAATGTTCAATGAAATGGAATATAAGAAATGATTGTGTAGATAGACATGGGTGGTGATGAAGTGCGTGGCTGCACAGAAAAATATCAGTATTTCCCCCAGCTAATAAAGTCTAGTTTAATTTTTCTTCACTTCTTTAGAAACTCACATTAATTAATAAAAATATTTCATTCAATAAGAATTGAAATTACTGAACTTAAGCCTGATTAAAAATTATTTCTGAAAAAGAAAAATATTAATTAGACCTAGTTACTTTTATATATCATAAAAAAGTTAAAGTTTTCCAACCCTGAAATCATCCTTTTAGATTTTTCTGACTTCTTACAATAAAAGAAATTCTTTTAGGAATGTAAGATATATTTAATTTATAGAGAAGAAGGAAAAATTAGTTTTAGTAGGCCATTTTTATATAACAAAAAAAGTTAAAGTTTTCCAACCCTGGTTATTATTTTTTTTTCAATGCCAGTTTTATTCGTACTGAAACATAAAATAAGTTAAAAAAATTTATTTTAGCTATGTACTTTTATATAGCAAAATAAAGTTTAACTTTTCCAACTCTGAAACTGTCTGCTCGATTTTGCTGATTTTCAATACCAATCTTGCTTATGGGACAGATGGACATCGCCTATTCGTCTTCCCTATTCATAAGAACCCAGAATATATATACTTTATGTATCGCATATTAATATTGTGGAAATTACGCGCGGAATGACAAACCTACATATATATATATATATACCTTTTACAATTTTTGGTGAAGGGTATAAAATTAGCACTAGAATCAATTACTAGTTGAAGAAGTAGTTAGCCACAAAGCGAAAATCGTGTGTTCGGGCCCAGTCTCCGACAAGGCCTTTAAATAGCAGCATTACGCATACTGAATGTTTGTTTTAGTAGTAGGAAAATTCAAATAACGAAGTAACTAATGAACAGTACCGGCTTCAGCGGATACTAAGGCCAATGTAACATCAGAGCGGCCATATTCTTCCATATTTCGTAGCAGAACTGATCGGCGAAGTGAAACAATCATTCAAATAGCTGCTTAGCATAGCTCCAAAGGACACTAATGCACATCAGAAAAATGCGTGGTGTTGTTATTTTTAATGACTGTCGGAGACCTGGCTCGAACCCATGACCTTCGGTTTTGTATTCAACGTGCTAACTACTTCAGCCAACGGCCTCCTTCTAATGTGCATTAGTGCCCTTTGTATCAGTTGTTGTGGGTAAAGTTTTAGTGATGCAGGCATAAGGCACTGGTCACTAAAAACATCAGATAACATCAGAGCGCCCTCCTTCGTTGTCTAGCAGAATCATCGGCGAAGTAGCAAAATAACCAATAAAATGGCTACTAAACATAGCTTCAAAAAATTTAATATGCCTCATTTTGACACCAGATGACGCTGCAACACTGCATTATCAAAAAGCGTGCAAAGAGCAGAGTTGTAAAAGAATGAAACTTTCCTCTATATCTTCCTTCACAATCTGTCTTCTCTATCCTTCCCTATCACCCTTTCTCCCTATCTTCTCTTCAACTAACAGGTAACACAAAGGGATCATTGTATTGGACCCAAGTGAGCTGGACTCTAAATTTCAACCTTCCTTACCAGCAGCCTGCTAACCTAACCTAACCTAACCTAACCTAGCATAGCTCCAAAAATTTATTGGGCATACTTGACAACGGAGGCGCTGCAATAATACACTATACATATTGTCACAATATAAACAATATTTCATTTCATTTAACAGTATTGTCAATTGGTATGCAATAGTAAAATTTTCTTCGACACTAAAATAAATAATACCCTTGGCAGCAATTTTGATGAACTTTAGAACATACGAGTATATAGATCAGCTTCTAAAAACTTACAGAGGCTCTGTACATTTTCAAATCTAGACGATCCAGGAGGGCGATAGGGGAGAAATTTCTGCCCCTCCGAAACGTTCAAACCGATTGTAATGAAATTTAGAACATAGATAGATATGCGTCTAAAAAGTCACAAAATTACCATAATCATTTTCTAAAGTAGGACCATGAGGAAGTAAGGAAAATAATTTCTGAGTCTCAACGCGATATTGATGAAATTTAAAATAGAGATAACCCTTCATTTAGAAGGAAACATATTCTATTTACCATCTCAAAAATAAGATAAGCAAGGGGCCTGCTCCACCAAAACATTCAAATCGATTTTGATGAAATTTAAAGCATAGATATCCCTTCATTTAGAAGAATACATACAGGGCAATTATGTAAAAAATTCCGCAGGAAATTTCTCCCAGGGAACAATTCCAACTAATAGCAAATGATAGGGAAAACAAAAAATTCTAATTGGAAAAGGGAGAAATTTCCTGCGGAATTTTTTACATAATTGCCCTGATAGTCTATGTACCTAATTTCTATTCCTCCGACATTTTCAAATCGATGTAAATGAAATTTAAAAGACTATGGAGATAGCGAAATGCACCGGGTGTAGCTACTACATTTTAATAACCAGTACATATATTTTTTTTTCTCTTTTCAAGAATATTAAAAACATCCTTCGCCCATTTTGCAGTCGGAAGCGCTGTAGTTCGATTACTACCAACTTATTTTGTCGGAATATAGGCACTATCGTCATATGATGTCAACAGGACACCTATAAGTGCTATTAAGTTCATACCACATTGGAAAATCTGCACGAGCGAATTAAGGGCCTAGTCATCTCACGTTGAGCTTTTGTGAACTGGACATTTCGGATGCCATACATAGCCAATAAAACGATGCGAATTTCACAGATATCTCACATTTAAATTTAAGGATATGAAGCTCTTTATGAAAGAGCCTTTAGTTTTAAGGTGTGATTTCAACTAACTTTTTGAAATGCCCTCGTTATGGAAATCCAGTCACATTAACAGTTTTTCTAATTGCAAATGTATTTGATAACAGCATCAGAATATGTATAATCATAAAATGCTTCCCAGTACAATAACTTTCACAATGAAATAAAGCAAACAATGTTACGAACAATGAAAAAACAATCCCACACAAACTTTGAGACAGAAGGACATGCTGGTTAACACACACACACACACCCAACATAGAATTTAAAAATTTTTTCTGATTTGCATACTAAATGAAACTGTAAATAATATGCTGTCTACCTTTACTAAAACTAAAATAACAAAAATTTAGCAGCAGAAATGATGCTAGAAAATAATAAGACTGTATTTACATTATGCAATTTCTCATGGAAATAGTTGCATGAAAAATAATAATATGACTACATACGTATTTTGGCCTTTTATGAGCACTAACGATATGTGGTTTCAACGTGACTTCGATACGTGCTACACAGTTCATGAAGAGCCTGGTCAACTCACATGGAAGCGATATGATGAAACCGCGGCGAACATTTCCTAGATATTATATTCCATGGTACGCCTAACTTGCTTACTGATCCAGAGAAGGATCTATATGTAATTAGCAAAAGCTTACTGCTTACTCTAACCCATAACGACTGGCTCACCCTTCAACTTGACTCGCAGCTTCAAAAAGTATTATTACACAGAAAAAAATTTCCTGCCGTAAACAAGATTAATTGAAAACAAAACAAAAATCAATTAAAAATTTTACTGAGTCAATTAAACATTTTATTTAACTAAATTTTTAGACAAAGGTTCAATTGAATCGATACATTTTTAATTGATTTTTGCTTCTTTTTTTTTCAATTAAATGTGTTTATCGCAGGAATTTTTTTCTACGTATTAGGTTAGGAGGGGAGGTGCTATACCGCACCACCACTCCGAGACACAATTGGGTGCATTGTGATAATATCATCATCTGTGTATTAAGCTCATCAAAAAAAGGCAACCTACCTCACCGACTGTAAGAACGGGGAAGGTGTTACCTTCCCTATCACGATGATTGGCATAATAACGCATATTATAAATAAAATAATCTCAGATGCTGTAATGAATGATGTCAGACCCGAACAGACTGGCTTCCATCCGCAAAATTTATTTATCGTCCACATCATCAATATATAACAACCGAACAGTACACAGAATTGAAATCCCCTCTGCATGGTATTTATAGAGTTCGAAAAGGCTTTCGACACTCTGGAACATACTGCAATTTTCAGCGCTCTTGCCTTAAAAACTGTCTGTCTATCTCTGTAGTATTTTAAAACATCGACAAGTATGGATGCACTGTATTGAACCATTCAAGTATCCTGAAACACACTAAGATCAAGACCTTCAATTCTTGTGTCAAATCGGTGCTTTTATATTTTTTTTTTTTTTTTTTGTATATTTATTTGCAATCTATTTAATACAATAATAAGCAAATTAAGTAATAACTTCAAAAATTACATTTGTTTCAATCTCCAATGAAATTGAAACATATATACATTTATACATTTAATTTTTGTACATTTATAACTGTATAAGTGCTTTTATATGCCTGCGAGTTCTAGAATGCATCACACAGGAAATAAACGTAATCTAAGTATTATTTGGCAAATACCAACGAAGGATCCTAAAGATATTTTGGCCAAATATCATAACCAAAACGCAACACTAGCGATAAAGAGATAAACGATATTGCGATGATATTGCTAGAGCTGCTATTGATTGGAATCCTCAGCACAATACTGCAGAAGGAAGTCCTCCGAAGCAGCGTTATCGTTGTGCGACTAAAGTCGTATTTTGCCCCTTTTTCGAATGCCTTGCCACTTTTTATGCCCCTTAGTTTTAAATCCCCTTTTAGTATCATTTGCATTATTTTGTGCCCCTTTTTGCCCCTTTTTATTCAAAGTCAACTTTAATTTTTATTTTGAAAAGCCTTGGTATGAATCTTTTCCTTTGTTTAAGATTTTTAAATATGAAATTACATACAGTCATTCATAGACAATTCTAACTGCGTTTTCCGCAGCCAAATTTGATTTGAAAGCCAAATTTGATAAAAGTACATAATTTTAAAAGGTGAAAAACTTTATGCTAAGGTAAATAATATTGTATGAAAATACCACACAGAATTGCTATCATCAAGTAATGCTTTTGATTTAAGTTCTCATGAAATTAGTTCATCATGTGAGCCTATTATCTTGGAAAAACCAGTAAAAAAGAAAAAAGCAACACGAAAGTATTCGAATTATTAGGAGAGACGGCATAAGAGTTTTGTGTTTTCTGCAATCAGTTGCTCATCTGCCGAATACTGATTTTCGGAGGAAAGTTGATATTGCTGAAATGAAGCTTGTTTTAAGGATGATAAGATGAACCCGCTTAAGCAAATGGACAAATTGGCCAAATTAAATGCAAAAATATATCCAGATTCGGCAGTTGCAAAGTCTGCGAGTTACACCTTATTTCTTTATCTATATAAAGTAAAATTAAAAAAAAACACATAAAGCATAAACATAAATTATTACTCGTATTACGAAAAAAATGATCAAATAGACTAACGGTTTGCCCCACGATGTCACCAGAAATCGATCGATGGAATACTTATATTGAAAACAACAACAAATTTTCTAATGTTATTGATGTTTGCAATACAAGTTGTAGATTGAACGATTTCTGGTGACATCGTGGGACAGGCCGTAAAAGTAGAAAGTTGTCAGTCCATTTGGAAGAATGGATTCCAAGTAAAAATCTTATTAATAAATACAAAAGTACAATTTCAAAAAAAAAGGTATTTAAGGTATTTAATAACTATGCATAATGCCTAAAAAGAATAATATTATCCTCTTCAGAATCGAATTTTCAAATTTTTATCAAAACTTTATATAAATAAGTAATATGAACCATGTCCCAAAAATTATAAAAAAATGTATTTATGTATGTATTCTTTAATTTTTTGTATATCTTAAGAGCTGGGGCCAATTACTGCATTCGATATCGAACGAAATTTCCATTTATTTCCTGTTGGAATTTCGTTTGATATCAAATTCAGCAATTTGACTACTGTTTAGATTTTATGATTTTTTTTATGTAATACTACGTTTATACTGGTCTTATTTGCAAATAGAAGTATATATGAAGACTGTGAGTCAAATAAGCAATTATAAAACTAAAAATTTCTTTTTCTGTATACATACTTCGCATCACCAGAATTAAGTAATTGTTTTCGTGAATTAGTAAGTTACAATTTTTTTATTTTTTTGCAAATAACATGTGTTCTCATAAAATTAATGTTTTTGTACTTCTTATACATGAGAAATTCTTGTTGTTTGTTGTTTGTTTTAAATAAAATAAATAAATGTTGTGCCCTTTTTTGAAATTTTTGAACGGTAACGCTGCTCCGAAGCGGGCTAAGCTGGAGAAAAATAAAATATTTCTCATCAAACCGAAACGAATGCAGAGAGTTCATTGAACCAGAGAATGGCAAAAGTATATTTGTAACTAATCTTTGAGAATTAAACGTCAAACAACTATGAATGCGTGCAGTTAAAAATAAAACAACACGCAAATTGCAAACACACTCATTAATTTTAAACCGAATACTTTAATACAGGTACGTCCAATCCATATGCACAATGTGCAAACTTTTATGAAGAGCTTTTTGTGCTTTCACACCGACGAGAGTACAACATCCACAACAACAACAACAACACAGCAGACACCAATGCTTGCTCTTACTTTGCAAAGAAACAAGAACAAATTTAAGAGCTTCAAAGCTGTTTACTGCAAATACAAATATCAGTGTATGTGTGCTTGGATGTAGCTGATTTATAGATATGAAATAACAAGACACCTCATAAAATCAAGAAGATTTCCTTATTAAAAAAATCAATAAGATTCTTTACACATAATCATATGGGAACCTAATAAAATCAAGAAGAAAACCTTTTTAAAAAATCAATAAGGCAACCTAATAAAATCAATAAGAAATCATTATAGTTTACAATTTATAAGAAAACCTGATAGAATCAAGAAGTTTTTCTCTATGGATTGTTTTGTTTTTTTTTTTTGGTGCCAAAAATAACGGAAATTGAGTAAAAGAAGTTGTGAATAATAAGATTTCTTCTTGATCTTATGTGGTTTTCTTCTTGATAAAATTAATAAGATTTACCACATAAAAACAATAAGGAATCTCTATGAAAAAATCTTAGCTTCTTTCTGCTGGGATACCCCTTAGCTTAAAAACGGTTCATAGAGAAAATCTTCTTCTATGAGGCAGTTTTTTCTCTGTGTACTGTCAATTCCGAACGCTATCTCCGTATGATAAGCGACTTTTTTAGACTGCAATTGAATATTATGATTTGGGAAATATATGATCTCAACACCGATTTTGGCTATATTGCTATATTGCATAACCAAGATCATGCGATTTGCCGCCGTTAGACTCTTTTGTAGCGCTACGCCAAAGACCGAGCCTATGCGGATAATTGGTCGAAATATATCTCAAAAGGATGGACTGCTGTAACCAATCTAGAGGTTATTGAAATGACATTATTGGCGAAATCCTGGCATTATAATGAAAGAAAAGTTTCATGAGCTATAATCACACGCATGAATATAAAAATAGTCTGACTATTAATCGGCTACACATGCGTATATACAGGGCTATTTTATTTACACACACACACATATAAAGCATGTTTTCACAGAAACCCAAACATTGTCCATTTATGTTGTATACAGGAATGATTGTCCACGGCGGAGAATGATAAATAAATATTCTGAGTATCAGCGTCATACATAGCCTGAGTATAAACATACTCAGACTAAAAGAGTGAAAGAGAAAGTTAATGCGTTTGATTTGTATGTGCCTTTTTATTTTTAGTTGTATCGTACGAAGTTTTTCCCATAAACGAAGTAGAGATAAAATATATTGGAATCGGCTTTAGTTCTAGTTACTTATGTGAGCGTATAAATTTTTTGCGCTACAACTAGGATTATGCACAGTGACTAAAATGAAGACTATTTTCTTTGTACTCATTTTCATTCTTTGATAGGAATCATATCCCATACATAATGAGATCTATAGGCCTCTCAAAAGATTAAAAAATTTTGAATATCTAGTGTTTTTTTTAATTGTTACAATTTAAGTTTAACATTTATTAACAACGCACTAATAATAATCCTAAATTATTATTTTTCTTATTCAGTAAAATATTTTTTATTAATATTGCATTGAAAGTCATTATTGAGGGGTTTAGCTGGATCCTATGCGCATTTGACTGTTGCTAATGCAGATCATCAGAGAACCTTTACCCAAAAATTTCTTACAGCGACTACAGTTATTATGTCAAACTTTCATTTAAACAAATGAGAATAATAACAAAGTTGAAACAAGAACTATAAAAAACAATATTTTTTTTTATTTTCTTACTTTACTACATTGGCAGCCTTTTCTTCAGCTCATATGAAGTGTTAGAAGTCGGAATGGTCCCTATCACTTGAGGACCGGTCACCTGATTAGTCTTGTGTCAAGTCGATTTCCTGCAGGGATGTTTGTTAAAAAAAAGACTCGGTTATCATTTATTCTGTGTTGCAAAATATATTTTCGGAAGTTGTGTTCTTAATGTGCAAGGCATATCTCCTGCTTGTACTATGAGTTACACAAAAGAATAAAATTTTGATCTTTCATCTCCATCATATTTGTTTAATCATTTGTAGAGTAATTTGAAAATAATGGCAACAGGTTTATCGACCACAAGTCTCACACCAATAGCCATTAACAGTGTTTAGGTGAATGTCCAGGAGCTATACTGGCAAACAACGAGCAAATGTGAATGTGTGAGTGTAATCTATTTTTATCTATTTGTACACAATAGTTATGTACATTTCGTTACCTTAATCTAGAAAGTACCTAACTCCTTATTATTTTTTTGAAATCGAGATTTTTGAATTTTTCGATACATTAGCTCAGTGTTAAAAAAACTGCAGTCGAAATAGTAAAAGTGGTAAAATTGTAATATTTCTTTGACTTTTTTATTTTTTGACTGCCCAATCACAAACTGTTGCTCATACTTCTGCTACTGAAATTCAAAGAGTCGTAGCTGAAGTAAACACAATAAACGAATAGATATACACAGCGAAGAGCGCCAGCTATCGTCATGTTCGTACAGTTTTCGGTTTGACGGACTGCTGCTTTAAATAAATACGAAGTTAACGTAGCAAAAATTTTTGTGTGTATGTGTTTGAATGTGTGTGTGTTTTTCCTTTATGGGTGTCCCTGTGGCTGAGTGGTAGCGATGCTAGCCTCTCAGTCCAGAGGTCGCGGGTTCGATTCCCACCATAGACCCTGGGTGTTTTCCGCAGACAAGCTAATCGCTTACCGGGTTGTGTTGTGTTGTGTTCTGTTAAAAAAAAGTACAAATATTATAGTAAAACAACAACAACAACATTTCTTCCAGCAATTGATTAAATACGCAATTGAAACTGCAAAATCAAAAGAAAAGAAAAAACACACAACATCTCTACTACGCAGAGTTGCCGTTGAAATTTTTGAAAAAGTATCATAAAAAGGGTATTTAAGAAAAAAAAGGGAGTAAAAAAAGGGCATTTAAAGTAAAATAAAGTCAAGTTTTTTGTGAACAAAAAAAATAACATTTATTTGAATTAGAAAAAAACAAACAAACAAAAAAATTTTAACAATTAATTAAATACATTAGACTAAAATAAAATTAATTAACTTTAATATACTTTATGCATTAAACACATTCACCACAGCAGGCTACATGGCTACACGACTACAAGTGCCGCTGGCAACAAATGTTGCCTAGTAGCCAGCTACTTAATTATTTTGAAGACGGCAGCAGCACCATAAATTTATATTTCAGTGGTGCCGCTTTCAAATATTTCACATTTATAAAAATAAAATAGTTTATTCAAAAACATAAAAATAATTCAGTTTATTTCTTTATATTTTTTTTTTTTGCGATTTTTACTATTTATAGGTTTAGTAATTTCTTTAATAGTTTTAGCAATTTTTCGCTAACCTCCGATTTTTTCGCTTTTTTCACTTGTTTCCAATCTTTTTATATTTTCAATGACTTTCGCGATTTCTAATAAATTTTAGGACTTGTTTCCGATTTTGCAATTTCTCGCCAATTTTTGCAAACTTCGCTATAAAACCGACTTCTTGCATGCTTTCAGCCTCCTAACAGTTTAGCCGATTTTTAAACAATATTAGGCATTGTTATTACCTCGCTATTAGTACGAATAAGTTTTTGCGAATTTTCGCCATTCCGCGATTTTTACCGAATTTTTTGCATTCCTTACAGTTTTAGCAATTTTTAAGCCCTATTATGGCTTCTTTAAAATTTTGTAAATTTTCGCAATTTTTTGCATAGTTCGTGAAAAAAGCGACTTTCTGCACGTTTTTTAGTTTTCTACGAGTTTTGCTGATTCCTGAACAATATTAGACTTTGTTATCATCCCGCCGTTAATACGTTTCGGCAGATTTTCGTAATTTTCGCGATTTTTGCCGATTTTTTCGCATTCCTTAAAGTTTTAGCGATTTTGAATAAATATTATGGCTTGTTGAAAATTTTCCATATTTTCGCGATTTTTGCAAGGTTCGCAATAAAAGCAACTCTTTGTGTGTTTTTTAACTTCCTAAAAGTTTTGAAGATTTTTACACATTATTAGAGTTTGTTATCATCCCACTGTTAGTAACGTTTTGTTTTTTTTTTCTTAATTTTCGCAAATTTTTTGCATTCCTTTCATTTTTAGCGATTTTTAATCAATATTATGGCTTTTTTTAAAATTTTGCAACTTTTCGCGAATTATAACTTTTTTCGCTTTGCAAAAATATATTACTTTTGTGATTAACATTAAAATTTTGTAACTTTGTTTTTTATTTTGCAATAAAAAATATTTCCTGGCACTAATTTGATTTGCATATGTATTTTGCTATATTGTCAACACTGTTTTTGGTTTGCAGCCATAAAAAATAGAAATTAGTTTAATTCGACTACAACGACAAATGTAGCACGGACAACAACCTGTAGCCCGTTGCCTTGTTGCCATCAAAATAATCATTCTCATATAAACATGTGTATTCTATTTTTGACATTTTGTAGTCGGTAGCTTGCTGTGGTGAATGTGTTTAAGAGTCTAAACACAATGTTTGCGGTGCGGTGCGATTTCTCGTTGCGGGAGAGAAAAATAAACATAATACAACGGAATACGGCTACGGCAATACTTGTAATTTTTTGTTTAAATTTTTATTAATTTTTTTGTGGATACATTTTTATAAAATTTTCTAAAAATTTTACTCTTTGTTTAATATTTTGTAATGGAGGCCCTATGCTCCTATAGAAACGACGGGAAAATATATATATAAAGTAATCTGTAATGGCAGTAAATAAAAATAAAAAACGATTAACATTTTATGCATTGGCAGATATAATTGATATGTATGTATATTTTTTAAACTTATGTATTTTATGGCAAAAGTTTTTGAACTTCAAAATCATTTTTTTGTTCACAATAATGTTGTGAACACCGCCAATTATTCAAAAACTATGGCAACATCAGAGAGAGAAAGAGAGTCAAAAATTGAGAGAATAAGAAAGTCCGCAGAGAAAATAAAATAGATTTTAATTTTATACCGTTCCGCACTGCGGTTTTTTACTTCAAAATCGTATGAAAAACCGCACCGCAATAAATTATCGTTACATTGTTTTCAGACTCTAATGCTTTAATCATAAATCAATGTTAACCCTCTAACCGCCCAGATCGTAAAAATGATCGAATGAATCTAATAATTTTTTTAAAGTGGATATAGTCAAAAGAACCGTAAGTTTTAATTTACATGTGAAAAAGCATGAGGAACGAACGCCAGGTAAAGAATAGTGGAGACCGTCTGTGGACGATCTTGCCTTTTTGCAAGTAATGAAAAATCCCATTTAAATTTTATTTATAAAAAGTTTTATTAAGATTAAAGACGAAAGTAAGTTTAAACAAATATTTTTTTAATTGTGATACTGCCAGAAATAATTTGCATTTTGAATCAGGGATTTGGCTGTCAGATTTTTTTGCAATTTTTTCACCATTTATTGGCTTTGCTAACGAACAAAACAGTAAAATGATTAACACCATCGAACCGAATATCGCCAAAAGGACGATCAATACCTGATATGCTAGACTTCATTAAATTTTTGAGCATACGATTGCCCTACGGCATACATTTTTTAAAATGATAAAAAGGGATAAATTAAAAAAAGGGTCATAAAACGTGTCATTAGCACGAAAAAGGGTCACAAGTAGAGTTTCTAAGCGGGGAAAAAAATACCGGGAATTCCCGGGAATTATTTTTTTACAAGTCCCGAGAAATTTTCAACGGGAATTTTCGGAAATTTAATATAGCCGATTTAGGAATTTGCTTCTTTTACATTGCTGTTTATTGTTTTATTACTTAAAAATTCAACTCTGTAACGATGCATAATATAAGCATAGAAGCAGATGTAATAGAGCTTTGTGAGGTGACTCCAACAACTTGAAGCGTTGCGAAATATTTTCAACCTAAAAAGTCTTTATAGGATATAGTATCTAGATTGCCAGATGTAAATGGAATTTCCAACCATGCTATAACTCAATGCAAATGAATTTATTTCTTTTTGTTTTGTTTTTTAAATATTGTGGAATGAACGAATAAAGTTGTTTTGTTTTTAATTTGAATGTTGTATATTTTTTCATAAAATTATATTTTTTATTGAGCTCATTTAATTAAATTCATATGTTTTTGAATTTCCCGGAAATTCCCGGGAATAAAACATTTTAATTCTCGATTCCCGGGAATTGGAAAAGTCCGGGAAATTAGAAACCCTAGTCACAACTGATACTTTAGTGTCACAACGGCAACGCTGCTACTATGATAACTTCCGAATTTATTTAAAGAAGTAGTCAGACCAGGGTTACCATTTGTCAAGTTTTCCCTTTTTTTGGAAGTTTTTTGAGATGCCAAACAGTTTTTTCAAATATAAAGTTTTTTTCAAGTTTTTTTATAAATATGTCCATAATTGAACTTTTGCAGTATATTGAATGAAATGAAAAAAAGTTTTTGTTTTGGAAAAAAAGTTTTTTTTTCAGATTTAGGAATTTTTTAAAAAATATCTATGGTAACGCTGAGTCAGACAAACAGAAAACTTTTCGAACATGTCGACTGCTGAAGCTCTTTGTTTTGTATAGCTACTATAGAGATCGACCGAAGGCGTTTTTTTTTGGCCGAAGCCGAAGCCGAAGCCGAAGCCGAACTTCGGCTAAAATCCTAAACTTCGGCCAAAACCGAAGCCGAAGCCGAATGTTTTAAATTTTAAAAATGATACTTGTTTTATATGAATTAAGAAAAAAGTTTGCTTTTTTGAGATCACTGAAATAGCTGTAATATCTATTGGATAAATAACAAGAAAAATAAAACTATTTTGCAATTTCTAGATTGCTTTTTCATATGAACGTCCAAGTAAAAGAAAATAGAAAGCAACAGGGTTGTATTTCAAAGCAACCCTTTCAAAACGTTAAACACAATAGAAACTGTCGGCGAGCAACGACCAAAAATAATGTTATTTTTCAAGCTTCTAGTGCGACTCTTGAATTTTCAGAAGCAGGAGCATGAGCAGAAGCAAAAGAAAATACACAAATGGGAAGTTTTTAAACTGTGCATTAGATGGTCTTCTATCGAAATATACAAAAAACTCGATTTCAAAAAAAAAAAAAAAATTACGAGTTAGGGCCTTTCTACATTAAGGTAACGATATGTTTGTTGAGTTTGTGTTTTATGTAACATTTGAAATGATTTTATTTGTGTTTTACCTGTTATCAGGCAGTTATGGAATATTGCAAAAGACTATTTTATCAAGGGTGGGCAAAAAATCACTTTGTAGGGCCAAATTTAGGATTTCGAATACTCTAAGGGCCAATTTCAGCAACTTATTTAAATATCAATTCATATTGAAATGTAATTTTTCCACACAAAAATTAATGAAAATCGACATTTAAATATGAATTGATATTTAAATAAGGTTGCTGAAATTGGCCATAAGTGTTTAAGTAAGTGGGTGGTCCACAAATCTGTGGTTAATAATGGCCAAAAACGAGATTGTAACGATTCGAGAATTTGTGCTTGACTCAAGCCTTCCTTCCATACTTGGTTCAAGAAAATCTTTACTTATCGTACTTTTGACAACGTTTTCGCGTTGCGGATATTTACGTTTTCATTTTTTAGTGTACTTACACTCAAAGAATAATCAGTTTTTTAATTTTGACTCCTTGCTGTTGCCTAACCTTGTAGTGACATTTTTTAAACCCGCATTTTCCAGCTTCTGATATAAATTTAATAGATTGTTTTCTTGTTTCCTTAAACTGGACATTTTTAATTCCATTCAAGTTTTATGCTGACCCAAATAAAACGCATACGTTTGTAGTATGAATATATTTGCATGTAGAAAAACAACCATAAATTGTTTAATTTTTTTTTTGTATTTCATCACTACTCAATTTAAGATGTTATATGAATATCAACTTGATTGTAAGTATTTTATATAATGTTTCCACATTTTTCTTCTACGCTTTTTTTCTATTTATTTTTTTTTTTTTTTGCTAAAAATAGGATAGAAAATAATCATAACAATAAATTTAAAGTATCAGAGACCATACGTCGTTGTTAGTTTTATTGCCATATAAATTTGACCCAAAACAATTTTTGTCCATAAAAAATCTATTTTCAGCTACTTACTTAAATGAAGCACGTAAGGGTCGTATTCACATATGCGAATTGTCTGTCCGTCCGTCTGTCCGTCCTTCCCTCAGTTGTCTATCTGCAAACTAAAGTCCTGTGCACGAACTTCAATATGAACAATTTTAACTCACAAAATTATACGTTTGCTTAGTGCTTGAGGGATAAGAAATGATTATTTAAAGTTTTCCTTTCTTACTTGCTATTTTGCGTTTTGCTACACTCTGTAATCAAATCAAGAGGAAATTGAGTTTTTCCTTTGAAATGTTGCACAACAACAAACAATCCTCATATAGTTTTTCAAACAGATATTTTGTTTATTCAACTTTTAAAAGCAAAATGAAATTATCTTTTGCATTCCAAAGTTGTGTGTAAATTGAAAACTTTAAAGTCGTTTTCAGACAAACAAAGTTTTTTAGTTATGACATTGTTTAAGTAAATGATCAATATAAACTTGCTTTAAATTATCGTTTTTTAAACATGTCGGGCAAAAATTCCGCTTAAACAGCATTCAAGGACCTTTCTTGATATAAATTACTTAGAAGTGTAGATAGTACTAGGACTACACTACTTTAGTAGTATACTACTACTACTACTACTGCTAATGCTACTACTACTACTACTACTGATACTACTACTACTACTGCTACTGCTACTACTACTACTACTACTACTACTACTACTACTACTACTACTGCTACTACTACTACTGTTTTTCACTAGAATTCCGCAAAATTTCCAATCCCGGGAATATATCGCGGGAATTCCCTGGAATTTTTGGCCGTAAAAAAATCTACTCTCTGGAAATTCTTATTAAGCCATGTTGAGTGTTTATTTGTTTTTAGAAAACTCTTCGGATAAATACACCGAGTACATAGTTTTTATGCAAATAATTTATATGGAAGATAACTAATCTGCAGTTTGCTCGTTGTGTTCCACAAAAATTACTGGGAAAGCAAGGAACACAAGTGATATAATTCGACATTCAAAGGGAATACATAATATTCAATTAAAAGGTGTTGAACCTAATAAAAAACTTCCCGAAAAAGTATGGAAACCTTGAATGACAATTTAACAATACCTTAATAACAAAAAAGAAGATATAAATGAAATTTGTTAACCAGCAACTGTTGATGGTTTTTCCATCAGATCTATAACAAAACTTTTATTTACAACAGAATCTATTTTACTCAAAGATTTTCATCTACTTAAAACTGAGCGCGATGAGCAAAAACTTATTTTAGAAAACTTTTATAATGTCAAAAATGAAATCAAACAAAAAAAAATCAATAAGATGCTTTACACATAATCATATAGGAACCTACTAAAATCAAGAAGAAAACCTTAATGAAAAAATTAACAAGGTAGCCTAATAAAATTAAGAAGAAAACCTTTTTATAAAAATCAATAGGGAAACCTAATAAAATCAGTAAGAAATCCCTATAGTTTACAATTTATAAGAAAACCTAATAGAATCAAGAAAAAACTTCTTTGACGTTTCGTAATAAAATAGAAAGTGTTATTCTTCTGTTCTGCAAGAAAAGAAAACACGTCGGGAGCAAGAACTTCATTTTGTGATTTGAATGGACTTTGTGTGCTGAATCCAAATATGTTTTCAGATTGTTTCATTTAAATAAAATACGATATTGGAATATAAAATATGCATTTATTATCATAAAATAAATTCATTTGCTGGTGGTTCACGCAGAGAAAACAGTGCCTACTAAATACCTCATAAAATAGAACAAAATTAATAAGAAATCTCTATGGTTTTTTTTCAATAAGGAAATCTTATTAATTTAATAGAGAAAACTTTTTTGAAAAAATCAAGAAAAAATCTTCTAGTTTTCATTAGGTTATCATATTGATTTTTTCAATTAGGGGTTTCTTCTTGTTTTTATTAGGCGACCTCATAAAAAATATAAAAAAAATTCCGTCTTTATTCTCTGTACTTATGTAATTTAATTTAAATTCTATACCATGTACATATGTATGTATGTATGTATGCGTGTATGTAGTATATTGTGGATGTTATTTATTTATGCATACATACATACATAGACATGTTATATTCTTAACTAACTTACTCACCAAGTATTGAACCAGCAAACTTCTGACTGATAGACAAGCACTCTAACCAATATGCTAACAAGCAGCCTGAATAACAATTGAAATAATTGTGCAAACATGCTTATACAAAAACAAAAAATATCATGAAAAATTGTCTCTATGTCTATTTATAGAAACGAAATAACAAGAAACCTAATAAAATCAAGAAGACTTCCTTATTAAAAAAAATCAATAAGATGCTTTACACATAATCATATAAGAACCTAATAAAATCAAGAAGAAAACCTTAATGAAAAAATCAATTAGGCAACCTAATAAAATCAAGAAGAAAACCTTTTTTAAAAAACCAAGAAGGCAACCTAATAAAATCAATAATAAATCCCTATTGTTTACAATTTATAAGAAAACCTAATAGAATCAAGAAGTTTTTCTCTATGGATTGTTTTTTTGGTGCCAAAAATTTTTTAAAAAAAGTGGTGAACAATAAGATTTCTTCTTGATTCTATGTGGTTTTCTTCTTGATAAAATTAATAAGATTTACCACATAAAATTAATAAGGAATCTCTATGAAAAAATCTTCGCTTCTTTCTGCTGGGATACCCCTAAGCCTAAAAACGTTTCATAGAGAAAATCTTCTTGATTCTATTAGGCAGTTTTTTCTCTGTGTAGTTATTGTCGCAAAATTACCAAAATTTGTATAAGCTCTTTAGAGGGATTTCAGCAAATTTTGCAAAAATCTGAACCCACTGGATTTTTTTTTACCTAAAAATAACATATTTTTTACACCGAAAACAAACAAGTTATAAAATGAAAAATAAATATTTTATAAATCAAATAGAACAACTTTGATGTGTTTAACTAAATTTGCATTATGATATGAAATTATTTACAAAAAGCAAATCAGATCAGATGCTTGATGAATATAAATAATTCAAAGACTGATGTAATGACATTTTTCTATTTCTTATATTAGCAAATAAAAAAAAAATTTAATAAAAAAATATTTCACTAAATGAGTAAAATAATATTTGGGATTATTAGGGCTAATAAATCAGTCAGAGTTTGAACGCTGGTTTAGTTAAACTAAACTCAAATTTATAGGTAGGTTAAACTGAACAGGAGTAAATCAGTGAACCATACCTTATGTGTAGTTTAATAAATAATAGAATAAATGTCAAAAGACAGCTGTTTTGGAGCAGGCTATAAATTTTTGTACAATCAAAAGGGCAAAAAAGTTAAGAAGTTTTAATTAAATGTCGCCAAATTTTACTGAGAAAGGAATTATATTTATGCCTGGCGAAGTGGAATAGTATGAAACAATAATACAGTGTTAGAAAACAAGTCGAAAATGATCTGAAGAAAAAGTAGAGGCTTGGAAAAAATTTAAGTGCTCCTTTAATGCAAAACATATGGTCTGTAAGTAAAAACCATATGGCCTGTATTGGTAGTTTAAACGCCCAATTTTATTCGTTTACCCATGGTTTAAATACTGTATTGATTTATAGATTTGCTGGTTTAAACACATTTTAAACCAAAAATAATATCCCTTAGTGCGCTAACAAATGTTAAACTTCAAAAATAAAGTTCTCCAAACAGATTCATGAAATGTTTTAATTATTTTCCATAGACCTTAAAATAACTTAAAATGTGTTACCTGTAAAATATCACTATTTTTCCACAACGACCGCTAATGTTCGCAAGGAAATATTTTTTTTATTGATTCATGGCCTTATTTGTACATTTTAAGTATTTTATATGCCATTTCCCATTTTATAACTTCATATTATTACTTCTGGCTTGTTCTAGTCTTCATTCCTAAATTTAGACTTTGTTTAAATACTCGTATATAAATAGTAATGATAAATTTTATTAGTGATGTAACGACGTTTTCTGCCGGGTATACTCATCCCGAAAATGACAAGGTCGTTACAAGAAATAACACGTTTCTTTATATTTAATTATTTAAAATTAAATAACTTTAGGTTTATTTTCTACGAATACATTTCACTTGACTTCCATTCATTATTATTATACTATCTAATGGGTTAATGGGCTGCTAGCTTCCCGGGTTAGTCGTGACTTGGCTTCTAGCGATTTATTTTCCTTTGTACTATATGCTTTAGAGTTCGACCGATTAATCGGCTTCGGCTTCGGCCTTCGGCCAAAAATTGGTAATCGGCCAACATTCGGCCTATGGCAAAAATCGGCCGATTAGCCGAAGCCGAATATTTTTCATTCCAAGCTTGAAAAATAACATTATTTTTGGTCGTTGCTCGCCGACAGTTTCTATTGTGTTTAACGTTTTGAAAAGGTTGCTTTGAAATACAACCCTGTTGCTTTCTATTTTCTTTTACTTGGACGTTCTTGTGAGTGATCATATGAAAAAGCAATCTAGAAATTGCAAAATAGTTTTATTTTTCTTGTTATGTATCCAATAGATATTACAGCTATTTCAGTGATCTCAAAAAAGCTAAATTTTTTCTTAATTCATATAAAACAAGTATCATTTTTAAGATTTAAAACATTCGGCTTCGGCTTCGGTTTTGGCCGAAGTTTAGGACTTTAGCCGAAGTTCGGCTTCGGCTTCGACCAAAAAAAACGCCTTCGGTCGATCTCTAATATGCTTCCATGTGGTCCCATGTAGCGACTTATCAGGCAGATTGAAACCTTATAAATATTTCACTTACGTTCACGCACAGTTGGACGTACCGTCCTCCGGCCTACTATTCCCCGTTTTAGTTAAACTTTAAGGACATAGATGACTAAATAAATAAAAAATTAAAAGAAATTGTACAGATTTCACCAATCCGTATACAGGCAAATCCCGGTATAACGAACGATATAATGTCAGGCCTACTCGTTATACCGAAAAATTCGTTATATCGCAAAGTTTTTTTCAAGTGTTTTTTTAATTATTATTATTGTAGACAGGAGGCAATACAATAAAAAGATTGAGGGCAACTTGTTTTTACATAAGCTACCAAATACAAACTAATAGTATCAAATTTTTTTGCATTTACATTGCTGCTCTATATTTTGTTTAATATTTTTTGCTGTTCGTTATACAGAGCACAGATTTATCAAAACATTCGTTATATAAAATAGAACTAAATGTTAGAAATATGTTCCTAGCAAGTTTTTTAAATTTATTTTCGTTAAAGTGAGATTCGTTATACCGAGATTTGCCTGTACTATTAAATTTCTGTATTCATCATATGTTAGATCAAGATTGGAATATGAAGCACTTATATGGAACCCGCATTGTGCCATTCATATCTCCCGTATTGAAAAGATACAAAAACGTTTTATTCACTATGCATTGCCTCACATTAATTTTATAAGCCCACATCCATCGTATGCAGCACGGTGCCTACATCTGCGTATAATGTTTTTGGGAAAAAGGCGTAAATTGCAGTCCTGGCTTGATCAATGGAAATATTGATTGCCCAGAACTATTAGAAAAAATTCAATATTATGTTGCTTCAAGATTATCATTTCGTTACAGAAAGCTATTATATATCGCATTGCATAATAATTTTAATTTTAGACATAATAATTTTAAGTATTATACTAATTAAATTACCTATCAGTAGTCTGTTTAGGATAATATCTTTTTTTTTTTTTTTTTTTTAATTTTTATTAATTAAGAATCAAGCCTTTAGGCCAAATACGATTCATATTCTACTCACAAAATAATAAATAATGATTTGATTATAGGAAAATAATAAAATAACAGGAAACAAAATTATTTACATAGTGCCGTATTTAAATTTCAATATAGGTAATATAATTATAAACAAAAGAGAAATATTGTATATGTAGCCATATGTATGTAATTATATGTTTTATATATTATACAAATTTACTTATAAAAACAGATAACAGCAAAAGAGGATATTAATTGCAGCGGTCATAGTGTTGAAGCAGAGAAAAAAATTTTTAACTTATTTTTAAAGGTAGCATTTGAGAACGAAAACAATTTTAGATATATGGGAAGGGGATTCCAAGCTCTAGTAATTCTCACATGCAGCGATCTTTCATATATTGAGGAAGTTATGCGGCGACATACTATCTGCGGATTTCTACTTGATCTTGAAAATGTAAGACTATCCACCAAGTATCTAGGACAATTCATCATTATGGTCTTTCGAAACAGACATAATATTCTTAACTTAATGAAATTTTCAAATGAAAAGCCAATAAAGTCTATAACATAAGCAGAGACATGAGTTCTAAATTTCAATTTATATACAAATCTAATAATACGATTAAAAATCAAATGAATTTTTCTTAAGATAGTGCTGTTGGTACCCGAAAACACTTCTAAGGCGTAGAGCACTTGGGACATTAAAAGTGCATTTGCAATGTTTTTCCTCACACGAAGTGGTAAATACAAATCCTGCATATATAGTCTCCTGAGGGTGGCATTCACTTTAGCGCAGACATGATCAATATGTTTCGAAAAATTAAACTTATTATCAAGAATAACACCAAGACACTTCATTTCCTCAACAAATTTCAAATCAAACCCATTAAGAGAAAAAGTAAAATCTTCAGCATTACACCCGAAACACATGGCTGTGGTTTTTTCTGGATTAACATTCAATCCATTATCAGCCATCCATAGCGATATCTGGCCTAAGACAAAATTTACGTTATTCCTCAAGACATCTAAATACTGCGAAGAAAATACAATTTGAATATCGTCAGCGTATACATAAGGTTCAACAGAAGTTTCATCAAATAAATTAATGAAATCGTTCAAGTATGCCATAAATAACAATGGTCCAATTACTGACCCCTGTGGGACTCCACTAGTGACCTCTAGCTCATTAGATTTTTCATTTCCTACTACCACATACTGCGACCTACATGAGAGATATGACTGCACCAGTTTGCAAGCAAATTTCGAGAATTTAAACAGGTTACATAATTTAATTATTAACAAAGAATGCCTAACCATATCAAAGGCCTTGGACAGGTCCAATGAAATCAATATACTGTAATTTTTCTCATTTATATTACGCCTTATGGAGTCTGTTAATCCGCCTAGTAGTGCTGTAGTACTATGATTCCGCCTGAATCCTGACTGATTCGGATGAAATAAGTTGTTTCCATCTATATAGTATAACATCTGGTCCTTCATTATGTGCTCAACAATTTTGGATAAAATAGGCACAATAGAAATAGGTCTTAAATTATTCAACAAATTTGAATTTCCCTTCTTACTTATAGGTATAACACGTGTTATCTTCCAAATCTTTGGATAACTAGACGTTAGAAAAATAGTGTTAATGATGTGGGTTAATGGAGAACAAATATATGAATATATTGTCTTAATGAATTTCAGAGGCAGTCCATCATGACCTGATGCATTTGAACGTATTTGAGAAAGAGCTAAGTAAACCTCGTGTTCCTGTACTGGACGAAAAGAGAAAGTGTTATCTGCAGCATAGACTAATTCAGAAATAGATACGGTTTGCAGGTCTATCGACTGATTAGATACAAAAAAACTATTCACCTTATTTGGATCAATATCTTCAAGACATTCTCTACCTACCACACACCCTTTATTTCTTAATAAGCCCCACATTTGCTTAGTCTCCAAATTATTAAAACTTTGCGAGCATGCCACTCTTTTTGCACGTCGTATAATATTTTTAGTTCTATTCCTTACACGGCAAAAAATTTTCCAATTAGCATCAGTGCGGTTGCCCAGAAAAGCTCTATACGCAAGATCACGAAGAGAAATATTATATGAAATCTCATAAGAGTTAAACCACTCATTATCATTCTTGTTACAGACTTTAAATTTTTTAATTGGAACCAAATCATGTAACCTAAGCACATTAGTCATAAGGGCGGAAAGTTGAGTATCAACATCATTACTACCAAAAACTTGATCGTAGTTGCATGATAACGCAAGTTCATTTAATATATTGAGATCAATAGTGGCATAATTACGGTATTCCACAAAAGTTTCAATCCGACGAAGAGGGAAATCGAAAGCAGAAAAAATAAAAGCATGTCTGCTGATACCTGGACATTGCATTTGACCGGCATTAATACACCTCAAATTGGGACTCAATAAAAAGAGATCAAGTAACGATGTACTGTTTGTTCGTATGTCAAAATATGTAGGTAAACACTTATGAGCATAACTTAGATTCAATCTGTGGCACATTTCTCTTCTCTGCAAAATATTATTGTGCTTTTCTAAGTTAAGCACATGATCATTAGTAGTCGCTTCAACTCTTTTTATATGTTCAGAGTTATTGTGTATATCTAGTTTTAATGCATTTACATGCTCACGCTGCTCTGAGCGAAATTGATGGAACAACTGCATCATTTATTTTTCCAATGCTTCAAAGCTGTCGTATACTTGCTTTTCGAAAACTCGACAGTGTTCTTCAAATTTCAGTCCTAGTTCAACTGTCATATTGTGCAACGATTGTTGAATATTATCTTTAATTTGCTGAGGGCTTACTATTGAATTTTCTCTCGGAGTTAACTTGCATCCATTGCATATAAAAGAGAAAACATGTTTGTTCTGTGCAAATAAATCAAATTGGGTATCAGTTACATTTACGCATTTAATGTGAAAATATAATCCACATATTAAACATCCGACACTTTTCTGCGTTTTCGTAACATTTTTATTACATGAACATTGGTAAGATTCTTTGTGAGGCGCCATTAAAAAATAAAATGTGTATGTATGTATTTGCGGCAATAAAATGGCAAAACCAGAGTAAAATGTACATACATGTAAGAACAACAACAGTTTCAGGCGGCACAAAAATTGAAGTCACAAATAATCACAAAACTATGTATAGGTATATAAATTCCAAGGTTGGCAAACGGTATAGTAAAAATACCGATACCGATTCAAATACCGCTATAATTAGATACCGGTATCGTTACCGATACCGAAATCCATTTCGGTTAGAAAATACCGGTATCCAGACTACCGTTTACGTCTATACCGGTACGTACCGGTATACCGATTCCGGCCAAAAAATAAATGATAAGTGAGTTGTAGTCGCCAAATTTTTATTATGTATTACAACTTTTTTCACCATGAGACATTTTGGTTTTTATTTCGACCATTGCATTCGTTTTGCTTCATTATTCCAGAAGCCAACCAATCCCATTTGTCAGCCAATATTATTGCCACATTTATAAAACATAGAATCTCAAGAAAAAACAGCAAAGCCAGAACTAAAAATATTTAAAATGTCTTGTAATAGATACTATGGTTTCAAAAAACATAGCGTAGATAAGAACCTTTTTTTTCGAGCATTTATTCGAAGACAACTAAAATTAGTTTTTATTCAGAATACTAACAGTTAAGTTGTTTCAGTTTCAATCCAACTTAGTTGAGCTGTAAACCGTAATATGGGAAAAAACTGCAAAATATATATCAATTAACTTTCTTTCTTTGGCTTAGAGAAAAAACTTCTAAACTTTTATATTTGAAGTTAAAGATTCCTCTCTTGAGGTGAAGAAAAGTGCCTGCTTTAAATTTTTAAATGTTAATTGTACAAGAAGATTGTTTTCTTTGTTTTTAAGTTGGCTGAAAGAATATTATTTATTCTTTGAATAAAATGTTCGTTTTGTCTGAATTTGGCGAGAAAGTTATAAACAATATGGGTCCAGTACAAAAATATTGCCTAAGAACGTGTACAAAGTATAAAAGTGTGGAAAAAGACCCAAAAAATTATATTTCGTGAAAAATACGGACATATATTTGAAATTTACTGAAACAAGATATACATATGTACATATATGGTTCAAAAGGCCTTAGTCTCTTCTTTCTGTATCCGTTTATAAATTTAAAATTGGTTGATATTTAACTTAGTTAGAGGTTGATAAGTGCCTACGGGTACAAAAAAGCGGTTTTTTACCCGTAAAGGCTGGTACTCTGTTCGAAGTTCAGAAAAATTTTCAGTGCAATTGGTTATTTCGCGTGAAAAATTTGACATGTACTAAATGTAGCCCAACTCGCGGTTGTTTTAATAAATTTCTCGCTTTTTTTTTGCTTGTAAGTATGCAACATTGCTAAAATTCCGTGCGAAAAAAGCACTGCTCATGTTGTTTCGCAGCTAAACTAAAATGATACCAGATTAATTTTGCATGGAAAGACATGATTTTCCGTGTTTTTCACACCAAATATTTCATACCAAATACATACTTTTATATGTAGTTTGACAGCATTTCGCACGAAATTGTGAACAGAGTACCAGGCTTAACTCAAGATTTTGGAGATGTTTGGAAAATTTTTATACTCGACAATACCTAGCAGAAAAATACCCTCATACCCAAATAAGAGCGGCAAGCGTCGCGTTAGTACGTATTTTCAGTACAATCAAATGATATTTTTGCATTTAAATGTACTGAAAATGCGTACCCTGCTGCTAACACAACGCTTGTCGCTCTTATTTAGGTATGAGGGATAGTAGATAACACTTCGCAGGTATTTCGATTTCATTAAAAATTTGTCACACAGTATAGACTTTATATACATATATAAAGTTTGAACTGCAGTCTCCTTGTTTCACTTTTTTAATAAATTATTGTTTAGTAATAGTATAAAATCATATATAGAAACAAATAAGTTTATATGCTTTTATACATACATATGTTAATGTAAAAATAGTCCCTTTTTGAAGTAATTTAATAAAAAAAAGTTTTTCTTGCTATGTCCACTGCCTGAAATAATAAATTTGTCAGTAATATCGGTATACCGGTATTATAAACTCGATAACGGTATGTACCGGTAATACCGATACCGAAATAAAAAAAATACCGATACCGCTACCGATACCGAAATTTAAAAAATAATTGTACCGGTATCAATACCGATACCGTTATTTGTTTCGGTTTCCAACCTTGATAAATTCATTAAATTTCCAATCAGGACGATACCACTGGTTTATCTCAGAGTTTTTATATTGATTTTAGTACTTTTATGCAACGATATTAATTAATATTTTAATGTTTTCACTCAGCAGAAATTTTTCACGTCTATTCACACATGGCGTTACCAGCCATAGACTTGAATAAATAAATAAATATTTTACGGTTCTGCTGTATTGCTTTATGGCAAGGCCAAGCGCTAGCAACACTTCCTAATTAACATTTACCGAGGTTGCACAATATTGTTTGGCGAATAGGATAATCGCTAACAAGAATGGTTACATATATATATATCGAGGTTCTACTGTATGTTTTTGCGACTAGGATAATCGTTAACAATGTCTGTTTAATAATTATCTATCCAGGTTCTACTGTATTTATTTGCGACTGTGTTAATCGCGGACATTATGGGTCAATTTATATATATAGGGGTTCTACTGTATCGCTTTGTGACTAGGTTAATCACTAACAATGTTGTAAATAACTACTTATCAAGGTTCTACTGCATTGATTTGCGACTAGTTTAATCGCTGACAGTATAGGTAAATTTATATTTATCAAGGTTCTACTGACCTGTTTTACCGCTAGGATAATTGCTAACAATATATGTTAATAACTACTTATCGGGGTTCTACTGTATTGGTTTGCAACTAGAATAATCGTTAACAATGTATGTTTAATAATTACTTATCCAGGTTCTACTGTATTAATTTGCGACTAGGTTAATCGATGACAGTACAGGTAAATTTTTATTTATTGAGGTTATACTGTATTGTTTTGTGACTAGGTTAATCACTAGAAATGTTGTTCATAACTACTTATCAAGGTTCTACTGTATTGCTTTGCTATTAAGGGAATCGCTGACAATAGATATTAATTTATATTTACCGAGGTTATACTGTTTTGCCACTACAATAATTGCTAACAATTCATATTAATAACTACTTATCAGGGTTGGGAGTTGGTTTGCGACTAGAATTATCGCTAACAATCCTTATTAAAAGCTATTTATCGAAGTACTATTGTATTGCTTTGTGACTAGGTTAATCGCTAACAATGTTTGTTTATAGCTATTTATCGAGGTACTACTGTATTGCCTTGCGACTATGCTAATCGCTAACAATGTATGTTAATATATTTGCTTATTGCTTAGCGACGAGGTAAATTGCTAGCACTACTTAATAATTGAATACTGGCTGACCCTGATTAATCCTGATCCACGGATGTCTACCACATGACTGATACATGCATCAAGAAAACAAGATTGCGCACTCAGCCGTACAAAAAAAAATTCTACTACTCATCTACGTCAATATAGAATACACACGTATGTTTATTTTTAGAAGATGTGAGAGAGAGAGAGAGAGAGAACATTCCACAAACAAATGTATGTACTTTGTTTACAACAAAATTCTATGTCGACGTCACAAGCAGAAATTAAAATAACGGATCTGCTAAATGCGCTATCTTGTTTCCTTGATTCATGATGAATCAAAATCTTCTGCCGTTTATACTCATTTTGCATGCTTAGTTTTGTTATTGTCCCCTAATTCCTTTGCTTACAAATTATTTTATTCAACTGTGTTTGTTGTTGTATACATATTCTTACTTTATTGTACAGGATTACATATTTTTGTTAGTGTCAGCTAATTCCTTTTGTTTTTTTTTTGTTTGCAGTTTTATATTTCATTTCTTTGCAGGGTGTGATATCAGTTTATGTTCAAAATGTTGGTCACAGTGTAGCTGATCTGTTAAGTGGTTAACAGGTGCTCTGTTAAGTGGTTAACAGGTAATGGAAAATCGATTCTGCTAAAGATTTCGCTTTTTATCTCTGCTAGTTAAATTCACATTTAATTGTTGCTATTTCAAAAACTTAAAACTGTGCCAGCTAAGAGCAATTTTTATGAATTTTTCAAAACTAAAATTAAAATGGAGATGACATAGATAAATTTTTAATATTTTTGGTACTAAAATATATTTTATTTTACGATATGTGACTAAAATTCTGTAAACATTTTATATTCACGTAATTACTATTAAGTGATATATATGTATGTATGTATGTATACATCTGTATTGTTGTAACTAACACGAAAAATATCATTAAATATGCTCGTTTTATGAAATTTCCCTGCAGAAAATTTGGTGGCAATTGATCCAAACGTACTCATCCTATGAATTGAGAAAATGTGTAGGTATGAAAAACGATATATCGTTTAAATGGTTACATACTCACCATTTTCGTGATTTATCGTCTTGATTTAATTCGGACTTGATCTAATATTGTAGTAAACGGCACTGAATATGTTTGATATGATTGAATACAGGACCTATCAAATGGTGTAAATATAATATTAATTGCACCAATGTGACTCTGGAACCAGTCCATAGTGACCTTGTGGTCTAGTGGGGAGTGTGCAAGCCTGGCATGAACGATGTAGCCAGTCCGAATCTCAAAAAATTTTCAGATTAAAAATAAAATGTGATTGCATTAACAATAAAAAAATTTATGAGCGTTAATTGTTACAGATAAATGTCGGAATGACATTTATATAAAGGGTGTTTTTTATTGAGGTATAGAACTTTAAGTTGGCATCACTTTTTTAACTGGCGGCCATTTTGTCAGCTGTCAAGTGATTAATATTTAGTTTGGTTTGCCATTTCATCATGAACAGGTTGACAAAAGAACAACGATTGCAAATCGTGCAAATTTATTTCGAAAATAATGGTTCAGTTCGCGAAGTTTACCGCAAGCTCCGTCCATTTTATGGTCGACATAATCGTCCATCAGAGCAATTAATTCGGTTAACCATGGATCGTTTTCGCACTACGTTTACTCTATGTGATAATACGCATCCGCAGTGACGTCGAACAGTGCGCACCGAAGAAACAATTGCCGCTGTAGAGCAAAGTGTTGAAGAGGACCCGAATGAATCGATTCGCCACCGTGCACAGCAATTGGAGCTTTGTCCATCAACTTTATGGAAAATTTTGATGGCATGAATGTGGATGAGTTGTGGTTCCAACAAGACGGCGCTACATGCCACACAGTGCACGTCACAATCGATTTATTGAAGGAAACATTCGATGAGCGCATAATTTCGCGGAATGGACCTGTCAATTGGCCACCAAGATCGTGTGATTTGACACCATTGGATTATTTTCTTTGGGGATATGTGAAGTCGCTCGTCTACGCCAACAAACCAGAAACGATATGCAAAAATATGCACTAACCAATCGATGCAAATTCAATGTTTCGTAAAGATATTTCGTACTTGCTATTATCAGGGTTAAGGGAAAAAACATGCATTTGCATGAAACCCCTGTCCCTGTATATAATTTATATTATTCTACACCGAATAGGTCCCTATGGTATACAAAGTATAAATTAACCCCATCCTAGCCTATGTTCATGTAAAAGTCCGCTTCATAGGAAGTTTTATAACTTGAAGTGGTCCCTACCACTTGGGGATTGGTCACGTGACTAGTCTTGTGTCAGTTCGATTTCCTGCAGGGTTATTCACTAATTACCCTTTTGCTAATTAGTACGTATGACTAATACTACTGAAGAATGCCATATTACTCATACGTACTCAAATGCAAAAGGGTAAGTGGTGTAGAGTGAAATACACAGTTTTGTGAAAAAACTGTGTTTACAAAATGTGTACAAATCCTTAAAATAATTATTTTATAGCAAAAGTAAGTGCATAATTTAATTTTATAGCTATTAGAGAGTTATTTAAGAGAAAAATTTTGAAAAAAAATTTTTAGTTTTCTTATAAGAATTTTTGAAACTGCCTGTAGCTAACATTGGTCAATTATGGTAGTTGACAGACGGCGTTTATTTCCGCATGAATATTCTTATTTAGATGCTTCCAAGAGCTCTAATCAGGCGGAAATTGTGAAAACAGTTGATTTCCACTAGGACAACTCTGAGGAGGAGGAAAATGAAGGACATCTGGAAGAAACAGCAAATTTAGAAAACGTCTTCGAAGACACATTGAAAACTATAATTGATAAGAGCAAAATTATAGAAGTTGGTTGTGTTGAAGATCTAATTACCAAAGACAGATAGGAAAACGAAAATGGGGAATTGCTCTGAAATTTATGGATAAAACTGAGTTACATATTGATATGTCAGTTGAAGTGGTTAGGATTGTTTTGCAGGCAGTGCCGGTATCATTGTGTTTTTGTGAACTCTCACTTACTTTCCCTGGAAAGGCACCTGGCGAAGTGGCATATTGTTGAAGAGTTAGGAAAAGAGGAGACTTTGCATTCTCAATTGCTGTTCGTTAATAATCCATGTGCCCATGTATCACCTGCTATCTTCAACATCTGTCGTACACCAACCGTAAGTTTAGGAAATGGACATAGTCTCATAAAATGTTGGAGACGCTGCAACGGCGCAGGTATCTGTCTCACTTCAGTAGTATTATCACTTTCTCCACAGGTAGACCCGAATAATTCTTCAAAGTGAATGAAAACCGAGCAATATTGTCGGAGTGTTCAAGATGCACGCGTTTGAGAGCAACCAAGTGTTCTCCAAACACTTTCCAGGCGTGGGTAGTTTAACCGAATGTTTACAGAGATGAACCATGGTGCTGTGTCGTAGTCTTTAGGGTCGGTTATGTTGGTCACTGGGTAGAATAGGGAGCAGAAGGCCGATGGGGACTATGTCGTACTGACTATTTAATAAATAAATGGGAGTTAAAAATTGTATTATAATAAATATTTTTTTTTATTAACCACAATAGACCGATGTTGCCTATAGGCAACATTCCATAGCTACCGAACCGGGATACCAAGGGCTTTGAAATTTTGTCCACTTCATAATTGAATAAGACCTAACACCTTTTCTACCTTAAAAAAATTTTCCCTCAGCCCATTTTAATTTGGGCATGATAAGAGTAATTATCTGCATGGTTATTAACAACATACAACATATTTAAATATCGTCACCTTAAATTCAAACGGAAGTAACTACACTTTTATATTTTTTACAGGAGAAACTAAAAACGTTTCAAAATCAATAACAATAAACTGTTCTTGAAAATTTTCTTCGAAATTTACTTGTAGTATGGATACTTATATGTACGTTTTTAACCATTTACTTCCTTTTTATATATATTTAAGCTTTTATGTTAGTAACGTTCTTTGCAATAAAATAATAGATGTATTTGTAATTACGTCCGTTTGAATTTCTTTAATAAAGTCGTCAATTTTGATGGCAGTGGTCCAAATATTTGTGGACATGTAGTTTGACAAAATGAACCATAATCACTCAAAATCTCGATTTCGAATTTTTGTGTAGTTACGTCCGTTTGCATTTAAGGTGACGATATGTATGTAAAGAATTTATAATTATGTAAAAGTATGTAAGTATGTAGAAAGAAAAACTGGAGGTAAGTATTTAAAGCTTTAAATAGTTTCAACTTATTGTAGACAAGCAACAACATTAATTTAGTTCCGATTAGTTTTCAAATGGAATTGCCTACAACTGCAGCTCCTTACAAATTTATATTTACATGTGTGTGTGTGTGTGTGTGTGTGTGTATATGTGGGTGTATCTATACATACATATTTATCAGTTAATTTGTTCGTTCCTTTTTATAATCATAAGAAACAAATTTGTATTCTTCTTTCATAGTTTCTGTTTATTTTGCAAAAGAACCAACAAAATAAAAAGCAATAGAAAATTAACAAAACTGTTTACAAATAAATATTTATGCGTTTATGGCCCTAATAAATGTACCGTAAATGTCCAAACAACAGTTTGAAGTGTCCGTCTGTCCAACATCATAGACAATTCCCAGATGTAAGTACATACGCGCACACCAACACATTAATTCGTTTTTATTCTACATACTGCCACTATTATGCCACAGATGTTCAAACGTTCAACTTAAATGTGGCAAGGACGGACATGTATTCATTCTTATGAATACAAACATGACATTTGGATGCTTGATATACACACATACATATGTATGTTCATATAATTTTGTTCTCTGTGCATACGCTTAAGTTCTCATAGTAAAATAAACAAACACATACATACGTACGAGTATGTATGTATGTAATTGAATTTGAGTGTAGCCCAGGGGCAGCGTTACCATATATATTTTTTAAAAAACTTCCTAAATCTGAAAAAAACCACTTTTTTCCAAAACAAAAACTTTTTTTCTACAAAAGTACCAAAATTTTAAAAGAAAACAGCTGATCGATATTGTTATGTGAAAAGTAATGAAAATGGTTAGGTTAATAATATAAGATCGTTTTATTGCATACAAACATTACATAATATTTTCATTCAATATACTGCAAAATTCAATTATGGGCATATTTATAAAAAAACCAAAAAAAAAAAATCTTTATATTTTCAAAAAACTGTTTGGCATCTCAAAAAACTACCAAAAAAAGGGAAAACTTGACAATTCGTAACGCTGCCCAGGGGTGATAAATGAAAAACGGAATTTCGTACCAACCAGCTTCTTAAATTATTTCGAACATATTTACTTTCTTTTTTAGGGTTTCGTACACCAAAGGTGAAAAGAAACTCTATTGTTTTCGCTACGCTGTCCGTCTGTCCGTCACAGGGTATTTTCTCGAGAACCGTAAGAGCTACGGACCTGAAATTTGGACAGAGTGTGTAGACCCTTGGCCGCTACAACAACAAATTAAAGGGTGTGCCAAAACGAGCAACGAAAAATTTTAAAATCCCATGTAATATACATACAAGCACTTGAATTTTGTAAAGTTAGTGTATTTTTATACAGCCTACAACAATTAACACTAAAATTTAAAAAATTTTAATTAAAGGGTGTACCATCAGTTAATGTAATTTTGATAACTTGCTGTATCTTGGAAACCGTAAGAGCAAACTTCTTGAAATTTTCAAAAACGATAAAAATCTCAAAATTATAAAATCGCCAAACCGAAAAAAAATCGCCAAAATCAAAAAAAAATCGCCAAAACAAAAAAAGCACCAAATTAAAAAAAGTTTCTAAATCGAAAATAAATCGCGAAAAACCAAAAAAATCGCCAAAATGAAAAAAAACGTCAAAATGAAAAAAATCGCCAAAATGAAAAAATCGCCAAAATGAAAAAAAATCGCCAAAATGAAAAAAATTGCCAAAATGAAAAAAAAAATCTCAAAATTATAAAATCGCCAAACCGAAAAAAAATTCCCAAAATCCAAAAAAAATCGCCAAAACAAAAAAAGCACCATATTAAAAAAAAATTTCTAAATCGAAAATAAATCGCGAAAAACCGAAAAAATCGCCAAAATGAAAAAATCGCCAAAATGAAAAAAAAATCGCCAAAATGAAAAAATCGTCAAAATGAAAAAAATCGCCAAAATGAAAAAAAAAATCGCCAAAATGAAAAAAATCGCCAAAATGAAAAAAAATCGCCAAAATCTAAAAAATCGCCAAAACGAGAAAAAAGCGAAAAATAATCAAAAAAAAAAATTATTTCAGCTGAAAAAACGTAAAAAACACTATTAAAAAAATGCTCAAAGCCCACCCTTCGTGCGCGAGTCAAAGTCGCACTTTACTGAATTTTTTTTATTGTTAGCTAATATTTAATTGTAGAAAGTTATTTTATTTGTGACACATAACTAAAATAAACACATTATGCGCTATTTTGATAATGTGATCAATTGGAAACACTTTTCAAGTTAATTTCTTAAATGTACTCATCAAGTCCTTTTATTTGAAACCCATATTGTCCGGTGTGTTTTTTGTTCAAACAAAATCAATTTTCATCCATAATTTTATTGTTGTGTTAGTTTCAGAACCAAGTCCTTTTGATTGAGACCCATATATTGATATTGTACTCGCTAAGCCCTTTTATTTGATAGGAATATTTTTTATCCAAAAATATATATTTTTATTCGCCATTTTGTTATTGTTGTCACCTGAGAATGAGTGTTTCATGTTGATAATTTGGAAGTTTTGGTTATTATTCGACGTGCGATTTTTTTGCTTTGGCAAAATTTTGATTTTGAGTCTTTGGCTTTTTTCGTTTTGACGATTATCTCCCGTTTTTCCGTTTTTTTTTCGTTTTCTTAGTTTTTCTGTGTCGGCAGTTTTTTTTTCGGTTAGTAAAAATACCCAAAAGTGGTACCATTTTAACCCCTTATTAGTGCGAATTTCCAAATAGTACCAAAGCCAGTGTTGCCAGTACATTTCTCGAAAAAATACTTACACAAAAAAATCCGATTTTTCCCTACACGTTGAAAAAATTTGCCCTACAGAAATCGCTACGCATTTTTGTGATTAAAATAGAAGAAAACCATTAGTTATAAAAATATATATATATATGTTTATTAAAGTTAAAAGCTGTTTTTTTTAGAAAGTTTGACTTGTCAAATTTCATTGCAATAAAATTTTTAGCAAGTTTGATTTGTCAATTTTCATTGAAATGAAGTACTAGGCAGATTTTGTTGTTGCATGCTTGACCCCACCTGGTATATGAATTCGCCTTGACAAATACATACATACATATTAGTGTCGCCAACTTTTTAAACCACAAACAAGCCTGGAAATATATTTTTAAGCGATTTTAACGAAAAGAAAATTTTTTAACCGTTTTGAAAAAGAAACTATTACTAAAAAATTTATTTCATAAATAATGCGACATGACAAACAAATCCCTACATTTTGGAGAACATAAAAAATCTATCCGATTTTCCCTACGCTTCTATTTTAGTATCAAAAATATCTACATGTAAGGATTTTCCCCTACTTTTGGCAACACTGACCAAAACATATGCGAAACTTTTTCAAGTTAAGATGGCTATGAAATTTCGAGTATTAAATGTCGAATTTGTGTTATGAGCTGGCATTACTATCGAAAATTTCGTTGAGCAACGAATTTTCTATTAGACAAAATTTAGCTCTGGATGCAGTATTTTAATGTAAAAAAGATGAATACTCGAAATCTTAAGCACCAAACACTAATTGAAAACTGTCCTTGTTGATTTTATGTAAATGTATCACTTACGATCAGCACTTTCGACTACATTTGAAGATTGAAAGTTGCTCATAATAATGCACAAAATAATTTTTCTATTGTTAGTACTTTATAGTGTTTTAACACTCAGATTGTTTCAATAAAAGTTGGTTTTAACGTTAAAACCTGGTTTTACTACGTTTATACGCACGACTTATTTGCAAATAAAACTTTAAATTGTTGCTATATAACTCTTTTATTGCGACTTACTAATTCAGAAATCTATTCGCGTTTAATGCACTATTTGCAAATAAAATGCTTGGGGTTTGCCACACTTACAAATGTTTGCTGATAAAAAACAATAAATGGATAAATATTGCACAATACAACATTGAAAGAAGAAACTGATGACAATAAGAACAAATAATTATTTGTTACTTTATACATTTACACAAGTTGTTTGTAAACATAAGTAACTTTTCTATAGAAGTGCTACCAGGTTTTTGTACATCTGCTTTGCCGTATATACAATAAGTTAATTTATTTGTAAATAGTGTGCGTATAAACGTAGTATTTAACATTCTAAAATAATTTTGTTAAAAGCAAATTTAAACCTTTTTCAAATTGGTTTAAATTAGATTTTTTTAAATGCAACCTTGTTTTCGTTATACTAAAGTCGGTGCTGTCAAGTTAAAATGACCAGAAGAAGCTGATATGGTTTATGCCAGTGAATAAGAAAGAATAGATACCGATTGAAACGGTTTAAAACTTAATAAATTCAATAAAGTGCGACTTTTATTCACACACAAAGGGACACTACATATGTAATACTATACGAACTTTAGCCTTTATAATCGAATATCTAACCTCATGTAGAATTTTTTTTTTAAAATTTTGAAGTACCGCGGTAAACAACTTTTTGTTGGCTTTTTGTGTTTTTTTTAGTTTTGGCGCTTTTTCTAAGTTTTGGCGCTTCTTTTCATTTTTGCGTTTAATAAATTGACTTCCCAGGTGGTAAACTTTTTGAATAGTGCGTATTAAATCACGTGTATATCAATTGTACCAAAAGTAGTACAATTATACTAATGTTAACATCCCTGGCATTGCTAACTACATTCATACACACATACATACACATGTATTTATGTACGTATTCCCAGGTAGCATTTTGTATCATAATCCAATCGTTTTCGAATCATCTTGACGGGAAAAATAACCGTATATGAGCTCATTTTTCGATCATAAATGATAATCCCGTTGTGAGAAAATGGTACCCTACAGATGAATCATACAAAAGAATCAGTTATGATACGATTTGCTGATTATTTTTGAGCAATTTTCATATTAAAAAATTTAAATCACCTTTTTGCGGTTTGCATGATGCTCCTCTATTTTCAAGAAGTCATTATTTGATCATATAGATGAATCATAAGTGAATCCTTTTTCAATCACCCAAGTGATAAATCACTTTTTAATCATCAAAACCGATCTGTAGAGAATCATATAAGATATTTCTGCCAAAAATGATCACCCAAATGCTAGCTGGGTTGTGTCGCTCACAATGTGGGGGAACTTTTGAGTTCTTTATAAATACTTTGGGGTATTTTACAAAGGAAAATGTTATAATTAAATAAAACGTTGCATATTCATGTCTTGTGAAAATATTTTTATTTATTTTATTATAAATTATATATTTTTTTTGTGGTTTTAACGAAAATTTTGCTCTCTTCTTAATTAATTTAAATGTACCCATATATTTGCAATATTATTGTGCAATATTTATTTCTTCAAATTTATTTAATGAAACCATTATTAGTACAAATAAGAGTCAAACGTCTCTCGGCGCACATCATACAAATGTAAATAAATAAATAATTATTTATATTAATATTGAACAAATAGTTGTTATTTTACAATAAAATTGTGTATTACATGACCAGGTGGCACAATATCTGTACTAATAATAATATTCTCTAATTTTATTAAGCTTAAGTAAGATCTCTTGACTTTATATTAAAATTTTATTTTTCGATATTTCGCCACTCCTTTGTGTGGCTTCTACAGGAACATATTTTTGGTTTGATTGTTTATTATAAGAACTTATGAAAAAAATGCTTGATAAAATTAAAATTTGTCGTACACTTTTGAGTATCTTTTCGTCCGCCAATATTGGTAAAATATATATGGTTTAAAAGCTATTTTTGTGTAGATATGCACAATGCAAATATTTTTTTTAAATTTTTTGGCTCAAAAGTGGTAAAAAAGAGACAACTTTTTTTTTTTACACACATGTTTATAATAAATAACAACATACTACGTGTCACGTGGTCTAATTTATACCACTGGGTAATCCTAGTAATTATAAAGAGGTCAAAAAATTAGAAGAATTGTCTGTACTTTATAATATTAGTACAGAAAAGATTGTATGTTTCTATTTTTGTATGCGTATAAATATGTTTGTAAGAAGTAAGCTCTGGTCCACGCTACCAGTCCGATTTGAAAAATTCAAATTCAACAAAATTAAGAATGGAACTTCCTAACGGGCATAGGCTATATAAGATTCTACTTAAGTGCTTAGGATAGGGTCCAGTGGCGTTGTATCCCCTATACCCAGATAATATTTATTAGAGTTTTAGAAGAGATTCATTAAAGCAATCGTTTCCGTTCTCCCTTCATTTTACCACCAAGGACCAAGAACGGGAAATAAGGATAATTACTGTCTCACCGAAAACATCAAACCTATTGTGATTAAATTTGAATCATAGAAGGATCAACGTAATTAAAACACACATGGAAAAAGTAAATAAATTGAGGGTAAAAAAAATGAATGAATATGTAAAGCAAAAACCTACATACATCAACTAAGACCAAACACTGTGGACCAGATGCTGCCGATGAAGGTGCAGTGACCTTCGAAAACAGTTACTCGAAGATTTGCAAACAAATAAAAGACTAATTAATGTTAAGAATGACACTATTTTATTTATTGATAAACACACTTATCTTAATCAAGAGCACACACATAACTTAAATTACTTAAATACACAATGGATACCACTACGTCTACTCCGCTGTTGCATACACACGACTCACACAACTGGCGTTGTTAACTTTAATCTTCACTTAAGACAACGCGATAGACTTCACAATAAACACAATGGCTTTTCACACACGAGCATAATTGCGCTAGCACCCGAGGTTGCCCACGTTGGGGATTTGCGACTCCGCCCCTTTAAAGATATATATAACAACTTCCATATTTAAGCTCTGTGACACTTCCTCAAATGCTGTATGAAATTTCATAACAATCGGACGTCCCGTTTATAAAGTGCAGAATTGTTTCCATTTTTTTTAACAAAATCCCCCACTGTGCACCCCTGGATGCGCTAGAAAAGTGGCCAGAAATTGTATTCACAGGATGCGCTATGCAACAGCTATTTACCAGATATCATTTTTAAAACATATATGCTTTGCAATTACCCTCAAAATAGAACAAAAATTTCATTCATTTAATGCTAGAAACACAACTGGGACGAACGACGAATATTTCGGTGCGAACTTTCGTCATAAAAAATAAAAGACATTTGCACATATGAAAATGAACACAACACCACCGTATTTCTATTTTGTACGCCGACGAACGACGAAAGAACAATTTTCTCTCTCTCTCTCTTTGCATACACAATAACCAACTTTATCAATATGACAGCAGAATTCGGTGAATAAATTCGTCGTTATTATTATTATTATTATTATTATTTTTAAATTTATTATAATTAAAATTACAATAAACTAAACTAAATAAAACAAAGCACTAGCGACTACTGGCTATCGGCTTAAATTCGTCGTTATTGTGCTGCATACGACGAATTTACTCAGCGAATTTTTATCGACCAATTCGTCAACGTAAACGAAATTTGTCGTTCGTCCCAATTGTGTTCCTAGCATAATTCATTAATTTTTTGTCGTTTCATTTCAAAGTAAATATTTCGTACGCAAATATCTTTTTTATAGTTTCTTTCCTCTTTATAAATGGACAATGTCCATATTTGCCAATGAAACAAAAATACATACAAATCACTTTTTGAAATGAAATAAAATAACAATAGCAAACACAACTTAAGACTATAAAGTTTTTCTGTAAAAAATATATGAAGAAGAAGGAAAAACTAACAGAAAAAAACAAAAGGCCAATAAGTCTGACTGAATGCAATAGTTTAGTTTGTGCAAGCATTTGTTTGTGTATTCGAGTAACATAAAGTGAAGCAAAAGCATTTCCTATTTAGCATATATTATTGGCACTTGAGTTAAGTGCTACGCTACTTTCACAAATACGACAAGTAATAGTTTAAAGTTTGTCCATAATTCAAATTGAAATTCAAGCAACAACCAACTTGAAACTGTTTTGAATACTTTTTGTCGTATCTTTTTATTATTTTTTTTTTTTTTACTTTGAAAACTTTTTTTGTTTTTTGCCAAATTGTATATTAAAACTGACTGAACTTGAGTATGAACGTAGAACTTTTGGGCCGCTGATTTATTCGCTCCGTAGCATGTAGCAGGGATGGAAAAGTTTACAAGTTATTATTTTTAAGGATACGAAAACATTGAACTGACTTCAAAAATTTAGCACTAAAAAGTTAAAAATAATTTAGATGCAGTTAGGTTACGTTAGGTTAGGTTAGGTAGGGGTGGCAGTCAGACACCAGGACTCACTTACACAGGTTTAGTCCATTGTGAAACCAAGGAGACTCCGACCCCCCGTTCGAACTAAGCAGACCTTAATATAAAGCTACTAATACGTTGCAGTTCAACACTAGCAACGTCAGTAACAGAACTCAAGAGCATCTATTGTGGCCATTCTCTTTCTTGCAAGTCGAGGAGAGTGATACAGGAAATGTTCTACACTTTCTTCTTCATCGATGTCCTGGCAACTGTGGCAAAAATCATTTGCCGTTCTTGCGTTAGTGCAAATGCAAAATATCGTAGCTTTTCTTTAAAATCCAACAACAAAATACACACACAATCGAAAGAAAAGCTGCGATATTTTCCATTTGCACTAACGCAAAATATTTGCTTCAAACATCGAATACCGCCTTTCGACCTTTAACCTTTCGTAGGTAGGACGAGACAGTGTCCGGTTAGCACGGACACTAGAATCGAGATTTGTTTCCTATTCTTTGAGGTTGTCACTGATGTTGTTGCTGATGTTGTTGCTGAGGTTGTTTCTGATGTTGTTGCTATCTCCTTCCCTACTAATTCCAATGGTAGTAGGTGAAGAAGCATTCCCAGTGCATCCGTAGGAGTATGGTTCTATTCGAAGTTGGTGCCAATTAGATTCAAATTCAGAATCAAATTCTACATTTGCATATTTATGCATTTACCGACTTCGATGAGCACTATAGGTAACACATATAAATATCGAGCCTTATTTTCGATTTTATCGTAAGCGACATGTTTTCGAAAATATACTTTTTTACTGAAATTAAAATTTTATGGGCCTACCCATAGTTTAGAATTATCAAAATGCCAAAATTGTTGATAACTTTTCAGATACAGGCTGTACAATTTTATCGTAAGCTACAATTTACGTACAAAAATATATTTGAATATTTAAAAAAAAACCTACTCCTGAAAACTTTACTTTTTGTCGCTTACGATAAAATCGAAAATAAGGCTCGATATAAAACTGTTTTGTTTAACTGAAATTTAATTATTTTTAACTTTTCAGTGCTAATTTTAAATTTTCAGAGTCCACTTTTGCAAATAGTTATTAGTGGTCCCAACAATTTTCCTATATGAGCGATATCGCCAGTAAGAATCGCTGAAGTAGAAACATGTGAAGTATATTATTAACTTTTTCTGGGCATGGTCCCGCCCTCTCTTTTAAGCACAAGTTGATGGCGTTTCAAGATTCTATGTTGTTTTCCAAGTTTCATGAGGATCCGATACTTATAAGTACATATAATTTAATTTCAAACTTTAATGGGGATAGCCCTACATACTTTTTAAACGCAAGATCGTGTCATTCTTAGAGCCCAAACTGTTTGCCAAATTTTGTAAGGATTTAATAAGTAGAAGTACAAATAATTTAATACTAAGCTTTAACGGACTGATCCCGATCACTTTTTAAATACGAAAGCGCATAATTTTTAAAGCTTAGGTTATTGTGACAAGTTTCGTAAGAATCGGTTAAGTAGAAGCACGTGATATATAATATTATGATTGTGTCCTTACGAAAACCCAAGGTTCTGTGCTAAGTTCCATACCGATCCGGTAAAAGGAAAAAAAATTAATGTGCGTGTTCATGTCTACTTCTGCGGCAATGGAATCACAAATGAAAGCTACAGCCTTTTAGACAAAAAAAGAATTTTTAAAATCGGTCTAAAATGACGGATGTATGAAGTAATTCACCTAAAAAAATATACAGACGAATTGATAACCCACAAAAATTTTTTGAAGTCGGTTCAAAAGAGTTGCTTTCGATTTTCGATCTTCGCTGGCTATCGAACATCGAGTATCGTATGCCAAATTGGTATAATCGGATGGCAACACGTTTTTATAGCCACAAATTTTCTATCGAAGTGTTAAAAATTATTTAAAAAACATAAAAATTTTTGATCGATTACTTATATTAAAAGCAAAGACGAATTTTCTTATTTTCAATAAAAGTTGTCGATCGATGTCGATTAGTATCCAAGCACAAGTTTTAAAACTATATTTTGTTAAATTTAATATTTGTTAACGCACTCATAATCCCAAACTGCTATTTTACTTATTCAGTAAAATATTTTTTTATTAAAATTACATTGAAATTTATTATTTAGGGATTTAGCTGGATCCTATGCGCATGCAGATCATCTTAAAACAACTAGAGATATTATGTTAAACTTTCATCAAAACAAGTAATCGATGAATACAAATACCAGGCAAAGAAAAAACTGGTAGGTATTCTTATAGGACAAAGATCATATTTCTGTGGCAAAAAGCAAAAAGTTCTTAAGTTGAGATAAGCTGGTTTTGAGTTAACGATACCCCATTGTTTCCCGTGATGTAATCTCCATATTCGAAAATACCCCTGGGCAAAATTTAATTTATTTTGTGCGCCTTTTCAGGAAGTTGTAGCGCAATGACTTGCATCTTATCTTTTTTCGTTTTATAATCTCATATGGAATAATAGCATAATTTACCTTATATAGGGTGATTTTGTAAGAACTTTCGGATTTGATTAAAAAAAAACAAATAACATTTATAGAAATGTATAAAATCTTTATTTGAGTCGGTAGAACGATCTATATAATTTAATGTTTAAATATGATTTCATGTGAATTTCGACCACGGATATATCTGAAACGGTTCATACGCTGGGTCCAATTTTGGCATAATCTGTCCATCATATTTCCGGCATTCGCGAACGAGTTCTTTAATATTGTCTTCCAGTGCGTCAGCTGTTGCGATATTCGTCGCTGTTTTAACTAACTGACCTAACTGACATTTTGTAAATTTTACAGGAGAGGAGCTTTTATGATTGTTTTCTAAATGTGTTCTTATGGAAACGTCTGAAATATTTTTATTGTTATAGGCTCTACAGTAAGGTTTACAGTCATAAAAATTGTGGACAAGGTTTATTATGACTCATAAAGTGTAATAGTGGAGTTAACTCATTGTTCAAAATGATGTCAGTTAGGTCAGTTAGTTAAAACAGAGACGTATTGTCCCTGAACCTTAACATAGCCAGACAAGAAATAGTCTAAAGGCGTTAAATCGCACGATCTGGGCGGCCAATTGACTGGCCCCAAACGTGTAATAAATTGTTCACCGAACTCGCCTCTAAAATGGGCCATTGTTGCGCGTGATGTAGGGCATGTGGCACCGTTTTGCTGAAACCACATGTTAGCCAAGTCCAAATCTTCCATTTTGGGCAAAAAAAAAAGGCTGCGAATCGAGCCGAATCGATAATTCACGATCATCAACAACACTGGCGGATACAGCTGGTGGTTTGATATTCAATAATATAATTTTGGTGAGAAATTTTAGTCACAAGATTCCGAATAGTCGCCTCAGAAGGTCGTTCAAACTGACCATAAATAAAATGGAAGAACTGCACGGATGCACTTTATTAACCGAGCATGAAGTTTGATTGGCTGGTTTACGTGGCTGCCTACTACACGCAGGCATTCAAGTAGAATCTGGATGACTCCTTTTTGAAAATGAATTTTAATAATAAATTTTAATAATCTGCAAGCGTTGTTCATTTGTAAGTCGATTCATGGTTAAATTATAGACCAAACTGAACATGCTTAACAGTAAAATATACACCAAAATAGCTGAGTTGCCAAAAAGAAAGTTGCTAAAAAATCACCCTTTACTTTGGTTCATTTGAACTAAAATGTATTGAATACAGTGAGTAGAACGATGTTTGCTTAAAAAAAATAAACGTTAACAGAGAATTTCCCAATTTAACTGTAAAAGAATTCAAAATAGTAAAATATGACTTGATTTGGAAGCACTAACAACTGAGGAAAGCAATGCATTGCTTACTTGCCAACAAAAGCTTTAAAAATGCTTCTGAAAAGCTCGTACGTAAGGCGGGCTCTCTAACACAGTACACTGAAAGAATTTTCGTCCTAAATTCTATGAATTCCGACATTAATCTAATGAAAATTTCATTAAAATATAACCAATGTCACGCTTCGTTGGATTAATGAAACCAGTTTCGTCAAAATTATTTTATTGAAAACTTCATCAAATTTATTTAACAGTGTAATTAATGCAGTGCTATAACTTCATCGAAACAATAAAATAATTTCATGAAAGTAATGAAATAACTTAAATATAAAGGGGTTTCTTAATAATTAGAAAATATTGTTGTCATAAATCCAATAAAATATTTTTACGGAACCAGAATGCCAACGAAGCAATTCCAATGAAATTCTTTCACAATATTCATGAAAATTTCATTGGATTTGTGAAAAAATTTTAATGAAATTGTTTCATTGGACTTATGAAGCAAAATTCTTTCGGTGTAGAGGAATCATATAAACTTCCTGATTACTGTAGCATCTTCCAGGGGAAAATCTATGCAGTCAAAATGGCTGCAGAATTAGCTTTCACCCCTCAAACCATGAATGCGCGTGTGAATATATACCATATAGACAGTCAAGCAGCAATTAAGGCAAGCAGACTGCAACTGCTCTTCGGTTGTCTTCAGGTGTTGGACTGGCCTAAATATGTTATGTGCTGGCAGACAAGTACATATATTTTGGGTCGGAGGACACATGGGCATTGAGGGAAATGAAATGGCTGAAAGGGGAATCCAATTAGCGGAACCCAATTCAACACCTGAAATGAATTATAGACTCTGAGGTGAAGGAAGAAGCGGAGGAAAGTTGGCTTGCTATGAAAACTTGCAAAACTTATAAAATCATGTGGAGCTCCTATCCTTCCAAATCGACTAAATTCCTAAATTCCTACTTCTATTGGGTGTATTAACTGGAACGACTTCGTATGCCGCCAAAATGGGACAAATACTTGACGGTACTTGCAGGAAATGTAGGGTACCAGGGATAATTCAGACAGTAGAACAGCTACTGTGCCACTGTACGGCTCTAAGCCGCACCAGATATAACTCTCTTGGTGATCACACTTTTTGGAGACTTCACCTTGTATCGGGAATGGAACTGTGTAGATTACCAAGGCTGCCATACTTACAGGTTTCTTGTCATCTGCTGGTATCGCTAAAGATCAATCCTGATCTATGCGAGGTCCTTGACCACCCAGAGTAACCTAACCTAACCTAACCTAGTGCCAACGAAGTAAAATGAAGCAAATTGTAAACATGTACATATTCTGTTGTTATGTTCTGTACGAGGTTGTCTGTCAAACAGAAACTAAATGACGCAGCTTGTTAAAATTTTGACAGAAAGTGGAAACTAAAAGTAGCGTGCTGCCAGAAGCTGTATTGCCCTTTCAGTTAAGAGGTGGGAAAGTCAAAAAGTCATGGATTCTATTGACCATGTCTGGTACATATTTAAAAATTTTTTGATATTGACAAAACTATTTAATTGCCCATCCCTGACGTGAACAATTGCAAAATTGCAGTAAAAAAGTTTGCCACGACATTTTTGCACACATAAACGAACATACAACATAAAAAAAGTGTTTCTGATTGTCTGTCCGTAAGTTTGTCTTTCTTAGATATTATTGTTGGTGTAAAAGTTTAACTGCTCTTCCTGCCCTCCCCATCCCCTTAAAATAGTTTTCTGTTATTTTTCTCTTCGAATTGTAATATTTTGTATAGCAATTTTTCTTATTTAGTATGGATGGCGTTTTTGTTGCATATTTTTTATTCTAATTTTTTTCCCCTTATTTTATTAGAGCTTCCGTTTGGAAAAAATACTTCACTTAACAATTGGAGCTGTTACGAAGCTCGTAATAGTGCGTTTACATCGGAGCGAAAGTTCGTAAATTTCATACACAAAAATAAATTTAGTACGTCACTAGATTTTGTCGAAATCTGTTTAAAATCTAGTTGTACTTAGTGGTGTAACTGTTTTTTTGTTCAAAATTTAACTAAAAAATAAACCGCTGTACATACTTAAAAAGGTTTGCGAATAAGTATTATTATTTTTTTGATTAATTTTAATTGAAATCTACTAGATTTTGGACAGGTTTGAGTGTCCTATAACAACTCATACACAGAGAAAAAACTGTCTCATAGAATCAAGAAGATTTTCTCTATCAAACGTTTTTAGGCTAAGGGATATCCCAGCAGAAAGAAGTGAAGATTTATTCATAAAGATTCCTTATTAATTTTATGTGGTAAATCTTATTAGTTTTATCAAGAAGAAAACCGCATAAATCAAGACGAAATCTTATTATTCACAACTTTTTTTACTCAATTTCCAACCATAGAGAAAAACTTCTTGATTCTATTAGGTTTTCTTATAAATTGTAAACTACAGGGATTTCTTATTGATTTTATTAGGTTACCTTATTGATTTTTCAATAAAGTTTTCTTCTTGATTTTATTAGGTTCCTAGATGATTTTTTTAATAAGCAAATCTTCTTGATTTTTTTCATGATCTTTTTCATTTTTGTATAAGAATGTTTGCACAATAATTTCAATGGTTATTCAGGCTGCTTGTTAGCATATTCGTTAGAGTGCTTGTCTATCAGTCAGAAGTTTGCTGGTTCAATACTTGGTGAGTAAGTTAGTTAAGAATATAACATAATGTACGTATGTATAAATAAATAACATCTACAATATACTACATACATATATACATACATACATATGTATATGGTATAGAATTTTAATGAAAATACATAAGTAGAGAGAATAACGACACAATTTTTTTTTTATTTTTTATTAGGTCGCCTAATAAAAACAAGAAGAAACCCTTATTGAAAAAATCAATAAGATAAACTAATAAAAACTAGAAGATTTCTTCTTGATATTTTCAAAAAGGTTTTTCCTATGAAATTAATAAGATTTCCTTATTGAAAAAAACCATAGAGATTTCTTATTAAGTTTGTGTTATTTTATGAGGTATTTAGAGTTTTCTCTGTGTACTGGAGTGTGTAATGGGCAATTGTTACATTCAAATGATTGTATGGACCATACCATGTCTGTTGAGTATATGAATACCGCTGCGTTAAATATTGGATTTTCTAGCTATGTCGATGATAATAATCACAATAATCATATGCGACCCAATGTACTCGTAATCTAAAAATTTTATATAAAACGCTAGTACATTCACCTTTTTAAAAAAAAATTTATAAACCATTTGCCATATTCCATTTCATTAAAATTTTACGTTAAATAGCTGATGTTCATAAACAGGGAAATATGCAATTGCATGTTTTTTCTTGTGTGACGTATTCATGCGACCATAAGAACTTTTTATGAGTTTTGGCATCGATTCGTTAGTGCATATTTTTGCATATTTTGCATATATCAGTCTTACACGCATATTTTTTAGCATATTTTCCAAATTTTCGAGCATATTTGACACTTTTAAGGGCATATTTTGATACTTTATATATATTTTTTATTTTAATACAGTTCCAAAGTTTTAATTCTGATACCGTAGTCCCTTTTAAAGCTGAAGTTAAATTTGTAAGTCCGTTTAAAAAAATTTATTATTTGCTTTAGTAAAAAATTGTATTGCAATTTTTTTAAAGCACACTTCAAAGCCAAATTATTCCTTTTTTTCAATTTTTTATTGTTCTTCTTTTTAAGAAAGACATATTGGACATATTGTCATAAGTCCAGCCCAATTTGAAACTTATTTGCTGGTGGTTCAGCGATGTTTATTTTCTTTTTGTCATATTTTATATGTAAAAGTAGTTGAATTTTTTAATTAAAAATAAGTTTTCAATTACAAATAAACGAATTTATGTTATTTTTAAGAGCATATTTTTGAGTTTTTAGTGCATATTGAATGCGCATAAAACACGTTTTTTAGAGCCTATTTCAGGTTTCCCTGTTAATAACAATCTCTACCCAAGTAGATAGACATGGGAGCAGATGAAGTGCGTGGCTGCACAGAAAAATATCGACATTTCCCCCAAATAATAAAGTATACTTTAATTTTTCTTCTCTTCTTTAGAAACTTACATTAATTAATAAAAATAGTTTATTCAATAATTATAGAAAATACTGAACTTAAGCCCGATTAAGAAATTATACCGGATTAAAATTAAATAGTTTGATATCTTCTTTGAGTTGAATGTAAATTGAAAAGTTAAAAGTTATTTTCTGCCAAATTAGCCTTTTTGAGTTATGTCCTTTTTGCCATAAAGAAGCAATGTATTTCATAACATTATCAATAAGGAGATCAAATAAGTGTTGACCGTTTGACTGTTGGTTTGCCGAAGCCGCCAGAAAAGCTAGAGGCCTCAGTCTTGGGCTGATGTATCAATTGGTGCCTAGAACATTGGTATCGAAAAATAAAATCAGCTTTTTTTTGACAAACACAAATTTCGAAGCTTCTTTGTCTTGTCTGCAGAAATAGCCAGATTATCCGGCAGGAATCGAACCAGCACACAGTGGGGCCAAAGGCCCTTTTTTGGCAGATCAATTCATATCCATTGTCGTAGCTAACAAATTTTTCTAGGAGGCATTATAATTGGTGATTTTCATTCATAGTTTTAAAATAAATAATTACTTGCAGTTTTTATTAATTCTAGGGCAGGCAACACCAATCTTAGGGGGTGTGGGGGTGAATGCAACCCCTAGAATTGCCTTTCTACGCCTATGTTCATTTATTTATTTTTTTAATAAAGTAATACAAAGCCCACCGGCCAAATTTTAACATGTATTACAATACAAAGCAATAACAGCCTGAGATTTTAATTATAATTATTCCATATAAATATAAATCAGTAAGTATACATATATACATATATATATCTATTACAAAAATTCAAATATAAAATGAGTATTAAAATAATAAATCATAAGCACGCGCTCATAGAGAGAATCAGCTCACCAGCCAAAAAATTAGATAAGAAAAAAAGTAAAGAACTATTGTTCCTATCAGCGGCAATATCTGCAGAATTTAATCAATTTAAAATAACCTACACAAATATAGAAGAGCTAATCAAGTTAATGTAGAGAAAAATTTCATAAGTTTGAGTCGAAAAACATTGTTCGATTGTGAAAAAAATACGAAGTTCTAAGGGTAGGCAACTCCAACATCGCGCAACTCTCACAACATAAGATCTTTCAAAAGTCAACCTGTATATTCTAATGAATGAAGGAAAATAAATCGATTACGCAGGTGCAAGGGAAAACCATTTCTTATTACATTATGAAATAATACAAGGTTGCGATACTTGACAAAATTTTCAAAGCTACTACAGCCAAGAAAACGGGAAACAAGAGGAGAAATATGAACCCTGCGTCTTACCTTATAGACAAATCTCGCAATTATATTTACTATTCGTCGTAACCTGTTAAATATCACGACATTTGATGCCGATATAACCTCGAGGCCATACAAAATCTGCGGCATAAGAGCATGTGCCTATCTTGTTCTAACACGCAATGCTAGATACATATTAGTGGGATATATTCTACGCAACGAGCCACACACTCTACCAGAAATAATATCAATATGATTAGAAAAAAGGAGCCTACTATCAATAATAATACCTAAACACCTGTGCCTATCAACACGTTCAATCTCAGCACTACTAAGTCGAAAACTAATATCCAGAGGATGATTATCATTATGGCCAAATAAAACTGCTTTAGTTTTTGATGTGTTAATGTTCAATAAATTCTCTGATGTCCACTCTAATACAGACACTAAGCGGTCGTTAATATTTCTTTGAAAATCCATAATTGAAGTTCGGTAGCCATTAAATAATAAAAAAAACGTCATCAGCAAATAAAAAAGTTTTACATAATCTCGAATTCAGTTGTAAATGCAAGTCGTTGACATATAGTATAAATAACAAAGACCCCAAAACCGAACCCTGAGGAACTCCAGAATTCAGAGACAATATAGTTGATTGCACCCCTTTAAAGTCTACAAACTGTTTCCTAGCCACAAAAAGGAAAAAATAACCTTACAAGCAGAACTAGAAAATTTAAATTGGTATCTTAATTTCTTGATCATAGTAATATGGTTTAAAGAATTACAAGCCTTGGATAAATCAAGGCATATAAGAGCACTCAATCCACCAGCATTTACAAGGTATCTGATCGAATCAGTTCGACTGAGCAACAGTGAAGTAGTGCTGTAACCCTGCCGAAAAGCATACTGCGCCTCATACACTTTCACTCTAACACTCTCAAGGATATGATTCTTGATAAGGTGTTCAACAATTTTTGAAAGAGATGGAAGAATAGAAATCGGTCTTAGATCATCAACATCATTTACAACCCTCGATTTTGGTAACGGCACTACACGAGAAATTTTCCAAGAATCTGGAAACTTTGAGGAAGTAAGTATAAAATTAACAACATTTAGCATAAGGCCGGATATATAAGGAAAGATAAGCTTAAGGAATTTAATAGGAATATCATCGATTCCCACAGCACCACATTTGATCTTGCTAATTGCCTCAATAACTTCCAATTCAACAACAGATCGAAAAGAAAAAGAACCTGAATAATTTACGAACTCATCAAACTCAAATTGAACACTACTTCCCAAAAGACTGCCACCAACAAAATGATTATTCAAACGATTTACATCATCATCCCAAGATACAACATCACGATCACTTGTACATACATTAGTACATAGAAGCCTTAATAGGCCAGAAGTATTCAGGCCCCGAAAAATTCTAGAAAAATATCTTCTCTTCTCCCTCCTTATACAGTTTTTTGCTTTATTTCTTATTTTACAATAAACCCTCCTAGTTACTTTTACATAAAAAAAATCAATTTTCCAACCCTGGAATCCTCCTTTTAGGTTATATAATATATATATATATATATAAATATAAAATATATTAAGCGAACAAAAAAAGGAATTAAGGAAAATAATAGTTTATTTCGTTACTTTAATATCTAAAATAATTTTAAATGTGGTTTTTAGTTTTCTATTTTCCTATACCAAACTTTTCCTTCCAAAACATAAAATATATTTAATTTATAAGGAAAAATAAAATAATTAATTAGACCTATTTACTTTTATTATCACAAAAAGTGTAAGTCTCCCAACCCTGTAATCATCCTTTGAAATTTTTCTAATTTTTTGTTTTATTTATAGAGAAAAAGAAATAATTAATTTTAGAAAGTTACTTTTATATAACAAAAAATTAATGTTTTCCAAGGCTGGGAACGTCTTTTTTATTTTTATTTTTAATTTTTTTTAATACCAATTTTATAGGTACTGCAACATTAAATAAGTTTAAAAAAATTAGTTTTAGCTAGTTACCTTTATATGGCAAAATAAAGTTTAAGTATTCCAGCTCTGTAACCGTCTGATCGATATGGCGACCATTTAGTTGATATTGTTTTCCATAATTAGTGGCATAACCTCATCTCAACAATAAAAAAAATAAACATCCGACGATTTCGCCTAAAAATACTCGTTTTTTTCTGTATATTAAAATGAAACCTATTATTGAAAGAAACACAAAGAACTCTGATGATGAAGGTGTACTGGCCTTCGAAAACAGCTAGTTGTTTCATTCTACTACGTGTTTGCCAGAATATTTACAATTCACTTTTGTGTTATTTGTTCATTAATAATTATCACATGTAATTTGGCTTACAAGGTGATACGAACTTTAGCCTGATCAAATTATAAAAATGAAAGAAACTTTAGTCTATTTTAATTTTGTTTTCTATTCCTAATCTTGTGTCGGTCCTTTTAGTGCATTACTTTTAAATTATCTTTTTTTCAGCCGGGATTTCGATTTTTTTAATTACATATTTATTTTTTTATCATAAATATGTATTTAAATTCGTTAGTGCGATTTTACTTTTTAATTAATTTTATTACATTCTTTTACCCATTCCACTTTTCACGTCGTTACGTTTGACCATTTTTTCTGGTGTGCGCCCACATACGAGTGCCATTTCAGTATTTAACATCGTAAAATCGTATGTGTATATTTGCATACTTCTCCGTCCTCTTTTCTAGTGATTGGGCCTTTTTAAGTGATGCCAATGTTGTCAATGTATTTACTGGTGTAGGTGCATTGCTACACATTCACATGCATACATACATACATACATATGTATGTACATATGTACGTATTTTCGTATGAGCAACGTAAATAAATGTGGATCCATAAGCACACAAACTTATGGTCTTGCGAGTATTTAGACATGCAGTAAAAAAGTGTTTGCAGAGTTATTCATAAAACATTTGTGTGTACATACATACATACATATATATATATACATAAGTATGTACATACGTTAATTTTCAACTCTGTATGTAAATACGATGGCGGTTCGGAAACTTCTTAGCCTATCAATGAAAGAGAATAGTTAGTTTTTCAAAAATATTTTTATTTTTCAATATAATCTCCTGAAACTTCAATACACTTAGTCCAACGTTTTTCTAGCAATTCTATCCCTTGATTAAAATAGTTTACTCAAGGTCTTCAAAATAGTGGTTTACAACTGTAATTGCATCTTTATTTGTGGTAAAACGATTGCCAGCAAGGAATTTTTTTAGATTTGGGAACAGGTAAAAGTCACTGGGAGCCAAATCAGGAAAATGAGGTGGGTGGTCAAGCAACTCGTACTTTAATTCGTTGATTTTAGCCATTGTTAAAACACTCTTGTGCGCTGGTGCGTTGTCTTGATGAACAATTATTTTTTGTGTTGTAAGCCAGGACGTTTTTCTCGAATTTGTACATTTAATTGATCCAAAAGGTTGCAATAGTACTCTGAATTTATTGTTTTACCCTTTTGCAGATAGTCAATCAATAAAATACCTTTGAAGTCCCAAAAAACCGTTGCCATAACCTTACCAGCCGATTGAATTGTTTTTGCCTTCTTTGGGGCACTTCCTCCAGCTTCAGTCCATTGTTTGGATTGTTATTTTGTCTCTGGAGTATAGTGGTGGATCCATGTCTCATCAACAGTTATGAAACGACGCTTAAAATCCATTTTATTTCGCTTAAAACGATCCAAACAAGCTTGAGAAATGATCATTCTTATGCGTTTTTGGTCGACTGTTAACAAATGCGGCACCCATCATGCAGAAAGCTTTTTCATTTGTAGTTCTTCATGCAAAATTAAATGGACTCGATCATTTGAGATGCCCATGATATTAGCTATTTCACGCACTTTTATTCGTCGATCATTTAATACCATATCATGCACTTTGGCTACAATTTCTGTTGTTGTTGCTGTTTTTGGACGTCCACTACGTGGTTCATCTTCAATGCTTGTACGACCACGTTTAAATTCAGCAACCCAATTTTTTACTGTTGCATATGAAGGAGCACTTTCACCTAACACATTCACCATATCATTATGAATTTCTTGTCCCGATAAACCTTTTTTATGTAAATATTTAATGACACCACGCATTTCTAATTTTTCCATTGTTAAAAAATCGCGGATGCGTCTTTTGTGAACACCTGTTTCTATACGAAGGAGTTGCCAGATCGAAACAAAATTTAACATGTGTTCATAGCAGAGATGGAAATTTGCAAAACACTTAACTTTTTTCTGTTTATACCGCGCTTTTTGTGCTAGGCTAAGAAGTTTCCGAACCGCCCTCGTAGAAGAATTCATAGGCATGCATATACATTAAGGCGGGTCGATTTGTATGGAGGCAAAAAAATCGCTCAAATTACAAGGGAAATCGTATTCTAGGGATCAAAATAAGTAACTTTGCCGAAGGAACCATACCTCTAAAATGTATTTTGATGTCCCGACTTTTGATCCGAAGGGTCAAATTTTGAAAAATCTCACTTTGACCCATTTAGAGTTCCTCAATCGAGTGAAATTTAGAAAATTAGAATTTTCTTTATAGCACAGTCTCGCTTTTCTTTGCTATCATCAAACAACATTGATAAACAGCAATTGGAATCGTCGTCGAAAATGGAAAAGGGTACATATATGTATATTATATACCATTTTCCATTTTTTGGTAAAGGGTATAAAAAATACGTATGAGTAATATATTATTCTTCATCAGTATCACTCATACGCACTAAAATAGTGTATGGGAGTTCCCCCATACCCCAGGGGTGGTTGCAGGGGGTGTGCCACTGGCATAGGTGGGTCGGCCCTCCAAATTACTGGGGGTCGGTCATACATTTTGACTCGATTGAGGAACTCTAAATGGGTCAAAGTGAGATTTTTCCACATTTGGCCCTTCGGATCAAAAGTCGGGACATCAAAATACATTTTAGAGGTATGGTTCCTTCGGCAAAGTTTCTGATTTTGATCCCTGGAATACGATTTTCCTTGTAATTTGAGCGATTTTTAAATCGACCCGCCCTAATATACATACATGCGTACATACATACATACATACATAAATTCAATTGCACTTGCACGTTATTCATTCATACCCAGCAAACACAAAATCGTATATTCTAACTGATGCACAGTAGGCAATTTGACCTGAAATCCTGGTCAAAAGTAATTTTTTTCACCAACAATAATAATGTTTTTGTTAATGAAGTTCTATTAAGAACATATCAAAGCAATATTTTATTTTTGTAAAAAACAAATATCAGCCAATTTATGGACAGTCGAAGTTGACACTTGCAAGCAACGTTTTTTATGAGTTATTAAACATAAAGAAAACTGTGCTTAATATGGTGAAGAGAGGGGTAGTAAGTAATTAAAAAAAAGCGAAATATTTTAGTGGACGTTTGTTGCTTTTGTTAATAAAACGTGCAATTCTAACTTAACCTCAAATAAATTACTTTTTCGCAAAATATAAACTTCGCATAAGCTTTTCATGATGTTGAGCGTAGACTGCCGTGTTCTTGCTTGATGAAAATTGTTAAGAAAATAGTTGTGAATTAATACTTCTTTATTTTTTGTTTTGGTTTTTTATTTATATCATTTTCTTTCAGACAGTCTAAGGTTGAAAAATAGTGAAGTGTTAATGATCAGATTTATTAAAAGATAAAAGTGATGATTTTTTATTATCACGTGAAATTAATCAGAATAATGTTTCAAAGCAAGATTTGGCTTAAACTTTATTTTTACATACAAAACTAACTAGCTAAAACAAATTTTTTTAAATAAACTTATTTCAAAACGAGTAAAACTGGTATTTAAAATCAAAAAATGTTAAAATGTTGAAAAAAAACAAAAAGACGTTTCCGGGTTGGAAAACTTTTTTTTTTTTTTTTTTTTTTGATATAAAAGTAACTTACTAAAACTAATTTTCCCTTTTGCTCTATAAATTAAACATATCCCTGCAGAAAATTTGGTCGTAGGACTTGAGAAAATGGGAGTGTTAAAAAAAGTAGGGCGTAGTGCATGGTGAAAAGAAGATATATGGTGTAAGTGGCTACATATTCACCATTTTCGTGATGAATCTAATATATTGAAAAATTTCAAAATCTCGATTTAAAAAAAATTAGTTAGGCGGTTTTTATATTAAGGCAACTATATTGTTTAATGTTTTCTATACGCTGAATTACGTTAATGCTAATGCCAATTTAGCAGAAAATGTCCAACCAAATTCTTGAAAAAAAATTGGAATTATATAAAATCTACCATAAAGTAACTGAGAATTACCAAACATCTTAACAGCTAAAAAGCTTCAACAGACATCACAGCATGCTCGTTCTAGTTATTGTAGCCGAGGATCAAATAATATAATAATCCATTATCCGCCAGCATTGACTCCCAAAAAAAGTTTGTATCCTTCGGAAAATGCCAAGTTGAAAATTTGGCAATACGAGTTCAAATTCATGCTTTTCAGAAATAGATTCAAATTTCAGATTTCAAAAGTATATTAGAAGTTTACAATCTAGACTGAGGATTGAATTTCTACTAGTTAATCAATATATCTGAGTTAATTTAAGCTTCATTTGTGTTCGTTAGAATCAATGTGGTGTTTCCACGTAAGCCGGGTAAATGTTACCTGAACACATTTTTGTTCGTTTACTTTTATTCTCCATTAGTTCATCCATAGTTCAATAGGGCACTATTACGAATATTATATATAAATATGTACTACGAATATTTTTTTGTTTGTTTAGTATGTCTATATAAGAAAGACTCCGGTAGTGCATGTATTATGTATTACGAATATATTTTATATATTTTTTTGTTTTAGTATATATATATAAGAAAGACTTTGGTGGGAAAGACAGTGAATCGATATAAATTGCCCGTCAAGTCACTCTGGAACTGGTCCCGTAGCTAGACTTAGATATTAAACTAAGTTTAACAGGTGTTGATACTTTTGAAATATGAGTGCCATTGTGGTCGAGTGGGTAGTGTGCGAGCGTATTGTCAGTTCGAGTTGTCAGTTCGAGTCCAAAAAATAAATTATAATTGAATTTGTAACAATAAAAACAAAAATTATAAGTTTTCATTGTTAGAGTTGAGTGTCCGGGTGACCGATGACGTTTTTCAAAAAGTGGCACCAAAAGAGGATTTATCAAAAAAAAAAGGTGCAAAATTATAATAAATTCAGTAAAGTGCGACTTTGACTCACGCACGCAGGGTTCCGTACGTTTTTTAATACAGTGTTTTTTACGTTTTTTCAGCTGAAATAATTTTTTTTTTATTATTTTTCGCTTTTTTCTCGTTTTGGCGATTTTTTCAATTTTGGCGATTTTTTTCATTTTGGCGATTTTTTCATTTTGGCGATTTTTTTTCATTTTGGCGATTTTTTCATTTTGGCGATTTTTTTTCATTTTGGCGATTTTTTCATTTTGGCGATTTTTTCATTTAGGCGCTTTTTCCGGTTTTTCGCGATTTATTTTCGATCTAGAATTTTTTTTTAATTTGGTGCTTTTTTTCGTTTTGGCGATTTTTTTTTATTTTGGCGATTTTATAATTTTGAGATTTTTTTGTTTTACCGTTTTTGAAAATTTCAAGAAGTTTGCTCTTACAGTTTCCAAGATACAGCAAGTTATCAAAATTACATAGTCGAAATTACATTAACTGATGGTACACCCTTTAATTAAAATTTTTTAAATTTTAGTGTTAATTGTTGTAGTCTGTATAAAAATACACTAACTTTACAAATTTCAAGTGCATATACATACAATTGTATGTATATTACATGGGATTTTAACATTTTTCGATGCTCGTTTTGGCACACCCTTTAATTTCCAACTCTCATGTTTTTGTTGTTGTAGCGTCCAAGGGTATACACACTCTGTCCAAATTTCAGGTCCGTAGCTCTTACGGTTCTCGAGAAAATACCCTGTGACGGACAGACGGACAGACGGACAGAAGGACAGAGTAGCGAAAACAATAGGGGTTCTTTTCACCTTTGGTGTACGAAACCCTAAAAACGAGAAAACTAAATTTTTTTTTGTATTAGTATATAAAACACTCTAAAAAAAGGGAGGAAAAAAGTGGCAAGACAGTCGAAAAAGTGGCAATTTGCCACTTTAGTCGCTCAAACAGTCACGCTGGTCGGATTGACATTGTTAAATAATTTATATTATTCTACATCGAATAGGTCACTGTGTGATAGTTCAGTGATAAGTCAAAAGGCGTATACAAAGTATCAATGGCCATCCTAGGTCATCCCCATGTAAAAGTGACTGGTCCGCTTTATAGGAAATGTTAGAACTCGGGCTGGTCCCTATCACTTAAAGACCGATCACGTGACCGATCACTAGAATATATTGGTATAAGAAAGCAGAAAAATCTAAAATGATGATTCCAGGGTTGAGTAACTTACACTTTTTGTCATATATAAAAGTAAATAGGTGTAATTAATTTTTTTTTTTAATTAAATATATTTTATGTTTTTGAAAGAACATTTTGGTAAAGAAAATTAGAAAAAAAAGAAGAGAGTTGTCTTAGGACATCCGGTTATAGCTTTGCTACTTAGTTATTTAAAACAACTTTCATGTGTGAAATAACAATGCAATAAAATCATATATTATGTATATGATGATGTCAAATTCTCTGCAAATATTTCAAAACGTTTCCATTTATTTCCCATTATGTTCTTTTCTAGCGGCGTGCGATTAAATTAATGTATTGTTTGTGGCTGGTGACAGGTGTTAGCCGGCTTACAACCGATCGGCGCTGTTCTCTGGTTTGTGCTCATATGCAAAAACAAAGCAAAAACAAATTGAACAATCGTTCTCATTGTTCTTGTTTTGTTTTTGTTTCACTCACTTCAAAGAACGAAACAAAACAAAATCAAACAATTTATTTGGTTTATTTTCGTACTATACTTTTAAGTACAAAGAAATCAAAACAAAAATAAATTTATAACTGTAATAGTGTCGATTATTTTTGTTACGAAAATTATTTCCTAACCCCTGTATCGCGAGATAAATAGCAAAGCTATAATAAAAACCACAGCTCCAGAGCAGGAAAGCTTGAATTTTATCTGGATATTAAAGTAGCTAAATGAAACAAATTTTTTCGTTATTTCCTTTTTTCTTTGTTCATTTACAAAAAAAAATCTAAGAGGATGATTCCAGGGTTGGAAAATTGATTTTTTTTTATATAAAACTAACTCGGTCAAATTAATGTTTTCTTTTTGTTTATAAATTAAGTAAACTTTGTGTTTTAAAAAGATATAGTTTGTTATAAAAAATTAGAAAAATAAAAAACATTTTTTCAGATCTGAAAAATTTAAACTTTATCTGGTATATAAAACTAATTAAATAAAACTAATTCATTCTTTGGTAATTAAATATATTATATATTTTAGAAAGAAATAAACTAGTATTAAAAAGCAGAAAAATCTAAATTATATTTCCAGGGTTGAAAATTGAAAAAAAAATTATTTTTGATTAATAAAAAAAATAACAAAATATTTTATGTTTTGAGAAGAAATTTACTCAAGATTTTTTATATATGTTTAATTTTTATATGGATATCTAATTTTAATACAAACAAAATAAATATGTATGTATGTATATACTTTTGTATGTATCTATATACATACCTCATATGTATGTACGTCGTACGTCGGTGAATGGTATTCTTGTTTTTATTTTGTCTTGTTAAGTTTGAAGCCAAAATGGCCTTCTTAATTTCTAATATCCTTAACCCCGCAATCTTTTTAAGGGCCATGATTTAAGCATCTTCATGTGGAATGCAAGCACACGCTATAGAATAGGCGCAATTTTGTGGCTGTCATAAAAAAGTACCATGGAATGGGAATGGCATCACCAATACGCCAATATGCGGGTTTGTGGGAACCAGGACAATTAAACATCTTGTCTTTAGTGGATCAACGCCAAATATATATTTTATAAGCATCTGGAACAAATATATGATCGCTGCTACAACTATGGTATTGAGATCGTTCTGAGAGCTTCTAATGAAATAACAACCCCCGAATATATCTAGAGAAGATGTGATATCTTCTAAACGGCTGGACCGATTTTCTTGAAACATAGCTAACAACCATCTCGATCAAGTGACCTTTCAAATAGAAAACTAAAACTGAAACTAAATCGAAATTTTTCTGTACGTGGACACGGACACACATACACACACTACACACTTATAACAGCCCTTTAAAAATAGGAAGGGATTATATCTTCGGTTCAATAGACGGTAACAGAACATCCAGTTATGCGATGAGGCTAATAGATTTTGACGCAGCAAAAAAACTTGGTCATCAGTAACACGAGATTCCCATATATAAAAAGCTACGTGAATAGCCCCTGAGCAGATAACAAGCAATCATCATTAAACATATGGCTGTGTATGTATGTAGCCATATATTCAAAGTGGTAAACGTACGTTCAATCCCAACATCTACTCTGAACATTTGCTGGTGGCAACTAAGGTTCGTATTGGAATAAGAAGCAAAGGGTGCGCCGAGAACAATATGCCTTAGCGTACCAGTCCGTATCTCAGTGGTATTTGCGCACAACGGCAATGTATGGCTAGCTGCACAGAGCATGCTTCTAAGGTATCAAAACCCTTAATACTCGTACAAGCCAGGGTATAGCAACGTTACTGGGGAGAAACACACTGCATATCTAGCAAGGAAGGAAGGAAGGAAGGAGCATCGGAAGAAGAGGAGAGAGTATAAACACACAAAAGTCAAAAGAAGCAGTCTGAAATTTTTATAAAATAATAAACACCAGATGGAAAGCTTTGGTACAGATATTTCTTCCTATAAGAATGAAGGAAAAAACTTGTTGACATACATATAAAGGTCCCCATCACGTTTCAATTCAATTGTCAGTTGAGTTTTTTAATTCTTGGCCACACACTTCGTAAACTGAATTGAAAGGTTTTCATTCAATTCAATTCAACGAAAATTATACAAATTCTTAACTTTTTCTTTGCAAAAGAAAACTACGAGTATAAACATAAATTTTGACAGCTGGTCAAGAGACTCGAACACACACAGCGCAATCGAATTGAAAGACTTACTTACCAGCCAACTTGAACAAATCAAAATATTTTGGTTTTTCTTCGACCACCTCGACAACTGCTAAGCTAATCAATTGACAGAGCCCATACACGCCTTGATTCGGACAACAAGCAACTCAAGTTGCCAATTGGATTGAAACGTGTATGGATGCATAAGGAAAACGTAGTGAGCATATGGAAGAATATTTCTCCAAATTGTCGGTATCAAAATAGCAGTATAGCCTGACGATTTTGCCTCAACGTGACACATACGCAAGAAGAAAGTCTTCACTCCTTTCTTTTTAGCATACTGTGTGAAACGGGAAAATCTTGAGTCAAAAAAATTATTTGGCATTATAGTTATGGCTTTAAGCCAGGGTAGGGAAAATTTCTGCTCGCGAGCACAATTTTTATTAACTCGCTCGTTTTAAAATTTGTCCTCGCGAGTTCAAAATTAGAACTTGCGAGCACAAATTTTATAAGACTCGTACTCCTTTTGTGCGCGACTCGTAAGCATTAAATGACTCGCTTTAAAATTTGTACTCGCGAGTTTTATTTTAAAACTCGTAAGCATAAATTTCAAAAGAGTGCAAAACGAGCATAAACGAATTGAAAACGAGTAGTTATTACAAAAAATAATTTTTTGTTTATTCGAAAAAGTATATGTATATGTATATGTACAGGGTGTTTTTTTAGAGGTATAGAACTTCGAATTGAAATAAAACACAAGAAAATCGTTTTAATGTCCATCAATTTGGCTTTATTGGAAGGATAATTTTATGCCATTAATGTTTAAATATGATTTCGGGCATGTGGCCGCCGCGGCTGGCTCGATAAAGCTAATTCTACAGGTCCAATTTTCAACCACTTTCTCGAGCATATGGGGTCGTATGTTGGCAATAACGCCATGAATGTTGGCTTCCAAGTCCCCTAACGTTTCTGGTTTGTTGGCGTAGACGAGCGACTTCACATATCCCCAAAGAAAATAATCCAATGGTGTCAAATCACACGATCTTGGTGGCCAATTGACAGGTCCATTCCGCGAAATTATGCGCTCATCGAATGTTTCCTTCAATAAATCGATTGTGACGTGCGCTGTGTGGCATGTAGCGCCGTCTTGTTGGAACCACAACTCATCCACATTCAAAATCTTCAAAATCTTCCATAAAGTTGATGGACAAAGCTCCAATTGCTGTGCACGGTGGCGAATCGATTCATTCGGGTCCTCTTCAACACTTTGCTCTACAGCGGCAATTGTTTCTTCGGTGCGCACTGTTTGACGTCTCTGCGGATGCGTATTATCACATAGAGTAAACGTAGTGCGAAAACGATCCATGGTTAACCGAATTAATTGCTCTGATGGACGATTATGTCGACCATAAAATGGACGGAACTTGCGGTAAACTTCGCGAACTGAACCATTATTTTCGAAATAAATTTGCACGATTTGCAAGCGTTGTTCTTTTGTCAACCTGTTCATGATGAAATGGCAAACCAAACTAAATATTAATCACTTGACAGCTGACAAAATGGCCGCCAGTTAAAAAAGTGATGCCAACTTAAAGTTCTATACCTCAATAAAAAACACCCATTATATGTGTTTGTTGACAAAAGACGCACAAAATATATTGCATTCTTTTATATGAATATATTTTCTCATCCCAATTTTTTTGTTGCTGGTGCATAAGCAAACAAAATTTATAAAACTCGCGAATAATTATTTTTAACTCGACTCGCGAGTCGAGTTTTATTTTTGACTCTTAAAATTGTAATTCTTCTCGCGAAGTTTTATTTTTTAACTCCCGAGCAGACAAGAGTAGCTCTTTTCAATACAAAAAATTAAACTCGCTCGAATTGAATTCGTTTAGGAGCACTCTTCGCACTCTGCTTTAAACTATCGGCCAGGTATTTACTCTAAGCCAAGTTCTGAAGAAGACCCAAGAAAAATAAATATATGTCTGCCATCAGTTTGACGATCTCAAAGCAATATTCGAAATCCCAATAATCAATCAATTGTACTCAAAGCCATTTTTTAATTTAATATACCTGCACATACATATTAACTAACTAACTGGAATTTGAAAGGACCCTATGAGGTATTCAATACATAGCAATTAATAGAATCGATATTATTTGAATTAGGAAACACAGGCTACTTTCATATGCAGACGAAGTCGACAACATGGGTCGGAAATTGCTAGAAACTACTTCTGTATCGAAAAGTGGATCGGGCAGTAAATGAAGGAAAAATTAAGTTAATAATATCAACAAACAAAGAGTCAACGAGAATGGGACAATTTGTGAACGTTGGTGACAATAATTTTAAGGTATTAATTGAACTTAGATATGTGAGTAACAGCATCAATAAAACCGAAAAACTTTACTTGCTATTTTTTCCTGAACAAGGAAGGCCGTCTCTCATCAGTCTAAAATAACACTTTACAAGACACTGAACTACCCATACTTCTATATATGATGCTGAGGCGCAGATACTTGCACAAGCAGACAAAGCAGCACCGTGGTTATTCGAGAGGATAATTAATATCGGAGTTGCATGGACCATGACTTATATGAGATATAAAGAGGCATCGAAATAGAGCATAAAAATCCAGAGGATGCGTTGGCTAGTATGTGCTATAACTCGACGAAGATGCTAAATAGCAAAAAAAAACTTTTTAGGGCATGACCCTGTGGGAATACCGAAAAGTGAAAGGCCAAAAGTGGAAAGATCAAGTAGAAGAGAACATCTAAGCTATTGCTAGTGCAAATTGGAGAAGGAGCGCAGAAGATCCAAGAGATTGGAAGTCTATTTTAAGTACGCTTATAGAACTAAGCAGGTTGTAACCCGACCATTAAAGTAAGGATGCAAGTTATCAAAAGGTACCAGTCCTAAAAATTACCTTTTCGAAAAGAGCATCTTCAAAAAGTACTCCTCTCACGAAACGTATTATTTGAAGAGCAGATATATATTCTAACACTGACTTTTTTCAAAGATTACGTCATATTTTCTAAAATTAGTTTTTCAAAAACGCTCTTTCCAAAAAAAAAAACATTTTACCAGATTAAACTAGTTCATATTTTCAAAAGTTAGTTTTTCAAAAAAGCTCTTGGCAAAAAAACATTTTACCAGATTAAATTTTTCCTTCCCTAGTCATTTTGAATAGACTTGTATCGAACTCTTTCAATAGCTGGTTTTTTTATCAAATCCTTGTAATTTAAATGGGTTTGATCATAGGTTTGTGGCAAAATTTATAATTTAGAATTTGAGCTGAAGCTTGTGTGTTTGATGGGTATGTGTTGTTACAGCCTTACTGATACATTCGCAAGCACACATTCATAGTTTATGTCCGTATGTGGATCCTTGTTATTTTATAACTCCCCCCCCCCACCCCCTTTAAATTTGCACAGGTAAATATTTAAAGGTAGATTTGTTTAAATGGGTGTTTGTACGTACTTGCACATACACACATACTTATGCCCAGCGAACATTTTTTGTCAGAAAATGTATATAAGATACGGAATTCATATACGAAGTCGATTGGAAAACCCACCGAAAATGTTATTTGTGGAGTGCCAAATGTCTGATGGCATTTTAGACAAGTTTCGGAGTTGTTCTCAAAACAGACATAAAAATGTTCACTGGTTACATACGTACATATGTATTTTGTTTACACATTTCCTCATTGATGTTTGTCTGTGGTAGCACGATTTTTTTTCTGTATGCACGAGTATTTGTTTCATTTTCTTTTTTATTATTGCAACCGCAATTTTGTAAACGTTATCTGTACACACGTTTTTATTTACATTTTTAATAATTTTATTGCTGATTTAATACAATAAATTGTCAATTAAATAAATGAATAGAAGTTATAAGGCTTTTTAACAGACTTGTTGAATATTTCTGGTGTGCATATATATTTACACATAAATTTCTTTAAAATAATGACTGTTGTGTAATTTTAAATGTTTTGCGACTTTCTCTATAATAGTTAGTTACTCGTATGCAGTACAAATGTATTTCTGGTATGTGAAATCAAAAATTTTAATGTGAACTATCTTTATTTTTTATTTTTTAAATCTATCTTTAAAGATAGTGACAGCTTGAGTAATTAATTGGTGATTATCTGAATTGTAAAAACCACCAATACCATTCTTAATTTATACCACGACTTATACATACATATAATGGTGTAGTTAACACAGAATTTGTTATTTGTTTAAGCCTGGTACGGAGTTTTTGCGGAAGTCACCAAAAATGGTAAATGGTATATATGTTTGTCATTCCGTGTGTAATTTCCCCAATATTAATATGCGACGCATAAAATGTATGTACATATATATTCTGTGTCCTTACGAATAGAGAAGACGAATAAGCGATGTCCGTCCGTCCGTCTGTCGTTTCCAGAAAGCTAGAGACTTCGGTCTTACACTGGTGTGTCAGAAATGTTTAAAAATAGATTGGTATTGAAAATCAACATAATCGATCAGACGGTTTCAGAGCTGGAAAACTTCAACTTTATTTTTCCATATAAAAGTAATTAGCCAAAACTATTTTTTTAATAAACTTATTATATAATCAAAAAATTATAAAAAAATATAAAAGACGTTTCCAGGGTTGGAAAACTTAAATTTTTTTATATAAAAGTAACTACTAAAACGAATTTTAACTTTTGCTCTATAAATTAAACATATATTATATTCTTAAAAGAAATATATTAGTGTAAGAAATTAGAAAAATCTAAAAGCATAATTCCAGGGTAGGGTAACGAACTCTTTTTGTGATATATATAAAAGTAAATAGGTCTAATTAGTTTTTTTCTTTATAAATTAAATATATTTTATGTTTTGGAAAGAACATTTTGGTAAAGAAAATAAGAAAAATAAAAACCACAGCTCCAGAGCAGGAAAATTTAAAATTTTTTTAGATATTAAAGTAACTAAATAAAACTAATTTTTTCTTATTTCCTTTTGTCTTTGTTCACTTTACATATTTTGTATATATTTTTTAAAGAACTAGATTAGTAAAACGGAGTAAAACGGAGAAAAATATAAGAGGACTAGCATATTGGCCGCTACTTTGTCAGCGGATATTTTATATGTGCTAACCAAACTCATTCATTTCAGACGCAAATAGATAGGGCTCAAATATAAAAGTTTGCGAAACTCGTCATCAGAGGACATCAAGGGCTTCATCATGGGAATTCGGTGGCTCAAAGAAGGATAATAGGGTCACTCCAAAAAGAACATTTTTCAAAAAATACGCTTTCCAAAAAGTATCTTTAAAAAATACTTTTTCCAAAGTACCTTTTCAAAAAATCATTTTTCCAAAAAGTACGTTTATCAAAAAATTTCCTTTTTAAAAATATAATTTTTTTAAAAAGTACCTTTCTCAAAAACTGCTTTTTCCATAAACTACATTTTCCGAAAATAATTTTTATTTTGAATCTATCTTTTCAAAAAGTACTATTTTCGGAAAGTACATTTTCCATAAAGTTTTTTTTCCTATAAAGTACTTTTTCCGAAAAGCATCTTTTTCTAAAAAGTACCTTTTTAAAAAAAGTAATTTTTCCAAAAAGTACCTTTTTCTAAAAAGTACTTTTTCCAAAACGTACTTTTTTCTCCGAAAAAGTATTTCTTGAAAAGTACCAAATTAATACTCATAATAAGTACCCCTTAGTGAGTGTTCAAGAATACACTATATCAGTTAATAAAATTTAACTAAAATTTATAATGTTTCAACTGTATGAATTCTTCCGAATTTAAAATTTTTAGCATCGTATTTACCCTTTTTGGTACTTCTTTGGGCCCTTTGAAAAAACATACGTTTTATTATCCCAGGTTCTACTGAGCGGTAGGAATTAATAGTGAATTGTTTTTACATGTATGTCTTATAAAGTACATAAGGTAATTAACAAAAAAGTACGGAAAACGGGTAGGATTTTACCCCTTTTAAATGGCAATTTTCAGAAAGTGTCAAAACTCATTCGAGATTTTAAAGAAAAGAATCCGGTAAGAATCTTTCTGCTTTGTTCAAAAACTTAAAACATGTCGAGTGCTAAAAACGTACCAAAATGCAGTTTTTACTCCCTTTTAATCCCAAAAAGTACACACATAGGAAAAGTACCAAATACATGTCAGCCAATTCTTTAGCAACATTCGTATGCTTTTGGAATTTTTAGTCTATCTAATGTGGTTTCCGATATATAAAGATACCGACTTTACTGTTTTTACCCCTTTTTACCCAATTAGCATTCGAGTTTCCAAAAATGCCTTCTTAGTGGATCTATAAATTAGAAGGGGGCTTACACGCCAAATTTTAGCTCTCTAGCTTACTTTTAGATGTATATCATATGTACCTTATCATTAACAAAAAAGTACGAAAACGGGTACCATTTTAACCCTTATAAAAGCGAATTTTCAAAAAGTACCAAAATCCATTCAGGATTCTGTCTAGAAGAAAGGAATGCTTCAAAAAGCTTTTTGCTACGTTGAATAATTTAGAAGATATGTCGAGTGCAAGAAAGGTACCAAAATTCAGTTTTTACCCCCTTTTAATCCCTAAAAGTATACCTATCAAAAAAGTAACAAACACGTGTTGGCTTATTAAGCAGCATTTGTGTGTTTTTGGAACTTTTAGTATATTTCCGAGATATAAAGGTACTGATTTTACCCCTTTTTACCCCCTTAGCATTCGAATTTCCAAAAATCCCTTCTTAGTGGATCTATACATTACGAGGGGACCCTACACACCAAATTTCAGCTCTGTAACTATTCTCGTTTGAGCTGTGCGTTGATACATCAGTCAGTCAGTCAGTCAGTAACGTTACTCTTTTATATAATATGTAGATGATGCCAGGGTTGGAAAATTAAATTTTTTTAATATAAGTAACTACCCTACAAGAAATGAATGACTGAAACTAACACAAACAAAAATTTTTCACTAACACATTTGCAACAATTTTACATTGAATTAAAAGTTTCGTTTAATTTTAAATTAGTTTCGTTCTATTTGAAAATGGATTCGTTTAAATTGAAAAAGGTTTCCTTTAATTTGAAAAGGGTTTCGTTTAATTTGAAAAAGGTTTAATTTAAACTGAAAATGCTATATAATAATACTCGTTGGTAGATCAGGCGTATACTTATTGCGGAACGCCATATATATTATGCAGATATTCCATATACGTTAAAGTTCCCCATCTCAAAAATTTTCTTTGTGACGAACTGTAATAAAATTTAAAATTACCGATATGAATAGACGACATGTGTTTTAGAAAAGATAAAGTCGATATGAATAGCAAAAATAAAGTGAAATGCCTCTATCAAGTTAAAAAGTTTCGTATTTCCGAGTTTACATCTAGTTTAGAATAAAATTATTCTACAATTAATATAAATTTCTGTTGATAATATCTTAAGTTTTTCGTTTTTACGGGTACTTTTATTATTGTAATTTTCTTATATGTATTACGATTCCCCCAGGGCACTCAATAAATAAATTAAGGACATTAAGAGGATAAAATCAATCATTTGTGTCTTATTTATTAAATCGATTTTTATGCTAAGATAAATCATACACAATAAAACAATTGCATGGCAACAAAAATTACAACAACATTATTATGATAAACGGAAAGTTAAAAAAGATAAAATAATAATTTATAAGCTGCGTGTAGAATTGGACACATACTAAAATAAAGGGAAAACACGCAAACTCTTTCCAAAATACATAATTGTTCAATTCAAAAGCTTGCCTTTGTCGTCTAATTATACAATATTGTATTTTTGTTGTTTGCATACAAAGATATGGGGTCCACTTTTAAAACAGGTACCTCTTATCGACGGTGGAACAGCATACGCCAAGGAATGCGTGGCTAATAGGGAGATTTGTCCTGAGTATGCGAACTCTGGACTTGGGAACTCCAGTTCTACTTGATGCCCACTCTAGCAAGGGGCTTTGCTAGAACTGATCTGTTAATTCCCCACAATATAAAACAATAGTTCATGGATAAATGTATAAAGATTAGATGTTCCGTCTACTTTAGGAAATCACATTAATTAATAAAAATATTTCATTCAATAAGAATTGCAAATACTGTTTTACGTATGAGTAATACTCGTAACTACATTATTTTTCATCAGTATTACTCATACGCACTCATTATGCAAATAAGTAAATGGTGAATAAATTTGACAATAGGAACATATTTGCAAATTTTTAATTCGCACCACTAGTTCAGCAGATATGGGCATTTCCACATGAATGTCAACTTTTTGTAGCGTGCGACACTGAGCAAATATGTTTGTTTTTGATGTGTAAACATCTATACGCAAGGGGTAAAAATCTTTTTCACAATACAATCACAAATTTTGGGTAAGATGTTATCAAATCGGTGTGAGCAAATTTTAAAGCATACCTTCAGGAGCAATTATTAATTAATTTTAATAGAAATTTGCTTGTGAAGTGTAATAGTGTTGCCAGTGAGGGTAATTTGGTTAAAAAGTTGAAAAATATAAAATAAATAAAATAAATATAAACTTTTAAATAAAAGAACGTTTTAAATATCAAATATTTGTTTAAAAGATATATAGCAGTCTTTATAAAAATTTATAATATTATATTATAACATATCTTCATTACGTACTGTTCCCTTACACTGAAGCTGGTGCACGACAATTGGGTAACAATCTCCATCTCATGCCAATTATTATGGATGGAGATTTTAATACAAATTTTGCAAACCCACAGTCGCAATTTTTATCAAAATTTTTATTTGATGTTTTCCACTTGCATATGAGCAATTCTCCACAAACCCCCACAAGTAACATTTTTTCCATACAGTAGAGTCAAAAATTTATATATCTTATTTTAGTTACCATAAGCCAATATTAAAAAAATATCATTACTAGATGTTTACACATCTCCCCTGTGATCGGACTCACATTGCTTTTTTTTTTTCAAAGAAAACAAAACTTGTTTTTTACTTCTTTATATATTTGTGTAGGCCGTCAGCAGAAAAATCGAGTCACGTTATTCAGAAATACAAGGTGAATTGCTTCCTGTCGCACGCGACAAAAAAAATGGAATTTCTCGGAGAAATGCCCATATTGTCCCTACCATGTCAAACTATCCAATATGCAAATTTGTACTTTTCAAAAGAGCGCAAAAACCCGTGAATCGTGAATTTAAGGCCGGCTTATTCCTAAAAGTGTCAGGCTTAAAATATCGTACATGAGAATTTCAGCATTTTGAAACGAGGCATTTCGTATAAATTAGGGTACCAAGATAGCGAATCTAAAAAACGAATTTTGGATATTGGATAGTTTAACGCGATATGGACTAGGGATGGGCAAATGAAAAAAATGTATCGATATATATCGCATCGATATTTTTGAACAGTATCGATATATATATTTTTTGAAAATATCAATATTTCGATATATCGATATCATTTGCCTACAAATGTTGCCAAAATATTACAAATATAAAATAAATACACACACTAACATATCGTGCCATAATCGCAAAAAAAAAAGTTTAAGCGACATAAATTTTGAGCAACTTTTGAGACCTTATGCGTTTTAAGGGTTTTTAAAAAAGATTTCCACAAAAAATTTTGCTGATTAAGCCTTTAGAAAGCCTTAATAATTTTTATAAATAATGATGTTAATCATTCATTAATAAATGCCCGTGTTTAACACTTCAAAGTTCATCATTGCGGAATACGAGAAATATCCACTTTGCATCCAAACAATAATATTTAAAGAAATCGCAAACAACTAACTTAAAACTTAATGAGCTCCATGAGTGTAGAAAACCCAAATTGATATTGGTATCGAAAAAGGAAATAAATTTATCCATACATCTGTATGTTTAATTTGTATTATAGGATAATTTCTGAAAAACTGCATTAATTTCGAATGCACAATTGATCACTTTAAGAAATTTAATACAAAGGAACAACGTATGTTAAGTTATACGTAACCTACTCTAGCTCCTTAACGCTTCCTTAGTCTTTACTTCATGTTGCTGTTCTGTGCTGTGCCGTTCTATTTCTAAACTTTAATATATAAATAGCTACTTTTTCTGTAATAAATTATCAGCTGTTTCTGACCAGAATGGTCGGCGATATATATCGATATTTATTTTCGCAAATATCGATATTTCGATATATCGATATTTTTTGCCCATCGTTACTAGGGATCATATGTATTACCACTTTTTTGTCTTGGTAGCAACACTGTGCGTATATTGTTCAGAGCTGGAAAAGTTGATAGACATTTTTTGGATGCCGCTATCCAATGTTGAGAAAACTATTTCAATTCCTTTTATATGCTAATAAGATGTGGAAACAAGTGCTGCTGTAATTATTCATTTGAGCTTTAAAAAAATTTCACCCTTAAGCTTGTATTGTTGCAATACAAAGTTTCTCTTAAAACTATTATTAATAAAACTTCTTTTGTTTCCACATCTAAAACAATTTTAAAAAGTTATGAATTAAAATGTCCTTTTTTTATTGCAAATTTTTGGTTTTTGATGGCTAAGCACAAAAAAATTATACTGCTTTTACTCATGCTATTTCGGTAGAACTTGTTGTCCAAGACAAGTCCTTATCAGGTGGTCTCAACTGCTTAGGCGACTATTTTTGCCGCTTGTAATTTGAATATACGTTAGACGTGTGTTGACACAAAGCAGCTTCAGCCGAGTATACCTTATATGAATATATGCCTTGGTCTATGTGAAAACAATTAAATTTGCTACTTATCTCATCTCGAAAATTTTTTATTTAAAAATTCATAAAAAAAAATATTTTGGGCAACTAGAGGATATAAGCATGGTGTGCAGATCTGCCTAGATTTGTAAAAAATGTTGCATTTCCGACATTCGACCGTGCGCAGGAAGTTTCTGCTCTGCGATGTTACGCTTTATACAATGCAACCAGCGCAAGAACTTGCTCCTCCCAGCACGCCTATCTTTTTGTAGCCTTTACGAATTTTGGTCCTTACATGTTCTTCACTTTATATCTTTGGGTCTTACATAAATTTCTTGCATAGGAATATTAAAATAAGTCTCCTTTCTTCTTCTAAAGCTTTACCACTTTTATCATCAAAAGATCTTTGATGAGGAAATAATCCCTCTTCCCAACCAGGTAGAAACACGCACGGGAATTCAAGTCCTTTAGCTGCATGAAGAGTCATAACATATACAGTGTCATCGTTATTCATATTATCCACTTCCATCAACAAAATGAAAAAGATTTAAAATTTTGAGTTTTACCGCAATCGCAGATTTGGGAATACTTTAACTTTGTTCATTCAAATTTGCTAGGAACAATTTAATTTTATCAACCAATCTTTAGTCCAAATAATGATGCAGTTCTCTGGGCAAAGTATTATAGTATATTTAAATAAATATTACATTGAAAAAAATTATTATTGAATTTTTGTTTTTAATTAAGTGATTGCTTAGAAGAAATAATATTTGGATTAATATTTTAATTGAACTGAGTACTTCATCATAAAAGTTGTATCAACTGACTTTAACTCAGAGTGGTATGAAATGGTAAATAATTATTAAACATTAATTGTATATAAAGAAAAGAACTTTTGTTTTTATATGTGAAAATTTGCCAGTTTCTTAGAGTAGCATACTCTACTCTACTACATGTCTACACAGAGAAAACAGTGCCTACTAAATACCTCATAAAATAGGACAAAATTAATAAGAAACCTCTATGTTTTTTTTTCTTATTAATTTCATAGAGAAAACCTTTTTAAAAAAATCAAGAAGAAATCTTGTAGTTTTTATGAGGTTATCTTATTGATTTTCTCAATAAAAAAAATTGCGTCTTTATTCTCTGTACTGATGTCTTTTCATTTAAATTCTATACCATATACATACATATGTATGTATGTATGTAGTATATTGTAGATGTTATTTATTTATACATACATACATACATACACATTATGTTATATTCTTAAATAACTTACTTACCAAGTATTGAACCAGCAAACTTCTACCTGATAGACAAGCACTCTACCCAATATGCTAACAAGCAGCCTGAATAACCATTGAAATTATTGTGCAAACATTCTTATACAAAAATGAAAAAGATCATGAAAAAAATTTTCTCTATGTCTATTTATAGATATGAAATAACAAGACAGCTCATAAAATCAAGAAGATTTCTTTATTAAAAAATCAATAAGATGCTTTACACATACTCATATAGGAACCTACTAAAATCAAGAAGAAAACCTTATTGAAAAAATCAATAAGGCAACCTAATAAAATCAAGAAGAAAAACTTTTTAAAAAAATCAAGAAGGCAACCTAATAAAATCAATAAGAAATCCCTATAGTTTACAATTTATAAGAAAACCTAATAGAATCAAGAAGTTTTTCCTTATGGATTGTTTTTTTGGTGCCAAAAATAACGGAAATTGAGTAAAAAAATTTGTGAATAAAAATATTTCTTCTTGATTTTATGTGGTTTCCTTCTTAATAAAATTAGTAAGATTTACCACATGAAAACAATAAGGAATCTCTATGAAAAAATCTTCGCTTCTTTCTGCTGGTATACCCCTTAGCCTAAAAACGGTTCATAGAGAAAATCTTCTTGATCCTATGAGGCAGTTTTTTTCTGTGTACGGTTAAATTAGATTTTCATATAAAAATTCCTAACATATGAAATTAATTAATTAAAAAGAAAATCCCGAATTAGTTTTGTTTAGATACATTTTTTACAAAAAAATACAATAACAAAATTTCCAACCCTGGAACAATATTTTTGAGTTTGCTGATTTTTAATACTAACTTATTGCTTTCTAAGAAAAATATTAGTTTTGTTCAGTTACTTTTATATACCATAAAATGTTTACGTTTTCCAGCTCTGGAACTGTGTTTTTTTATATTTTGAATTTCTTTCCTTCTAAAACATCAATTATATTTAATTTATAAAGGAAAAGAAAAAAAAATTATTTGACTTGATTTCTGTTATGTACAAAAAAAATATTTTCCAACCCTGGAATCATCCTTTTATATTTTTCTGCTTTCTTGTATCAATCTTTTTCTCTCTTAAATACAAAATATGTTTAATTTATAGAGAAAAAGAAAAAAATAGTTGTAGTATGCTACTTTTATATACAAAAAAAAGTTAAAATTTTCCAGCCCTGGAATCGTATTTTTGATTTTTTTATATTTTTAATATCAATTTAATACTGATTGAAATATAAAATAGGTTTATTTAACAAAGAAAAACAAAAATTTGTTTTAGCTAGTTACTTTTATATGGCAAAAAAAAAATTTTAATTTTCCAGCGCTGAAACCGTCTTTTCGATTTTGCTGATTTTCAGTACCAATCTATTGTGGACCATTTCTGACACATCACTTTAAAACCGAAGTCACTAGCTTTTCTGGCAGCTCCGGAAACAAACCTATATATACCCTTTAACATTCACAATATGGATTTGGATCTTAATGACTTTTTTCGAAGTTCCCTTTTTTGAAGGGTTAACGATTTTAAAAATGCAATTATTTTTATGGCCTTAATTATTATATTATAGTTTTAACATTATCTAAAAGAAGCATTATATCTTCTTTGGTGTTTTTCATTTGTTTGCTGTAAATGGCTTAAATTGTAATTATCTTTTAGTGAAGAGATAAGAAACGAACTAGACACATAAACAAACATTTATTGTTCTTGTAAAAGTGTAAATTACGTTTTGCCCTGTAAATCTGAAGTTTGAAAATTCGCTCTTAATTTGCTACATTAAAGACTGTAGTTGTAATTCAAAATTAAAAGATTTTATTAGGTTTTAAAAAGTTCCCAGCACAGCATAAGACTTAGCTTTAAGCTAAAAATGCTTAAGCCCACATTCAGGCGGGCTTTAGATGAGCTCGATTTACTGTTGTAATCAAAAGAGCTATTACAGGCAAATATAAGCTGTCAATTGCATGTTGGCATAGTAAAATTAGCAAATATTCGAACCATAAACAAGAAAATTTTCGAATAATTCGAAATAGTAATTTTTGGTACTAAAACCCGGTTTTATAACCCCTTTCTAATTTTGCCTTAATTAATAAACTATGCTATAAATATTCTTATTATAAAGTTAATATTTTGCTAAAGGATAACATAATAAGACATTAAAAAGCCCAAACTAAGCTAACAACAAAACAAAACCAAAATTTAAGTAGTAGACAAGTGAAATAAAACTGAAGTAGAATCATGATTTACCAGTAAAGTCATCAGTATAGTACCAGTACGGTATAAACACAATACCAGTACAGTACTAATACGGTACCAATACAGTAATAGAAAAATATCAGTATAGTACTAGAGTTCCCGCTTCTAAGAACAATAACAGGCATCAACTAGAGATCATCTCTAAGAACTATACCGACTTCAGCAGATAGTAATCTTAATGTAACATCAGAGCGCCCTCCTTCTTTGTGTAGCAGAATCATCAGCGAATAGCCAATTAACTGGTTACGGCTTCAATGAAATTTAATAAGCCTTATTTAAAACCAGAGGCTCTGAAACACTGCATTACTTAAAAAAAATTTGCAAAAAGCAGAGCTGTAAAAGAATGGAGCTTTCCTTTATATCTTCTTTCACCATCTGTCGTCTCTATAACTATCCCTTTCCTTAAAAAGGTAACACTTAGTAAAAGAAGTAAGCATTCATTACCTGAGTGTTACTTCTTCATAAAAAAAATTGGATGACAGAGCAGTTTAATATTAGGATCATTTGGATACCGCTGCATAGAGGCTTCCAGGACTTTATCTGGAATGTGTAGATTTACCTTACTCTTGGACAAGAAATGACTGTATGACTCACTTACATTAGAAAAATTCGGTTTCTTTTATTTCAAGATATATGAAACAAATCTCGATTTCAGTATCCATGTTGATCGCACACTGCTCCATAAGCAAAAAGTTTAAGGGTTGAATACAATAACTTCTGCGCCGCAGTACCCAAGATATTATATTAATAAAAGAAGAAAATTTATAACATTTTCTGTGTCATTGGCCTGAATTAGCGAGAAAGAGAATAACCGCCATGGTGGTTCTTAAGTTCCCAGAACACTGCCAGGGTTGAACTGCAGCGTGTCAGCATCTTTATATTTATTTTTTTTTATACCATTCACCAAAAATGGTAAGGGGTATATATGGGTTTGTCATTCCGTGTGTAATTTCCACAATATCAATATGCTCCCCTTAAAGTATATACATATATTCTGGGTCCTTATGAATAGGGAAGATGAATAACCGATGTCCGTCCGTCCGTCTGTTTGTACATGAAATCGGTTTTCCTAAGCTCAAAGAAAAGCTAGAGACTTCGGTCTTAGACTGGTGTGTCGGAAATGGTCCAAAATATATTGAAAATAAGCATAATTGGGCAGACGGTTTCAGAGCTGGAAAACTTAAAATTTATTTTTCCATATAAAAGTAACTAACTAAAACTGCTTTTTTAAATAAACTTATTTCAGTACAAGTTAAACTGGTATTAAAAATATAAAAAAAAATTAAAATGAAAAAGACGTTCCCAGGGTTGGAAAACTTTATTTTTTTTATATAAAAGTAACCGACTAAAACTAATTTTTCCTTTTGCTCATAAGTTAAACATATATTATATTCTTCAAAGAAATATATTGGTGTAAGCAATCAGAAAAATATAAAGGATACTTCCAGAGTTGGGAAGCGTACACTTTTTGTGATATATAAAATTAACTATATAAAATTAACTAGTTATTTCTTTGCTAATTAAATATATTCTATATTTTAGAAAGAAATAAATTAGTATTAAAAACCAGAAAAATCAATATTCCAGGTTCCAGGGTTGGAAATTTTTTTTAAATAAAAGTTTGGGTAAAAAAACTTCCAAAACAATTTGTTTTTCAGAATATTTTTGTTAGATAATAAAGAAATTGTGAAAAAAAAGTATGGCAAAAAAAAACAAAAATTTTCCCATTCAAATAATTTTGAAACTATAAGAGATAAAATAACAATGTAAGCTTGTTTTATCTTTGTACTTCAACGTTGATCGGTCCCTTAAAAAATCATTTACATCGGCGGATATTTGCAAAAGTTACAAGCTCTGAAAGAATTCCAACACCAGCAGTTTCCAACTTTGGCGCTCTTTGAAGCTACCTTGTCTTGCAACACTTGCCTCTAACTACAATGCCTCAAAAATATAACATTTCTCTCATGCAAAACAGTTGGTTTCATCTAAATCGGTTAAGTATTTTTGCCACTTTTTTTTAATTTTACGCCACTGTGTCCCGTTAACATATACAATTTAGGCTTTCATCACCTGAATTGGGACTGAACTTGTATTTTCAGATATTCGACAATATAGTAAAGAAAAACTTTTCTAATTCTGCTAGAATAGTATTCCACTGGTGTATTTTATACATACACATAAGCATCTATAGAGAAAAGTCCAAATTTTTGGTCCCCCTTATTTTCAAGAACATATCCCAGTTGGCCAATTTGTCGAAGGGCGCAATTACATCAACGACTAGTTAGGAAAATTTGGACATTTTTCAAGCACAATATTTTACAGTTTATTTTCATGCAGTCTAGCACAAACCGTATTCAACGATTGGATAAAAGAAAAACTACTCAATTGGTCATGCATCAAACTAGTTGGTGGATATTGGTCGTAAGCTAGTCTTGCAACAATCAATATTAGATTGTGTGTAGTTTTATAAATGAAAATGTTATAGAAATTGTCAGTTCTAGAGGGACAAGAAAATATGAGCGAAAGTGTCGCTCTTGTTATCATCTTTGAAATTAGCTGTCGCCAACAGGTCCCCCATACCTTCACAAATTAGTGTATCCGTCTTGAAAGATGTCTGAAAGGCATGGCCAACTGGGATATACGTACGTATGTATATATATATATATATATATTGTATATATAGAAGAAGTAGACTTATTTGTACTCCATATAAAAGTTCGTACAAACGTAATATTATTTTTTCCTTTTCTTTTGCAAAAACTTTGGAAAATAAAGTATGTACGAAGATTTACAAAGAGGATTGCAATTGATGTAATTAAACATTTTTATTATGTGTAATTTATGCAAAAGATAAACTTAATTTTCATATTTAACTAACGAGTAGTGATAAAAATTTGTTCTACATAAAATTGCATTATTTATTCTCTCAAACAGTGAGTGTGCTACGTAACCAACTACTTAAGTACTTAATAATTTTTTTTCTTTTTTTTCTAAAGAAAGGCAATGGATGCCTACTACTATTGCTAGGTGTTACATTTTTTAGGTAAGTGATAATGATACGAGAAGACAGGTGGTGAAGGAAGAGATAGAGGAAAGCTTCATTCTTTTACAGCTCTGCTTTTTGCACGTTTTTAACAATGCAGTGTTGCAGCGCCTCTGGTGTTAAATGAGGCGTATTAAATTCTTTTGAAGCTGTGTTTAGTAGCCTGATTCTGCTACACAACGAAGGAGGGAGTTCTGATGTTACATTAGGATTAGTATCTGCTGAAGTCGGTATAGTACAGTGACCAGTGACTATGCCTTCATCACTAGAAATTTCCTACAACAACTGATACAAAGGGACAGTAATGCACATCAGAAAAAAATGTGTTGCTATTATTTATTGACTGTTGGATACCGGGCTCGAATCCAGGACCTTCGGGCTAACTACTTCAGCCAACGCCACCCCTTTTTGATATCAAGATGAATTTATTAGGTCGTGAGCTCTAATGATTATATCATAACGCTGCCATAATATTGTTACGTTTTTGCCCTTAAAAATGCTTTTCCGCGAACTCGAAGATTTGCAAATGAATAAAAGACACCAGTATACTAATTAGTGTTAAGAATGACGCTTTACTAATAAATACACTTATACTAATCCAATTCAAGAGCTTACTCAGTTGACCACGGCTTTCGTTAATGATATCGATTTCGAATATATCTCGAACATTTAACGTGTAAAACTATCGAGAGTGACACTCAAAAATGAATCGAAAAATTTTCACCTGTCGCTCAGTTTTGTCCCAAAAAACATTTGATATCGGATTTCGTTAGCAATATTCAAAGTGAGAGATTATCGAATTAATTTCGATACCGCAAAGATGCAGCAGAAAAAATAAAAAGTATTTTTTTTTTATTTATTTATTTTAACTTACTTAATTTATTTATTTTATTTATTTGTTTAAGTCCGTACTTACGCTGCAGGCTTTGAACATGGTACCTCTATTTTAACAGACTCGCACACATCCGCTAGGCTATCGTGGCAAATTTGTTTCTGTTGAATTATTGCACATACGTAGGTATGTGTTCTTATTTTATTTTTTGATTTACAGTGCTGTTATGCATCGAACTTGGTACTTCTAGACTAACAGGCTGACGCACTTCTACGCAGCTACCGTCACTCATTCGAAAAACTATCCAGAGATGTGCGAAGGTCGGAGCTTTAGCGAACATTCGAATTTTTTTAGATTTGCGAACAAATATCGAACAATTTTGTTTCGAAATTTCTTCGCTTTAGTGAGCATTCGTTTTTTATCGAATCTCAGGTCAAGTGGGTAAATATACGCACATAGATAAACTTCAATATACCACAACTGGTTAACACTAGGTCTTCCCCGCTGTTGTATACACACGTCTCACACAACTGAATGCACTGGTTTTGTAGCAAAGCTCCCTTTTGGCTGTTTTCCACACACGAGACTTATTCTGCTGACGATCACTAATTATACAACACGTGAGATTTACTGGCTTTACTTCTAATCGTTGTTATCGACCGCACGATGTCTTTACTTTCAACGAGGTTGACTCCACTATTATCTGATTCACACTGACTGACTCTAATACTATGTTTAGACGGTACGTGCTTCGCTCTCTATTCATGCTTCACGCCCCAATCATGACCGAATCCACTTGCTTCGCCATACAAAATTATGAGAGCGAATCAAGTAGATTCAATATGAATCTACTTGCGAAGCACATAAAATTGGTATCTTCTCTAACTCTTATCGCAGTTAATCGCCACTTTATCTGAACTAGCTATCAAAACAAAATAGGTATATGTGTATGTGTGTGTTTGTAAACAAATAAAAACAAACCAAAAAACATAGATGTGAGTTTAATATAAATAAATTTAATTAAGTTATGAATAATATAAAAAGGAAAAATAAGAAGAAAATATAGAGATGCCTTCAAAAACAAGATTTCGCATGAGTGGAATTTATGCAAAGTATGTATGCTTATGTGTATGCATGTATATACATACATACGTGCGTATGATACGTATGTTGTGTGAATATACATAAAAAAAATGCCACGCGAACAGTGATGCCAACTTTTTCAGAGCAAAAACCACTGTGTGTTCATAAAAAAGCACTAAATGAAATAAGTACTCGTATATATGTACATATGTATGTATGTACATAAATATATTTTTATTTATTTTTTTATATTTATCTATTTATTAGCAATACAGAGAAAGCCAATATGGCTAATTATAAATGTATTAAATTAGTAAAAATTTAAGTTAACTACAATTTTAAATTTACTACATTTCATAGGTTTTTGTAATAATTTCAATTATATCGAGCCATATTTCGATTTTGCTTATAAATAGAATAAGAGTAGTAAAATAATTGAAGTTCATTTGGGAAGACACTCCAATTATAGTGTACTATTTTAACAAAAGATGATCAACGAGAATTATACTCCTCGTTTCAAGAAATGCAGTTTCATCTTTTTCCTCTGGCCATAAAACTGTTTTAATAAAACAATTAGATTTTTAGGTGTTTCGTCTGAATTAATTTTTACATGAACATGGTTCAGTATTTTGCATTCTGAACAACATAAGCCTTTTCTTTTTAGACCGTATTTTATATGAATGAAACAATTTGATTTATAAAATCATTATTGTATTTCTAACTTACTTTTAAAATATTTATAAGCGCTAAAAGTCATTTCTACTACAACATTTCAACATGGTAATGTTAATAGTCTTAGAGAAAATATTGACAGTATTAGAAATGGATTATGATTAGTTGAATTTCTATAATTATAAATTTCAATCCAAAATTGACCAGTTTTGAGCAAATTTTTCCATTTATGTATCCTTAAATTTCTGATACTTCGTTCTATTTCTTCAATTTCACCATCCCAGAAAAAATTACCGCTTCCCAGAAGAATTTTTGTAAGCCAGCTAGAAGCAATGCATTCAGTTTCCAAAAAGCCGTTCATTTTTTGCTTTACTAATTCGTTTTACAGAAGCAATAATGTGTAGTTTTTTAATTTTTTTACTTTTGTCCACTTTGTTAAAGAGCCTTACGTTAGTACTTTTCAGAAGCATTTTTGAAAGCTTTCGTTATCAAGAAAGCAATACGTTGCTTCCCTCAGTGGTTAGTAATTAGATTATTGTAATTAAGTTATTTTATAACGTGTATGGTATCCTCTGTAATTGCTAGAAATATATTATTTTTTCTCACTATGAAAGATAAAGTTTTTCTTCCTTCATATTTCACCAAGCTGAATTAACATTCTGCAAAGGAAACTTTGCATGTCTAAAAGGGGTGAAATCAGATAGTTTTTGAAAGTGAAAATAAAGCCACCACACTTTAACAAATTAATATTTAGTAGATTTGTAAAACGCACTAAAATCAAAGGTGAAAAGCACCAAAAAAAAGGCACTAATTTCTTTTTAAAGCAACAATTTGAAAAATTCCGCACTGTGAATTGAAAAACTCTAAATCTAGTACGAAAAGCACTAAATTGTCACGATGCACACGAAGCACGAATGCGTAGTCTAAACAGCATGATTCATAAACATGATTCAGAGAGCGAAGCAGGTGATTCAACTCGTCGTCTAAACATAGCATAATGCAGGATACCTCTTTTTATGCTACATGAAGCGGTTCTAGAATGTTGTGTTTATAGGTGGCGTAATAAAATGTGTGCACTTAGTAAAGCCAAATGCAAGAAACTGTATTACTGCATAACGATGTTGCTGCTATGCACGTTACCATCTGTGTTGTCGTTTACTATTGGTAGCCAAGTGATCAAACAGGCTGTTTCTGGGTGTTTGTAGATAATTCGCTTGGCCGTTATTTTGAATTTCAGAGTTACTGTGTAACGACTTTTATGTTGGTAGTAGCGTGTGTTGTTTCTGTGGCAGCTCCAAGCTTGCCGACAATTAGAAACCAGGAATCTGGCAACTCTTGCCAAAAGACTGACAGAAGAAAACAGAAGTTAACTCCACGAGTTGTGTTCGCTGCTTCAGCTGAAGAAATTCTTATTTAAAATACTTTTAAATCGTTCGTTAATATAATAAATAAATCGTAATTCTTTTGTAATAGTTTAGTAATAAAATAACCCGTTTTATTACCACAATACTATATTTCTACCACGTGTTTGCACTTTTATGTGTATGTGTGTACTTTTAGTTCTTTAGCTAAATACTTCTAGATAGTTCTTTTTATTTATAAAAACATTTACATTAGCTCAGTTCGAATATTTTTGCGTAACAATATTAATGAATTGAGTCTATGCGTGATGAATTTTTCATCATATTATCAATTTGACAATCATCATGATATACATTATTCAGATGTGGACACTATGTTATGACATTCTCATATTGTAGATGTCAGTACTATTATCTTTGTATTTATAATTTTAATTTTTTTTAGCTTACTCATTAAGCTGGGCTATACAAATGAAGAAGTTGAAATATAAAATTGCATTTCATATACGACACTATTTTTTTTTTGCTAGTTTTTGTAAATTTTTTTGTCTACATTTAGCCATTATTGATGAAATAATTCCGGCATCACTGTAGTGCTATTCACTAACTTTTTTAACGATAATCGCATCTTTAAAGTAATTATAACGAAAATTTATCGAATTAGCTATTCAGTAACATTTTTAACAACATTCGATGTAGGTTAATGTCAGCTGTGTCGTTAGTTTTTTTTTATGTGCTGTTAATTTTATCGACCAAAACCAACAGATCAGCTGCGTGCTATTGTTAAAAATAAGTTACAGAATCACACAATTGTTATTGCAAGCGACAAAATGTATAGACAAAAATTTCGATTGTCGGATCGTTAAAAGTTACTGAATCGCACCACTGGTTAACAGTGATTGTACTTAATAAAAACTAATGCTTTGGACTCTACGTGGTTTAAAATTCTATCGTTTTTAGCTTTTTGCTCATATTATAACATCATTTACTCGTAGTATAGTATTGTAAGTATTTTTGCTGGTTACATTAAGCTATTGCCATCATCTTATCTTAAAATGAATATTTATTTATTAAAAAGCAAGATACTTAATATAAACTATTGGATTTTAGTAAAGACATTTCACTCTTTTTTACGCATGCTGCTCCCGCAAAAGGACTTACTGGTTGTAAGTTTAGTCACGATTTGTTTATGGCATGCATTTGCAGGTTTGCATAAAAGAAATTGTGAAGAAAGTGTCGGTTGAAATGTGGTTAATACTCCCTACAGTTTCCCATGTGATTACAAGTGTTCAGTTTTGTAAATTGTTAATAGTGAAAAAAATATTAATTTATTATTATATTAATTAGCATAAATATATAATATTATTATATTATATAGTATGAATCTTTATTTAAAACAAATATCACATGATTTGATTTCTTTTCACATAACTTTGCATTAATTTAATCACAAATAAATATGTTTCAAACGCATAATGAAATTCAAGCAACCACTCGTAGGTTGGAAGTTTATTTAGCAAGGATTTGAATGCATATATACTTGTACATAAAACATACATACATATGTATGTAGTATGTAGATACCCCGCGAACATTTTTGGACGAATGCAATCAGAAACTCTGCCTTCTGGCATATGACCGCCATGCTCGGGCGCAGTCTTATCTGGAGTTACAATTTTCGATGACAACATTTGTGGCCGTATATTTGCAATAACGTGGCAAATGTTGTCATCCAAGAGACTTCACATATCCCCGCGTTAAATCTCGCGATCTTGGATGTTAATTCACGGCTCCGAAACGTAAAACTATGTGGTTATAAAACGTTTCCTTCAATAAACATGTTGCGCCGTCGTGTTGAAACCACTCCTCCTGCACATCATGGTTGTTCAATTGATGAAAGAAAGTCAGTAATCATGGCCTTATAGCGGTCACCATTGTGACGTTCTGACCAGCTTCATTTTTAAAGAAGTACCTACCAATGATTCTACCAGCTCAGATGTCTCTGATGGACGATTATGTTGACGGTAAAATTGACGTAGTGCGCGATCGGTATTTTAAACAGGCATCAGTCTATTCATGTTGAAATGCCAAACCAAACTAAACATAAATCATTTTACAGCTGTCAAAATGTGCGCCAGTTAAAATAGTGTTGCGAACTTAAAGTTTTATTCCTCTATAAAAAAAATACCCTTTACATGTCAAAAGTTCAAATAATAGAATAAAAATTTAGCCTCCCATAAGACTTGATTATTTTTGGAAATTTCTAAGACTTCATGTTATAAGGTTCCATTTTTTACAAAATCAAGTAATAAACAAATTGTCAAGTCGCCTGTTTCGATTTTTAAATTTTAAAATTTAAAATTGCCACTTTTTTCCAAACCAGAAGAACGCTCACTTAAAATTATATATGTACATACATGGGTCTAGCTTTTCTCCACACCCACAAATAAAGCTTTTAACTTTAAAAGTTAAATATCTTCAAAACCATAAAAGCGCAATCAAAGTTCTTAAGTAGAACCTGACAAGAGAAAAATTAGAAATTTGCATTGGTTTAAATTGAATCAATGTGGACGTGTCCTGCAGAAGAATACATATAAATTCCAAATGCATAACTTAAGCTCGGCTATACCTCTATCTTCGTTGGCTGAAGTAGTAAGCATGTTCGACCTTGGTTCGAGCCAGGTCTCGGACACACTAAATAACAACACCAAACATTTTTCTGATGTGCATTAGCGTCTATTTGTATCAGTTGTTGTAGAAAATTCAAGTTATGAAGGTCACTGGTCACTGAACTACATCGCTTCAGCGGATACTCATCCTAATGATGTTAATCAAAACGCCCTCCTTCGTCGGTATTGTGTAACAGAATTATCGTCGAAGTAAAATAACCAATAAAATTAAATGGCTACTAAGCACAGCTTCAAAAATTTAATACGTCTCGTTGACACCAGAGGCGCTGCAACACTACATTAATAAGAACGTGCCAAAAAAACAGAGTTCTAAAAGAATGAAGCTTTCCTATATCTCTTCCTTCACTACCTGTCATCTCTATCACTATCACTTTCCTTAAGAAGGGAACACCTAGTAAAATATGTATGTATATATATATATATATATATACATATATATATATATATATATATATATATATATATATTAGGGCGGGTCGATTTCTATGGAGGCAATAAATCGCTCAAATTACAAGGAAAATCGTATTCTAGGGATCAAAATAAGAAACTTTGCCGAAGGAACCATGCCTCGAAAATGTATTTGGATGTCCCGACTTTTGATCGGAAAGGTAAAATTTTCTTGAAGGGTCAAATTTTGAAAAATCTAACTTTGACCCATTTAGAGTTCCTCAATCGAGTCAAAATGTATGACCGACCCCCATTTATTTTGGAGGGCCGACCCACCTATGCCAGTAGCACACCCCTGGAACCACCCTTGGGGGGTTCCCCATACAAACATTTGTGATTTTTTGAAATATTTGGATTGGACTACCGCAGCTGATGCTAGAACTGAGGCTACCAGGATGGCCTCACGTTTGTATAGCAAACCGTTTGTTACAAGATCCGACGCCCTCTTTCAGCCACCTCTAACAGATAAAAAAATGTTCACTGGGTATAAACATATGCACACACACATATTTATGTACTTACATATACATATGTATATGTATGCAGTAAATAGATGTAGAAAATGCAAAGAAGTGCTTGTATCTTAAGGTATGCAAATACAAAAAATGTAAACATTTAAAGAACTATCTAAACGGGAAGACAAAAACATCTTGATAGGTTATCATTTTAGGTAAATATCTAATGAATACACACACAAATATGTATCTTTATATCTACATATTAGGGAGGTAACGAATTTTCGCATTCGCGTTCGCATTCGCAAATAATTCGCTTACTTTCGCTATTTGCATTCGCTAAAATGTATGCGAATATTTAAAGCGAATACTAAAGACAAAAATATTGGAAATATTTTCCAGTTTTTGAAAAAGAAAAGGAAGTGTTTGATTTGCTCAAAAATATTTTATACTTAAGACTAGTCTGTTAAAACTTTTGAAAAATGGTAAGCACCATTCATTACTTCGTACAAAAAGTTTGAAATGCTAAAATATTAACTAATCCTTCTTTGTTGTAAATTTTTTGCGAAACAATATTATTTCGCATGAAGACTTAAAATGTTGAAGATATATTTCATATGTTTTTCCCAAGATGAACAGAGTACTACTTCTGCAAAATTTTTTCATGAAGAATTCATTCCAAGTTTTCTTAACATGTATTTTGGTAGCATTTTATAGGAAATGATGAACTTAGTACAAGGTCTTAGGGCCAAAGTACGAATGGGTTGATTGCCTAACATTTTGTAAATTTATTTTTAATTATTATGTATACTTATTTTAATATGATTTCATATATGTGATGCGCAAAATAGAAAGGGACCTAAGGGTAAAAACCGGTTTCGTTCAGGAGAGCCATTTTAAAGATTTAAATACGTGTATCTTTGGTGTACCATCACTGAGCGTGTTGGTATTGGTCTCATTTGAAAGCGACACATCTCATGACGTCAGGAACGTGTTAGTCAACCTTGAAAACGCGCGTAGGTCGTCCCTACCTCTTGTTTTGTGCAGTTGGTTTCTACTGTTTTCTACCTAGCGCGCTGTTTCCATGTGTTCGATATCAATTTTGCTCGCGTTTTTTCGAATCCAGGTTTATTTTCTGAAATTCTTAATTGTGAATTATAATAAATACTCATTTATAATTCTTTTAAATCGTGAATATCACTTTGTTAGTACGAAAATTTTTTCACATAACCTTAGAATCGTCGACTTCAATTTCATAAAACGTGCATATCTCTGGGAGGGAACACTTTTGGGGCATGGGATCGGTCTCATTCGATGCTCAGATGTTGTCCACATCAAAAAAAAAAAAAAAAAGGAAAATTGATTTTTTTACTCTTAGGTCCCTTTCTCTATGCGCTGTCACATATGTATCTTTCTGTTTAAGAATTTTTATTTTCAATATATTAATACATATTTGCTGAATTCAAGACTCAACTAGATCTATGTATAGAAAACAACTTCATGTTCTTATAAAAATTTATTTTCATATGATTTTTTGACGTATTGTAATATTTTGCATTCGCTCCCGCATTCGCATTCGCTTTCGCAAAAAATAAAATATATTATTCGTTTTCGCATTCGCATTCGCTAAACTGGTATTCGTTACATCCCTACTACATATGTATATTATAAACTGTATTTTCATTGCAGATACTGAGTAAATAGAAGAAAGACGTTTTATGTTTAAAAAAAATTGTAACATTTGTATTGAATGTACTGCATTGAAGACTGCAAGGCAGTTTATACAAAGAATAATATTATTTATTTATAAAGCATTAGCCACATACAGAGGTTTTCGCTACCTCATCGTCATAATATACAGAGGAAGCCATGCCCTTGCGTCTATTCCATCAGTTTTTATTTAACTTACGGAATGTGTTTTCAAGGTAGCACTCACCATATGCAAAGACTCTGCATGTGCAGGATAATTAATGACCCTTAAGGATCAGTTAGTGGACTGTAATGGAATGTAACTGCAACGATAGGAATTTGCTGATCAATATTTCTATATGAGAAGCAATGTACAGATTATTACATTCTGGTTACATCTCTATAACCATTTTCATTACTTTTCACATAACAATATCGATCAGTTGATTCCTACCGTTGCAGTTACATAAATTTGATTTTTTTGGATATTAAAGTAACTAAATGAAACTAATTTTTTCCTTAATTCCTTGTTTTCTTTGTTAACTTAACATATTTTATATATTTTTTAAAGAACAAGATTGGTATAAGGAACCAGAAAAATCTAAAAGGTTATAAAAGAATTGGGAAACGTACACTATTTTTGATATATAAAACCAATGAAACTAGTTCTTTCTTTGGTTATTAAATATATTCTAGATTTTATAAAGAAATAAATAAGTATTAAGACCAGAAAAATCAAAATTATGGTTCCAGGGCCCGTGTTACTCGATTGTTAGAAAAAGATAGTACACAGTCATTTAGTTTAAGGTTATGTTTTATCAAATTGTAACAAAAAATTCTTTTTGCTTAAAAGTGCAACAAATAACTTTTCGTCACAAAAATGGATCAAATTACCTATAGTGCAGGGTTGGGAATTGAAAAACAAAATTTGGGTAAATTATAAACAGAAATAATATTTTTTTAGTTAAACATACGAGTATTTTATGTTTTAAGAAGATCTTTACTCAAGATTTATTTTATATATGCTTAATTTTTATATAGATATCTAATTTAGGTACAAACGAAGGTTTTTGCAATTTTGTTTATGTTGCTCTCAGCACAGTTATGTTTCAAATCGATGGTTTTTAGTTGACACCTTGTAACGAATTCTTATTAATGTTTGGTAAATGCAGATAAAAATTAAATTAATCGCTAAATAACAGTCATAGCTATAAAATAAATTAAGGGCATGTTCCATTTCATTTCCCTGAATCCATTTACATAATACCGCGATATATCATTTGCAATGGGGAGATGTTTAAATTGAGACGACGAAACAGTATTGGTATGGAGGTACAATGCTAAGACTATTTTAGGGTTATCAAATAGTAGCACTGTTGTTGAATATCTTGAGAGCGAGCAAACAAGTCCCAACATTTTGGTATTGTATTGACGTGACGGCGATGTTGACTACTGGAATAAGGATGAATGTAAAATAGTTCATAAATATAGAGTGTACCTAGAATAAAATATTTAACTAGTATATCGAAAATAAAATTTTTGAATCAAATTTTTTAGTCGAAAAAAACCGAAAGTTCACATTATAAATTTTATCACAAATCAAATATGTACATATGTATGTATGTGTCTGTATACTACATATACATACATACGTTGGTGAAGGGTATATAAGATTCGGCACAACCGAATATAGCACTCTTACTCATTTTCTCTCAAATAACTTTATAAATTGTAACAATATTAGATAGATATGTACATTAGGGATATAACAATTTAAGGATATAACAATTTTTAAAATATCAAAATTGGCATAGCACAGTCCGATAGAGCATAAAAAACTATAAGGGAACGTATATTTATTTTTTCGCTAAGGTCAAAAAAGTTCACACACTAACCGCGATGGAGTTTTGCAAATTTTTAATTTTCTTTTTGGTTAAGAAAAATTAATAATATGTGACCCGGTCTATGAAAAAGTGGCTGATGACTCAGAAAACAACAACTACCGAGAAACTGACGAAATGCATTGTTTATCTTTAACAGCTGATTTTGAGTCATAAGCCATCTTTTCATAGACCGGGTCACATATGTTTATTTAAAACAAAATAAAAAAATAAAAAACACCTTATAAAATTATGAATATTCAATATTGCATTAAAAAGGCCTCGAAATAGTTTTAGATTAGGTAAAATAAAAAGAAAAGTTTCCAATCCAATTGGTGCGTGAAATTTTTTGAGAAAAATTACAAAAGATTATGATTTTCTTGATTACTAGGACATGGTTGACCTCATGGTACTATGACAAAAAATTGGTTATACCTAACGTGACCACATGGTTTTTGCAAAAAGCGGGACATGATCGATCAAAAAGCGGGATGTTGAAGAAAATACAGCAAAAAAGCGGGATTTAAAAGTAAATGTCGTTTAAAAAGCGGGATGTGTAATATAAACATACACAGTTTTGATCTAGTTAGGGAACACAGTTTGCAATCAGGAAAAAGTGCTTAAGTCACATTTGACTGTTTTGCAGGAGATCACTTTTAAGCGTTGTAGTCGATTTTAAATTAAATTGGGAAATTCTCTGTTGACCTTTATTTTTTTTTTAATAAACATCTTTCTGTACACTGTAAATAATACATTCAAACTGAAATATACCAAAAGTATAACATAAATTAAGCTATTAGTTATTATTATTATTATTAAATGAGATTGGAAGTCTTAAAAAGATAAGCCCTCAAGTCATTGTGCTATAACTTTTTGAAAAATCGCACAAATTCGTTGAGATTTTGCCCAGGTGTAATTTAGAATATATGTACATTACCATTAACTCAAAATCAGCTTATCTCGACTTGAGCACGTTTTCCTTTTTTCCACAAATATGCATGTACATAAAAATCAAATCCAATCAAATCAAGTGTCGTTCTTGGTAATCGCATCAGTTTCGCTATTTTTTTTAATCTTCGTATTAATTTAAAAAATTTGGTCGTGGTACCTCCCATATATAGCATCTTTGATTGTAATGCAGGAAGAAATGTGAGTTTTTGTTTAAGTAACGATTTTTATAATGTGCGATGCTTTACAAAAAAAAATGTTCGAATTAAACAGCGTATTACTGATGGTCTAGAAGGAGCAATATGCTATTAATTTTTTAATGCCTAAAATTGGCATGGCGCTTCCCACATAGAAGCAACATTTATTTCAAGACATCGTGGATGCCAAAACAGTCAAAAATTTTTAATTTGTTCGTGAGCAGTAACGCCAACAACGAGAATAGTATCATAAAAACGAGTCAATAATGGATCAAAAAGTGTGTAACCTCCGAAGTAAATTAATATCTGCTGCAAACTTGATCAAACTTGAACTTCTAAGTCTACCGATAATAGAAAATAATCAGGATCGGACAATTGATAAAATTGTTTCTTTTCATCTCAAAACGTATATGAGATGTATTGAAGCACACGGGGCTTTGGCTAGTTAAACAATAACTACACTTAAAAATATTTTAAATGAATTTTTATCAGTTACTTTTTAATAAAAATCTAAGAGATTAAAAAGTTCAAAACTCTAAAAAGCGGGATAATAATTCGAGGCGGGACCGACATACGAAAAGCGGGATAATCCCGCCTAAAGCAGGATGTGTGGTCAGGTTAGTTATCCCCTAATGTACACACATAATTTTTCATTTTACATCTTCAAATAAGACTATCGATTTCTGATTTGTATTTTTATAGCAAAATTGGCTATACTAAAAAGTTTTGGTCTCCGCTTTCCTTAAGTTGATAGTTTTCCTACACCGCACTAGATGGCTCTGCAAGTTACAAAGTTCTAATTGCAGTCAATAGCTATAATTCTTTAGTGGTCATGACTCATTAGGGTCATTATTAAATTCGATGTATTTCGTTATATACATATGTATGTATATGAGAAATACATATATATAATTTGCATTAAATCTGACTCTATTAAGGAAACTAAGCAAGACCATATTTGTTATTTTTAATTAAAAGAAAAAGAAATTTTTCTATAAAAACTTAAAAAAGCAGCTTAAATATAAAAACTCTTATTTCTTATTCAGTCTTTCAATTTAAATTACGTTTTTATACATCCGAATAGTGAATATTAAATAATAATAATATTTGTAGAACAATAAAAAAAAAAATAGTTTTTGATAAGCAAAATTCTTATAAAACGCATAGCGCAAAATAGCTACGTTAACTGCGGGGATGGGTCATATTTAGTAAATTAGTGATTCACGCGTGACACGATAAAACCACGACATTTGCACATCTCTAATATTTACCTTTTTTTAACTTTTAGCAAGTCTAATGCATTAAACACATTCGACACAGCAGGCTACGGGCTACAATCTGTCAAAAATAGAATACACACATTCTTATGGTAACAATTATTTTAACGACAGCAGGCTACACGACTGCACGACCACCGTTGTAGCTGTCGCCAACTTTAAACTAATTTCTATTTCTCTGGCTAGAATGAGCAAATGCAGTGTTACCAGTATAATACAAAATGGTGAATGAATGATATCGTACAATTATTTCATACTATTTACTAGAAACAATATCCAAAAATTGATGTAAAGAATAAATTGATTCATTATTGTACTTTTATGTGAAATAAGTACATTTTAAAAGAAAAATTAATTTTTATAAATGCAAAATATATGAAAGTGGCAATACTGAACTATGTATTTGTACTTGAATATCAGCTGCAGATGGTGCTGCTGCCGTCTCCAAAATAATTAAGTAGCTGGCTACGAGGTGGTGAATGTGTTTAATGCATAACTCGAAGTACAACTGATTTGAAATTAAAAACATTCAGAGAGATACAATATCTCCAGCTACTGAGAAGAGCGTAGAGAAGAGAAGTGCAGTTTAAACACCACAATAAATTCGAAAAGTGACGGCCAGTCTCTGACCCATCCACCCCAATTAATTTCAAATTAAAGTTTTTATAATTAACATTACCCCGTCGAAGAATTTGTGGGGTACTACAAAAATAATAAGTGTCACCCAGAACTGACTCAAAATTAATTCTTAAGTTGAGTACGTAATCGGATTTGGTGAGAGTCAACAAATTTGCTCTCAGCTACTTTGAAACTCATTTTAATTTTATATATATTACTATGATACATAGTTCGAACCCCAGCAAAATTTTTTTTGTAAAATTACTGACTACTAGGTGGCTTGAAGCAAAATCAACTTTAAGTTAGTTGAAAAGTAGTGCAGTGTGAGACAATCGACTACCGCCTAGGCCATCGCAATGTTAAAATAGTTAGTTGTTTTCATTGGAAAGTTATTCAAGTATCAATCAGCACTAGTTGCGAAATAGTTAGCTTAAAGCTAACTTTGTTTTCGACAGGGTATAGGTACTCGTAGTTACTGGTTCAAGTTCACACTCTCTGTATTGCGTATGTCGAGTCGAATATTCATCTACTAGTTTTGTACTAGATTAAAGAAAACTTGTACACATTTCATTTAATATAGTACAAAATTCTCGTAGACGATTGAGAATGAAAGGCACGAAAAATTAAAAATTCGTTGACGACTGATGCAAGAAGAACTTAAACACTATATTTGAGTAAAAAATAAAATTTTGGTTTAATAAAATTAAATATAAATATTAAACTTAAAACTAATGACAACACCTACTTCATTTGACACATACATATGTATGTAATTACATTGGCCAAAAGGCTACATATATTGGGCCTTATTACGAGTGTCGTATTAATACTTCGACTACGACGATTTTGTAGAAGACTAAAGACCATTGCAACATTTTGTATTTAATCTACTATGAAATCGTCGTAGTCGTAGTCGAAATACGACGATCGTAATTGGGCCCATTTGTAACTATTTTGATGTTTCCGGAAGCAGTTAGATTACATCAAATATACGGTCATGTCACAGAGTTCAATTCCGTTCGGAAACGAAATTCAATCCACCACTTTTTTATAGGAGATTGTGTCTAACAGAAAAAACTAAAATACGGAAATTTGTCTGGTGTGTCCAGACTGTTGGAGGCGGTGGTATTGTGGGGTATACTCCGGCTAGCGGTTAAGATCTGGATGTGGATTCAATTCCGTTTCCGAACGGAATTGAACTCTATGACATGGCCGATAGATTGGTTTTCGCCTTTTACCTTTTGCCATTATTCCTATATTCTTCTAAGGTTTGGTATTAAAAAACTCCAATAGGAAACCAAAACTATTTGTAATATAAGTGACTATTAACTGACAGTCATATTGAATGAGAATTCTTGCAGTTTTAGGGAACAAAACATCCATATTCTTGTAACTAGGTTTAAGAAGAAAATATTGGTTGGATTTCCCCATATCATATCATGCCTTTGATATACTACATATTTATGTACATACATGCATTAGTAGGCATTATGTAGTGTGTATGTATGTACTAAGGATTGCATTATACATTAAAGCACCACTTACCCGCAACACTGTTATTTATGCCCACAGTGCTTTGCCATTGAAGATTGTAGTTCTTGGAGTTCCTTATAATATTCCGCTCAAAATAACGTGTCTGATATCACATTTTGGGAGGCAATGCCATTCGCAAGAAGTATCACGAAAGGAAAGTTATATACATACAATACGTACAGCAGTTCAAAAAATTTTAATTTCATGCACTCACATTTCACGAAACAATCACACCCGACTATTTAAATAAGCAAATAAATAACACCGCGGCTCAACAAGACTATATACATATGTATGTACCTTTACATTTTCAACAGCTTCTAGAATGGATGCCCACATATCTAGGGGTAGCACTATATGAATTATCACTTGTTATCCAGTTGCTAAATGCATACAAGTACCAACAAGTTATAATATAAGAAACAAAATTGTCTTTTAATCAGATGTGCATATCTTTTGCAAGATGATGCTCCTTTTTCCGAAAACAAAACTTTAGTTCCTTTCATCTCACAGTTTCACAAACTTTGCAACAACACTAACACTAGTTTCATATTGAATTTCCTTTTTTCAAACCATAAAGTAGGATTTATTTAAATGTTTAAATTAATAAGAAATATTCTTATTCGACCGAACTGAAGCGATAAATATGGAATTTGTGCTTGGCTTTTCCGCCCGAACGAAACATTAACGCGCGAAATTGTGTGGACAAAATCTTTCTTCTTTTTCTTTATGAATGTGAAAAGAAGTAATTTCGACTGAAAACCTATGTTGCCACATTTCTGGGATATTCCTCTATTTATATGGGGTTTTAAATTTGATGTGGTATAATATAATACATATATTATATAATTCATTTATTTATTTAAAACATAGTTTGCAGAGTAAATTTGCAAGATACGGCTTCGAATTTTATATCTAAAAATTAATTATCCTAGTTTTTTTACTTTTTTAATTATTTAAACGCATAAAATTTTTAAGCGCAATAGTATTTTCACATTGATATTGTTTTAATAAAATTACTGTTACAAATACACATTTCACTTGGCAATTCCACACATTTTAATTTCACGTGATATACAGAACATACGAGATAGCAGAATAAATAATCATTAAATTTTATTCGAACCTAGAAATGATGCACATGAAATGATAACAAGACAAACACAACACAAGCATAGAACCAAGGCCTATTTATCAGGTCAATGCAATCGTCCTGATGATATTCTGTGTTTTCGTGTTTAAGCTGTCAAAAGTTATTTGCACCATATACTTTAGTTCATGTTTGTGTGTGTTTCTGACAACTTAAACATAAAGTTTTTTTTGTATTGCTGTGTTTTTGTAGAGTTGCGTTGACCTGATAAATAGGCCTTGCATAGAACCATGATACAATTATACAGGTAACCGCAAATCGACAACAAATTTAGAGCAAATAAAACAACAGGGCTTTTTGTTGCTAGTTTCTGGTGCCAACTGTCATAGAGCAATGAAAGATAAACAGCGTGTGTGTGTGTTTGTAAAACATAAACAACATTTGGCAGATGGCACCACGAAACAAGCAAAACAGCTGGCGCTTCGCGGTTACCTGTATAATTGTATCATGCATAGAACAAAAAAAAATCAAACAGCTGATTACAAAAAGTTTTTATAATTATTGATATGGAAAATCTGCTGGAGGAGGAGAAGTAAATCAAACGTCCATTTAGCATGATTATTACGGAGTGTTATTAAATAAATACTATAGAAAAAGCTGTGTTGTACTTTGTGGCTGTGCATAACATAACAATCAATCTAGTGGTGGCTGCTAATCATAATTATTTTTATCAAATTGTACGTGAATTTGTTGTTGCTTGTCTACTTAAATTTCAATGTCAACTTGCGAGACGTTGATTCAATTCACCAATTGTCGCCTGGTGCGTAACCATCAATTGATTACAGATGACTTATGGATACGAAATGGTCGCATTGTGAATCCAGAACCAATATTTTTTGAAGAAAAAGCTCTGGCCCACAAGAAGTATGATTGTAAAAATGCCATAATTGCCGCCGGATACATTGACCTCCAGATAAATGGTAAGAAGATTAATTAGTCAAGGCATTGAATTAGATTTTACTCTCTATTGTAAGCAGTGTGGCCACAACTAAAAAAATTTTTAATGCTAAATGAGGCTTAAAATAATGCTAAAAATGCTAAACAAATATTTGAAAATGCTAAAATATAATGCTAAAAATTTGGAATGATTTTTTAATAATTTTACCGTTATAATTACGAATAAGTATTTTATTTAACTTTAATAACATAAACAAAGTTGATTCAAAAGTAAAAACAATAACTCAGGAACATACATAATATAATTGCTGAATTCATAAAACCTCTTGTATCTTTGTATGATTGTATTAAATATAATAGTGTACAATTTGTTGTTGGTAATTTTCATATAAAAATGAAATACATAAAATAATTTTACACTTTTATTTGATACGTTTTAATATATTAGCATTCCAGCTATCAACATAGTGGGAAATACATTTAAAAAATATTTTTTGCATTAATAAATGTATTAAGTTACTTTTTCACTTTTATTTTTCATTGTGTGTCCAGAGCCGGATTCCGCAACGATGAATTTTGAAGTGCTCGGTCCCGAAAAAAACATAATTTTGAATACTTCTTTTCTTCTTATTATTAGGTGTTTCACGTTTAAAATATATTAAAGCGGCTATTAGACGGTCATACTCGGTATATGAACATGACAGACTTTCTCACATTTCAATAAACAAGTATGATGACAAACACAAAAATTAAAAATTTTTTTAAAAACAAACCAAGCTGAAAAACGAATTTTGCAATAACACACCATTTTCAAATACCAAGTACGACAGCTTAATAGCCGCTTAAGACGTCTTATGCTGTTTACACGGTTTCCATCATTATACATTTATATAAAATTAACATAATACAATGATATACATTAATTTACAGAGGTTTTTACTTGTATAAATGGAAAGGACTATATAAAATCTACAAAATTAAAAATGCTAAATAATGCTAAAAAATTAACACAAAAATGCTGAAAAAAATGCTAAATGCAAAATAAAAAATTCACTGCTAAATCGAAATATATAATGCTGAATTTAGCAGTGAAAATGCTAAAAGGGTCACACTGATTGTAAGGCACCAATTCATATTGCTTGTTTTTTTGCACTGCATATCGCTCATTTACTCAAACAATGTGATAACTCAAAAAACCCAGTTCGCCAGAAAACGAGTTTAAAGTTTTAAATTTACACGCAACTTATAGGAAAAAGAAAATTTTATTTTTCTCTCAAGATTTGAGTAAACAAGATATTTGTATGAAATTTTTATACAATATGTTTAACGATATGAGATTTAATTCTGCATCATTAACTTAAAAAATAAATTTTTTTAAGTTATGTCGTTCTTTGAGTAAAAGAGCGATATATAGAATGACAAACACTTGTTGTTGCAGTGTTGACAATACAGTGGTTTTTAACGTTTTTTTAGAGTTTATTAAAGTGAAATTTTTAGATTCGTAAAAGTTACGAAACCAAAGTATATTTATATAAAGTATATGCAGGTCTACAACAACTAAGAAAATACAAAAACAACATGCGCTTTGTTTGTGTAAAAATAATGGATGAATGTCAAAAACAGATGATTACAACCAGACCTGGGCAACTTGCATTACTTTTCATAAACACTGAAAAACAAAAATTTTTGTGAAAATTTAAATTGTATAATTGTAGTGCACTATTTTTTGCACTAAAATAAAATCTCTTAAAAGTAATGGATTAATATTGCATTAGCAGCTAATCGTATGGCGTAAAATGCACTTATTTTGTATTGCCACTAAGCACATCATGAAGTAATGCAATATTATTGCAATATCATATATTGTACATAGTAAAATTATGTAAAACGTAATCATATTTTTATCAGATAGCACAAATAAAAAATACAGTAAAGGAACATTGGAGGCACCTGTATAAGTACGTGCATACAAATGAAAGATCAGAACTTAGGTTTTCGTTTATTTTATTATAACTTTACAATCTTAAAAAATTGTGATTTTATAAACGGAATATACTCCCGCTTCGAACAATTTAATGAAGTTTTGTCTTTCTCTTGAAAAACTATAAAAATGGCAGTGATATGATTTTTGCCTTAAGTGGCGATTTGTACATAGAAAAAAGCAAAAAAATTCAAAAAAAGGTAATCGGGTTTGAAATTAAGCATTTTTGGTGGAAGCTGTTCCTTACTGGATTACCAACTTAATGATTTTAACAAGGCGTGAGACTACTTACTTTTTTTATTTGGCAACTTGTCCACGTAATCTATTTAATCTAAAAAAATAATTTTCCTCATTTAGAAACTGGTATATAATTTTTTTAAATTTTAGGTAATGTGTTTTGTAAGCGAGTAATGAAATTTGGTAATCAGAAAAGTAAGTCATTATATGGCAAGTAGTTCTGTTGGTAATGTGTAATTTTATGCTGGGTAGTTATGTATGTACACATTTACGTTCTATTTTTCGCCATGTGATTTGGTGCTAGCACAATATTAATGTATTACTTTGAAAAGATTTTAGTTGAATACCAAAAAATTGCGCTATAATTATCAAAGTTAGTTCTAATATAACAAATTCGCATTTGTATTGATTTCGTTTAGTGTGAGAAAATAGTCAATGCTTTTTTGCTTATTTAATGCAAGTCCCAGATCTGCATACAACAAAAAGGAAATGTATGGATATACTAAACCAAAGTAATTTTATTAAATGATAAGCCTTTATTGCGTGAACTAAGTATAATAAAAGCTACATATTTATTTTAATAATTAAGTATAATTATTGTTAAATGTTTTGTAACACCTTTTTTAAGTAAAAATTTATTTCAACTTTTTCACTACACACAATTGTGTATAACAAAGCAAAGCAAAACAAAATGGCGTACGAAAATTGTAAACAACTTTTGACATTCATGCATTCACACTATACGAGAAAAAAATTAATCACCTGAGTACTTGCATATACTTTATATAAATTTACTTTGTACGAAACTATTATCGAAATTTGTTTAATAAATGTTTTGCAAATAAAAAATACATGTACATATGTATGTATTTTTGTACATGTTTTGGATTTTTTACATACATACATACATTCACACAGTGGCTCGCATCGGAAATTGGGAAAACCGTTGATCAAATTGCGGAATTTTAAATTTCGAAAGCTTATAGGTATCATTGACTATATTGGGTCCATAGATAATGTTTCTATTCGATTAATAGTTTAAAAGTTATACATACATATACTAGCAATTTTTTATCGGAATCAAATATTTATCGAATATTTTAATTTTTTCCAACAATTTATGAGTTCAGTTGCTGACACGCAAATATATTGAACTTATTTGTAATTTTTATGTATTTTGACTTTGTTATTATTATTATTATAACTTTGTAATTTTTCGTTCGATTTTCTTCTGGTTGGTCTTAGTTCTTATGTAAAAGTATTATCTTTACGTACATGAACAGAAACCAGAGGTTTTTTTTTAACGATTTGTCCTTTTCTGTCGGCATAGAATCATTGTAAAATATGATTTTTATTTTTCATCAATATATTTTGAACCGCTTTACCAATTAAACATCCGATTATACATATTTATTCGTCATCTCAATACCTCGCATTTGAATACCAAGAACGACCCAATCGGCCATTTCTACCTCGAGATATGATATGTCAAGTGAAAAAAATTATAATATCTCAAAAACTTTTCCATAAAAGAAAATGTAACCTTGATTTTCGAATTCAACGAAAAAAATACATAAGGAAATTTATATCTCATCAAATGTACATGAAAAAATGTAATTTTGTAAGCGAGTGTAATCGTTAAATTTATCAGTTTTTAAATTAAATTAAAAGTTTTTTTATTTACTTTAATTTTTTAAAGATGTAAGGTTTATGTATATGTGAACACTTATTTCTGCTTACTATTCAGGGTAACGACTATCAGAAATCAAATATTGATGTATTTTCGTATGCCATTTACACAGAATAAAAAGTAGAAACCAAATACAAGCTAAGGGTTTCACAGAACTTCTATTTTAGAAATATACATCGCTTCAAATTTATCTATCTATATAATTAATAGGCGAACAAGTTTTTTGTTATCCCATTTACGCCGGAACTACAGCACCAATTTTGGGAAAATTTATATGGTTTTAAAGGGTTTTCTGTACAGATGTGCAGAATCTATATTTTATTGAAATCGGTTTAGTATTTTGTGAGCTATAAGCGTTTAAAGTTGGTACTACTACATGCAAACATAGTACTCACGCATTTGTTAGCTTACACTTGGAAAGAAACAAAACATATGTGCGTGTATTTGTAGTATTTTTTCTTGCTATTCCAATTTTTTTTTTCTCTTATTTGTTATTGTATGAAAGCCATAAAACTTATAGGAAGAGAGTTCAATAAATTGAATTAATTAAAAGCTTTACTGTGTGACTGTATTTTTATGAATTTTTTATGATGCTTATATAATTTTTCATTGAATCTTAATAAAACTATTTACATACATCTAGAATACGGACGATTATGTCGTCCGTTCGGTACATCTAGTAATTATAAAAATGCATGCATCAATTACCAAAAACATGTATTTGATGGGTAGTCAAAACAACAATTTTTACCAAAGCACAAGTAAATACATGCGTTTACTTACATGCTGTGGCATATCTAGAACGTTTTGTTGCTCAATTTTACATAAAACTGATAAAACTTAGTTCACCACCTGTTTATAAACCTTTTTGATACAACTTTTCAATGTTTTTAGTGTTTTTTAGGACAATTTCATTTTACTTTGTTATTGGTTATTTCTCAAACAGCTGATTGTTTTTCGGCTTGCCCAAACTAGCCCAAAGAAAAATTACGGGCTGTTTCGTGCAAGAAGAAGAAGAATAACATTACTCTCAAAAGCTCCCTTACTTGCCCAAACTTTGAGTACGGGAACAGTTTTTGGCAAAATTAGGATCCCGCGGGCTCCCAATGTGGAGTACGGGATCAAATCTATTATACAAAACGATGATCAGCTGTTTTGATTAATCTGCAAATTTTGGCAATTTTTCCGTTCGCGAACTTTTTTTGTGCAAGAGACTTTCTTGAGAGTAAAATTTTCAAATTACCCAAAATTTACTCAACTACTAGATTTTACTAAAAAAGTAAACCAACGGACCTTTTACTGCTAAAAGTTAGCAAAATACTTATTCAAGAACTGTAATTTTACTCTCTCAATTTATGCTCTCATGTACTGTATTTTGGGTAAACGAAGCTTATTTAGTAAAATGCAGTAAAGTTCAGTAAAACACAACTATAAATAACTTTAAAATTTAGAACTCTTTTAAACATGAATCGTGGAACTATGTATCGAACAAAACAGATGGTAATAATTAAGTATTTAGAATTATTGGTTTGTTATGAAACGAAAAACGTTGCAATATACTTAGGTTAGGTTGGGTTGAAAAAAAGGTCGGCAACCAATGTTGACACAATTCCATTATAGAATTATGCTTATGACAATTTTGTCATGTATTACTGGCGTCCTAAAATGAAACTTGAAAGATGGGTTTAGTTAAGCAATTTTCAATTTACCTTATCTTGATTACTTCTCCACTTGTTCCATCACTTAAAAAATTTGTTAAATAGATTTTAAAAGAAAAAAAAAATATAAAGAAATTTTGAAGCATTTTTGTTTAATGAAATTTAATCAATTTCTCTATTAACTGATAACGACGATTGTTAATTTGGGATGGGCTGTTGTTAATCGCTGCAGACGTACATACATACATACATATGTAAAAAATAATAATTATACAGTGTCACTCATACATTTTGGAACTAACTATATAGATAAATGCACACTTCCAAATTAATATTTTATGCTACATATGTGTAAACTTTTAATTGTCTTCTTAATACATTGAAATAGAGTCCATTTCACCATTATCACGATATATTTTCCGGACATCTTTAACCGTATATTTAATACAGCTGAAAAAGCACGAACTGTACGGTACATAAAAGTTAAAAAAAGTAAAAATTCCAATAAAATATTTCTTTATAAGAATTTATTATTATTGTTATTGGCGAAAGCGAGGCGTTTTGTGCTAGATTAAAGAAAAATGTAGTTTGTTTTCTTTAATCAACTACGTCCCGATTCAAACACGTCAACTTTTGCTGATCAACTTTTAATTCATCTGGTGCAAAAAAAAAAAGATATTTGTATATCCTCCTCCGTCTTTCTTACATCTGAATTACGAGTTGATCAACAAAAGTTGAAGTGTGTGAACCGGGACTACAAATAATCGAATTTGAAGTCGAAAAATGACAAACTAGCAAAATTTTAAAACGAAAATGGCTTTATGTTTTATTTTTTTTTTTTATTTTTTTTAAATATTCCCCTTGACCCATACACTTTCATTCTTAACTATAAAATATAAGTTTTTCATTTGAGTATATTTATTTTTAAAACAAAAATATTTTATTTTGTTTCAAAATAGTTTTTATTTTTAAAACAAGAATGCAAATTTTTGAAATAACACAAAACAAACTTAATTCTATTTCATAGAGTTTCGTTTTTAAAATGAAATTATATATTCTTGATTTTAAAGCTTTTTTGGATAAAGAAATAAAATAAAGAAAATTTTGTTGAGGGAATTTGCTTATCACAAACTTTCGCCGAACATACATATCGTTACCTTAATTTTTTTCAATCAAGATTTCTTTTATGAAAATATACAAAAAAAATCGATTTCAAATAAATAATGAGTTAGGAGGACCGTTCTATATGAAGGTAGCGATATCTATTTATGCTCTTTTTTAACCTTAGCAAAAAAAAAATAGATGTCCACCTTAGAATTTTCTCACTCTTGAATAAAATCAGTGGGAAAATCATGGCATTCGATATTGAACGATATTTGAATATAGTTTCATTTGAAAACTTCTGAAATATTTTAATTTGAATTTTTTTACTAATCTATTGATATAATAATTTACACATTTAATATACATATCGTTACATTATTATATAGAAAGTCTCTAACTCATTGTTTTTTTAAATCGAGATTTTTGCATTTTTCGATACATTAGATGATCTTCTATCGAAATATACAAAAAACTCGACTTCAAAAAAATAATGAGGTAGGGCCTTTCTATATTAAGGTAACGATATATGTATATGTATGTTAATTTACACAAATTTTAAATATTATGATGTATTTCTTCAATTATTTAAACATTTTAGGCGGATATGGCGTAGACTTCTCATTTGATACCAAAACGGTAGAGGAAGGAGTCAATAAAGTAGCCAGTGGATTAATTAAAAACGGCGTTACCTCATTTTGTCCCACACTAGTTACATCGCCACCGGAAACTTACCGAAAGGTTATACCCCGAATTCCAAAAACAACCAATGGCGCCGGCATTTTAGGACTGCATTTGGAAGGACCCTTTATAAATACCCTAAAGAAAGGCGCTCATCCTGAAGATTGTATCAAAAACTTAGATGAGGTGACAATTTTTCTAATATGCAAAAAATGATTTCTAAAATGTATTAATTAGGGAATTAAAACTGTACTGGAAGTTTACGGTTCTTTGGACAATGTTAAAATTGTTACCTTGGCTCCGGAGAAGGATTCCAGTGGTCAGACTATAAAACAGCTGACCGATATGGGTATAACTGTGGCCTGTGGACATTCAATGGGTAATTTAAAGGATGGAGAAAACGCCATACAAAATGGAGCATCATTAATCACACATCTCTTTAATGCAATGTTGCCGGTACGTTATACAATATTTTTTAATTACGAGTATAATCTTATTTGATTAGTATGTGTGTTTTCGCATTTTTCCAGAAATATCTGTTTAGTAAAATGTATTAAAAGTATGATTTTTATTTTCTATAAAGGATTTTTTTTGCTGGTATCTCAAGATTCGTAAAATATCATAAGTCTTCTATTCAAAATTCTTTTGGATTTATCCCAGGAAATATCTAAGGCTGGGACCCACTAGCCTACACAATCGCACGACTTACGAAAAAAATACAACCCTGCTGTGCTGAATTGTTAATGTCTTTTGAAAACTTTCCTAAACTCCATCATATCAGGGTTGAATTTTCTCAAAAGTCGCATGATTGTCTAGGATATTGAATCAGGGCCTATAGTAGGCAGCGCCGTTGTAGGAAATACAATAGAGTAGAAGAATTTCTATTTAGTAGGCAGTACCATTATGGGAAATATAGTAGAGAAGAAAATTGTTATGCCCGGTCGGAGGGAGGAAAAGTTTAGTATTCAGCGCCGTTATGGGAAATACCATAGAGGAGAAAATCTCTAAGCTTGGCCAAAGTTCGGGTATTCAGGAAATGTTTAATAAGCAGCCAACCTAAGGCCTGCTATGCATAGAAGTCAAAGTTCGAAACAACGAAGAGTTATTAATTGACAATAATATTTATTCAAAAATAAAATAAACCTATCCTAAACAGATTGAGCTAAAAATTACACAGCACAACATAATCGATTTTTGTTTGTTTGTGGTAATTAGATAAAAATTGCCGATCCTTATGTACTTTTTTTTATAAATATTTGAAGTTTTTTTTATGTAAAGCACCAAAACAAAAGGTGCTAGAAAAATAATAAAACCATTTTTGTAAAAGTTTTAAGACTATACCAAGAATACATTTTTAACATCCTTGTAATATTTATTTTTTAACAGTGGATATTCTCATATATTCATCAAAGTGGGTGGCTCTACTCAAATGAATCAGAATTTTATTTTTTATTTTTTTATTTTATTTATTTATAACAATAACCAACCGAGCCCATAGGGACATATTATAGTTGGCGGACTACAAGTGTAACATAAGAATAATTAAACATGTAGGCAACAAATAAACTAGAAACAATATTCATGAAAAAAAATAATAATAATGGAATAAATAGACGAATCCCTGGAAACATTTAACAAAACATTCACGAAACGTGGGGAAATATGAAATAAAATGCTTTTTAGGCCTAATTAGCTAAAGGAAATAGTCTTCAACTCAATTAAAAAATTTTAAAAATTGGCCAAGGAAAAATACATAGCACAATAATAATAATAATAGTTATAAAATTATTAGATGAGACTACTACTATATAAATTGGGAGATATATTGCGCATGAACTTTCATTACATTAATAATCACGAATGCTAAATGCCGCTATATCCTTAAAACTAGAGCTGCTAGAGAAAAACTAATGATGCCATTACAAAGAGCGGATGAAAATACGTAAGGTTCGGATATTGTTATTTTAACAATAAAATCACTGTTCCGCAGTGTTATAATTTGAGGGAGAACTTCGAATTTTCAAAGTCAGCTATTTTGTTTCCAGTAGTTTTATTTTAACTGAAAGCTTGCAAATGACTTTTTAAAATGGGTTAACAATGAGTAGGGAATAAACTCCCGGGGAGATGTTAATCAGAATAAGGCTGTTTATTTTCTATCACAAAGTTACTAGATAATTTTCGGTTAAAAGCTAGACAGGCTAACACACGTAAAATATTATCAAAATAATTAAAAAAAAATTTAATGTTAATCAATTTGAAAATTAGTTTCATCATCGTGATCCTGGCTTAGTTGGCCTTCTGGCATCAGATGAAATACCTGACGGAAAAACAGTATATTTTGGTCTTATTTCCGATGGAGTTCATACACATCCCACTGCCATGCGTATTGCTTATCGAACTCATCCGGATGGTTTAATTTTGGTCACAGATGCTATTTCAGCACTAGGACTTGAGGAAGGTGTGCATCATATTGGGCAACTCAAGCTGGAGGTAAAAAACTCAAAAGCTTTTATTGCTGGAACAGATACTTTATGCGGTAGTATTGCGCCCATGGATGAATGTGTGCGAATTTTTAAAAAATCCACAGGTTTGTTAAAAAATCAACAAAAAAATTGATTTGAAATTACATATACATAATTGTTATTTTATTTTGTTTCTTAAGGGTGTAGTGTTGTCTATGCCATTGAAGCTGCCACTTCACATCCAGCCAAATGTTTGCATATTGAAAAATCAAAGGGTACATTGGATTTTGAGACTGATGCCGATTTTATATTATTGGATGATAATTTAAATGTTCTATCTACATGGATCAGTGGTAAATGCATCTATTGTGCCGATGTTTGTAAATTTGACTGTATGTAAAGATTTTAGCTTACCGACGAAAGCCAAAGTAAATTCCATGATTTTATATATTTATGTACATTAATCAATCATATGCATTTAATGTAACAATTGTGCCTTTTTGTGTTTTAAACGTTTAATTTAACAATGAGATATACCAAAATACAAATTAAGAATAAATTTGTTAATCAAGTAATTTAACAGTAAAAAACAATAAGATTTACCGAAGTCTACTTATTTCCCCTCGTCGCTCTCTCCAACAAACTAATCAGCTTAGCAATAAGAGTTGCTTAGTGTGAATTAGGACTAAGCACCCCCATACAAACGGTTGTTGTCCAAAGCAAGACGTGTATGGCTCTGTCAAATGATTAGTTTGGCATTTGTCGAGTTGGTTGAAGAAAAATCAAAAGATTTTGAGTTAAGTAATTATTTTTTAAAATTGCATTTAATTTCATTGAATTTTAAATAAAAAAATAGGTTTGTTCATTTACTAAAAATTGTTACAAATTTGTAACAATTGTTACTGGAAAGTGTTCATTAACTCAAAAAGTTTGCAAGGAGAGAGCGTCAAAAGAGAAAAACAAATTGAGAGACAGAAAAAGGATTACTAGTAAAATTTGTACTTGCAAGAATTATCCTACCACCTGTTGTGTGTTTTGTTGTCAAATTAATTATTTAAAAAATATCTGAAAAAGGTAAAAAGAAAGCATGTTTTCTTAATTTATTGTTTTTTTTTTTTCATTAAGCCACATAAATTCAATTTTAATGGCAAATAACTTTGTTTGCTTCTCATATATCATCAGAGATGGATAGTGGCATTTTTGTATTTCTTAATGAATAAAATTAAAAAACTATGAAAAATGCATGAAAATAGTAAAAATACCTGAAACTGTGTAAAGAATTTCATATTAAATGTAAATTTCTAAAAAATTTGCAATTTAAAATTTTATCAAACAAAATACATCAGAAAAAGTACAATTGTATCGTGATTTCCATTCATTCATATCGAATGAATAAAATTTTCTTGCAAGTTTTTACAAGTAAAGCGTTCATTTACTTTTTCATATTTAAGAGAGTAATTTTGTAAATGTCTGCCTTACTCTTTCGTTGCTAGTTTCTGCTGGGAAAGTAAATGAACACCTATTATTTTAAGAAATTTTTATAATTTTTAAAATGTTATTTAATGACAACCATTAAAATTTTTTATTAATTTTAATGTACTCGGACAGGAGTATGAAGTTCTTTTCAAAATTTTTAGTATTTAATATTGAAGTATAAAATATAACCCTAATTAAATGTCTATACATTTCAGCTACAATAGATATTCGTATTCGCAAATATCGTTTCAAATATTTGTATTCGCGTAACAAAACTGGCGATTCCGAACGATTTCATTTCAAGTGAAATGCAGAGCATAAGCTATTGTTTTTAAACGTGAATAGATTGTTATAGTGAAATTTTTGTTTATAGAGATCGTCGGGTGGTTACTGGTTTGCCGCATGGAACATTTAAACAAAATTAAGTTATTGGCTCATTATATATGAACAACGTGTTTTTTTTTTGGAATATACATCAGGATATATAAAGTTCTTTTCCTCTTTTATGTATTCCTTAATAATTGCACTTATTTGAAAGGATGTGAACAATATTGTCGTTATGATTAGTTTATGCGGCAACAAAGATTTTTGTCTTTTTCTGTAAATCCTAATAACTTTTCACGTCGAGGGTGAAAAGCTTGGAAACTTTAACTGCCTGACCCGCGACATCGATAACTAAGCTATAGAAATATTGAGAATAATTTCTTTAAACTACTCGGTATTTACTCAGTTACTGGATTTTACTGGAAAAGTACTCGAACACACCTATTATTGTTTTTAGAGTTGTTATGTCTGCTTGTATGTGTGTAAACATGTGTATTTAATTAGCTTTTGGATTTTAAGGGTTAAGTTACGACAGTTTCATACATAACTAATAGACAATTTTATAGAATCCAACATGATTGGAAACTGTTTAAATCAATAAATACATCTCTGAATAAAGCAGTAATTAGTGGTTACGCTTTTTTTGGTCACGTGGCACACATATGTAAGCCGGCCTTAGTTTTACTTTCTTGGTCTCTATTTACCTTATCGAAATATAAGATTGGCAAATTAATTAGCCCCAACCAGTGGCAATTGGAAATTTTTGACTTTTACTTGGCGATCTTGCCTTTGACCTTTACAGTGGCTTAACAACGCCCACTCGATTTGACATTTACATAAGCAGTATTTTCCATTACTCATTTTAAATTAATTCGGGGTCACCAGTGTGGAAAACCGAACAGAAAATATACCATTGCAAAAATATTGTTTGATAAAATGTAGTTTTTTTTTTACCTCCTCTATTTGTACCTGCTCCATTTTTCCTTCTTCTACAAAGACTTAAAAATGTTAACTACTCGAAACCTAGAATAAGAAAAACTACAAAACATACATACATACATGAACATACATACAAACACATACATACATAAATACATACATATGTATGATCGCATACATACATATGTATGTATGTATCTTACTTTTGAATTAAAACTGAAAAGTTATTATTCGAAATGAAATTCAATTCAACTATACAACTTAATACAGAATTGCTTAAAAAATTTAGGAAAGTCAATAATATACAGAAATAGAACACGTGTAAGTAAACAGACAAATACGAATGTAGGTAGAAAATAACAAAATGTAGCTCTAATTTTTATTATTTAACTTATTTTGTTATGAACGAATAACAAGTTTCGAAACAACTTTAAAATTCTTATATTAATGAGTACATACACAATTCAAAATTTTTAACGCATTAAGGCCCTACGTTTCATTTCTTCTACCATATACATATGTACATCCTTAACTGGTTCTCTGACTTATATCGTCGCTGTTTTAACTAACCAACCTAACTTACTGTTTTTTGAAAAATGAGTTAAGTCCACTACTAGACGTTATGAGTTATAATACCTTGTATATAATTTTTATGATTGTAAACATTAATGTTGAGCCTATAACAGTAAAAATATTTCGGAAGTTTCCATAATAATACATGTAGAAAACAATCATAAAAGCTGCTCTCCTGTAAAATTTTAAAAATGTTAGATAGGTCAGTTAGATAAAACAGCGACGATATATGCCATCTGAATTGTCATTTATTTAGTGAAACGTTTGCCATTTACGAATATGGATCTCTTAACATCCGAAGAATACCTACAAATAGTTAAAACTTACTACAAAAATGGTGGCGACTTTTCGAGCAGTACGTCGTGATTATGATCGTCATAGTCGACGACCCACTGTGTAAGGAATTGGCAAGATTATAAAGAAATTTGAAGAGACTGGAGGCGTTACAAATATCGTCTCTGTTTGCGGAAAATCTTAAGAACCGGTACTGTCAATTTAGAATGCTATCTTCATATGATAACCGATTTTTTCGACTGCAATTGAATATTATGATTTGGAAAATATGTGGTTTCAACAAGACTGTGCCACGAGTCACACAACACGACCGATTTTGGCTTTATTGCAAGGGAAGTTTTCAGTTTCAATTGCTCACCAAGATCATGCGATTTGGCGCTGTTAGACTTTTTTGTACCGCTACGCCAACAACCGTGCCTACGCGGATAATCTCCTTACGCCCGAAATGTGTGAAAAATTGGTCGAAATATACCTCAAAAGGGTCGACTGCTGTAACCAATTAGAGGCGGTTATTTGAATGACACTGTTGATGAGCGGAGCTGGCGGCCAGGACTGTAGCTGAAGGTGAGAAGATAACCTTATATGTCGACAGCCAGGCAGCGCTAAAGGGACTGTAGGAAAGCCCTCAACTTGGTTATGGATAAATATAGTGTCAGACTATGTTGGGTTCCTGGCCACAGCAGTGTTTATGGAAATGAAACTGCCGATGAGCTGGTAAAAATAGGGTCGGTATTAGATGAGGGAATGACGGACAGATGGGTGAAATTACCGATATGTCATTACTATAGGGAACTCAGTAATTGGGTAGAAAGCAGGACCAACAGTTCATGGCGAAGTAGAGAGGATTGTAAAGTCTCAAGGGGTATGTGGCCAAAACTTGACTCAGGAAGATCGAAACTGCTACTGGACATGGATAGGAAGGCGATGAAAATCTTGATAGGCGCGTTGACAGGTCACTGCTAGGTCAGATCTAGAACCAGCATTTGGGAAACTGGCACTCCAGATTTTTGAAAGATGTGCGGGGATGAAGAGGAACCAGAAACCATTGAACATATTATCTGTCACTGCCCAAAGCTGTAACGTCATAGGCTTAGATGGCTGAGCAGACGTTTCCATGAAAGCATTAGTGATATCGGGAAGTGTAAACTAGAGGACAACGGGGGTTCATCATGGGAATTCGGTGGCTGAGTGAGGGGTAATAGGGTCACTTCTGGCAACAAATGGGGGGGGGGGGGGTAAACATTACTGGGTCAACAGAAGGGAATCACAATGGACCCATTTGGGTCTCCGAGTGGAGGTGCGTTGTAGCACCACCCTTCCTAACCTAACCTATGCTAGAAATAAAATAAAATGGGGCCATTCCCCAAAAATCGTCCACCGGCTCCATACGCCCAATTCTCATGTATGGGATCATCGTGTGGTGGCTGTCCTTGGAGAAAAAGACTTATCTATATACGTTACTCAAGATTCAAAGACATGCATCCTTGTATATAACCAGTGCTCTTCGCACTACACCTATGCGTGCATTGGGTATGGTCCTGCATCTACTACCATTGGGCATAGTAGAGAACGTTTTTATAAAACCTGGATACCACCCACAGAATTGTGGAGGATGGTAGTCCAGGCAGAAGAAGTGTTGATTTTTATACGGATGGCTTCAAAACACAACAAGAAGGTGTTGGTTATGGAGTCTTTTCAGGTACATTAGGTCTTCGTATTACAAAGTTGCATCCATATCACAGCAGTCTCTACCAGTTACAGATCCTTGCTATAAAGGAACTTGAGGATTGATTGAAAGTGAATGTCGCTTCAACGACATGAATTAACATGTACACTGATAGTCGAGCTGCTATTAGGCCCTTGAATCCCCGCTTCTAAGAACAATAAGAGCCCTAGCCTGCCGACCATATCTAAACGAGATAGCAGAGAGGCTTTCAGGGAAACCACAGGGCTGATGAGCTTGCTAGAACTCTGACAACCTTACAGGTTCCACCGGAATTGGGATGTATGGATTTACCCCTACTCTTTTTAAACTCTGAGTTAGGCGCAAGACAGAAGATGAAACAAATAGAAGGTGGGCCACAAGAAATGATTGCGTTATCACCAGGCAGTTATGGACTCATCTAAATAAGAAAAATACAGCTTCTTTGATTTTAAGATATAGGAAAGAAATCTCAACAGTGGGAACTGCTCATAAGCAGAGTCTCCGTGGTATCACAATGTTCCAAAACGGTCTAACTGAGTCCGGGATTCTGACTGCCACCCTTACCGAACTCAACCTAAACTAACCTTGCTAATAGTATGGTACATGTGTAATTCCATATTTTACCAAGACGAGTGACCACCAACATTCTCATTGAAATTTATAGTCTCCTAAAACTAAATTCTTGGCTTTAACAAACTTTTTTCCAATATCCTGCTCCTTTTGGATAAATTTTCTTATAATATTTTTTACGGATCTCATCCAAGTTCCAAGACTTAGCATTCTTAATTTATTTATCGCCTATTGTTAAGTGATTTGTGTGTCTGGTTATTAAATTCGAGTTTTTCATGACACACATAAAATAAAATGCCTTCGGTCGGTTTCAATTTACTTTCCATTAACTTTTTCGAAGTAATTTGAATAGTGTTCTGAGTAACTAAGGACTGGCCGCGCTTTAAATCGTAATAAATTTGTTAAAGGACCCTCGTATGATGTAAGCAACGTTTGTATTTTCGAAATAGCGACATATCTGGAAAACTAAAGATGATTTAAAAAGAACCCAAATAAAATGAGAGAAAAATTCAAATTCATGGAATGAAGAGTAGTGTTATGGAGAGCCGAGAAATAGGGTAAGGGTTGGGTTACGTTGACGAGAGGATCCATTATGCTCATGTTAAGGACATACACATAAGGAAGCATAGTCCTGTTCTGCGCTCCCAAGTGAACAAATGCATATGTATTTGCTAAAAGTAAAAGTTATTTGAGACGAGAGAAAGAAAAAGGGTAAAAAGGTGGACAAGAACATAAAAGACTGTCAAAATTCTAATTAAATTAAAATTTTGGAGTTAGGAATATACACATAGGTTACCATACACTTGTGTCTTCTAGTGGCACTTTTAGGAAGCATGAAAAATCTCATTTTAGTATGGGAGCCTCCTTAAGGAGTGAAAAAAGGGAAGGTACTTATGCATGTGTAGAGAACGCAAAATTACAAACTGCAAAGTTTTCTACAAAATACGACTTTGTGTAATTTCTTGCACTCAGCTAAAGAGAACCGCGAATTCGTAATTATTTTTGAATATTCATTGAACTTCTTCTTTCCTTTATGGCTTAACAACTAACTTTTTGATATTCACTGCGTCAGCATGCGATACATACATACATACATACATATGTATCTAAATCAATTTTTTTATGATATGAAAATGTTCATAGTTCTTTTTTTAGGACCAGCACTCAGGGGATAACCCCTACTCATGCAATGCATTGTGCTAGAACATAGGTTATAGAAAATAGATTATAGGGAAGGAGGATAGAGGGAGAACTGTCTGTGGACATTTGATTTAAACCTTCCCACGCTGGTAGTGACAGGAAAGACCTCCGCAGGTAGTTGATTCCACATACGTACAGTTCGGCTAAAAAAGGAATTCTCTCTGTAATGCGTAGTGCGTTTTATTGGCCAATGGACCACAAACTGATGTGCTATGAATGAGGCACGTGTTGTACGTATAAATGTGCGGGATTCAGGAACAAGTTCCCTAATTTCATTAGAACACATTCCGTTGTAGTAACGATAGAACAATGAAATGCACCCTACATTGCGTCGATGCTCCATTGAATCAATAGAATTGGGGATACCCTACTGTCACCGATGAGCTTCTTCGCCCTCTCCTGTACGCTGTCGAGCAGCCCCAAAATAGACTTTGAAGCGCCTTCCCATACATGAGAGTTGTATTCCATTTTCGGTGGGATATAAGTGGCATAAATAGTAAGGATATCAGAAATTTTTTTCACCCAGAAAGGGGTGAAATATCGTTTGCACCGTTTCAAAAAGCCGAGGCACTAAAATGCTTCTTTTGCAATTTGAAAAATGTGTTCAGTCCATCGAACATCACACTGTATCATGCCAAGAACATCAAGAGCATCTGATTCCTTAATACTTATACCTCCCATAGTTACCGAGGCAGCAGCATTTCCGATCATGCGTCTATGTGTAATCATTTACATTGGGTCTTACGGGCGTTAAAGTCGATCCTGTTCGCATGACCCCATTCAGAAATTTTTGCTAAATCATGGTTTAAAGGCTCACTCATTGTTTGTCGCATAGCCTCAACCTGCGGCAGGCTAGGTCTATTGCTGAATGAGAAAGAATGGCAAATGCTACTGTCGTCCACGAAAGAATAGATAGGTTTGAAAGTTTTACAGAGAAGGTCATTTAGAAAGATAAGAAATAGACTTGGTGAAAGGACGGAACCTTGCGGTACCCCTGAATTTAACTTAAACTCGTTTGATGAGATCCCATCTATAACATCTGATAGTGCGATCCCTGAGGAAACTCAATAAGAATCGAGAGAAGTTATAACCAACACCAAGGGCAATATATTTTGACAAAAGTGCACCATGCCACACTTTATCAAACGCCTTGGAGATATCTAAAGCCACCACCTTACTTTCACCAAAATGGTGGATTGAATTACACCATTTCTCCGAGAGGAGGGCAAGTTGGTCTCCCGTAGAGTGGCCTCTACGAAATCCATACTGCCGGTCGTTGAGTAAGCTGTTTAACTCCATATACCTTACAAGATGGAAATTCACCATACTTTCCATCACTTTGGAAAGTGCAGAACATATTGCGATTGGGCGATCATTTTCATGGTTAGTAGCTTCTCCTTTTTTAGGGATTGGCGTAACATTAGCAATCTTCCAACACGCTGGGAACTCACCAACATGGTACAACGTGCTGAAGAGGTTAGCTAATGGACGTGCTAGCGTCGTATTCTAAAACACTTACATGGATGCATGTTAGATAGAAATACATATCGCACGCTGAATCATAAAGAGTCACAACTCAAAAAATTTCAGATACTGAGTAGTTGCAAAGAACTCTTGATACTTTTTATAAATGACGCAAGTATGTGACATAAAAACAAGCATAACGGTATTTTATATTCTTCAAGAAGACTGTATTACAAAAGAAATTGTTGAGGTCGTTATAGATTTCTTCAATTAACTGGTTTATAAAAAAGCAAAAGCACTTTTATAATTTATAGTTGTGACTCTTTATGATTTAGTGTGCGATATGCTTGTATATATTTATGTCGTTATACGATTTTATTGTTTTTGTAAATTTTAATCTTCAAAATTTTACAATATTCCTTTAAACTAGAAAGAAAACGAAAACTTTAATTTTTAAAATACTCGAGAGTTTGAATTTATGTTTTCATATTCTACTCCCAATATGTACACACATACATACATAATTTGTATATTTAATTTTTTTTTATATAAATATCACTCATTTACTCAAAGAACGTCATGACTCAAATGGTGCAGAATTATTCCTCATAGCGTTATTCATATTGTTTGAAAGTTTCATACAAATATCTTGTTTACTCGCCTCTTGAGCGAAAAATTAAATTTTCTTTCTCCATTAAGTTGTGTGTAAGTAAATCGAAAACTTTATACTCGTTTTCTGGTGAACTAATTTTTTTGAGTTATTACGTTGTTTGAGTAAATGAGCGATATGTGTACAAACCAGTGATGTGCCGAATGTCAGTTTTTGATACTCGCGAACACGAATATTTGAAATAATACTCGCGAATACGAATATTATATGTGAAATCTACACACATTTAATTGGGGATATATTTACGTCGACAACATGAAATACGAAAAAAAGTTTTATGGAAAATGACTTCATACGCCTGTTCGCGTTAATTAAAGTTCTATCAAAAATTTTAATGGTCGTCCTTGAATTACATTTGAAAACGATACAAAACACAAATTTCTATAATTAATTAAATGGATTCCAACACTGCATGACAAATTTTCATTTCAACAATCTAGAGACAAATTGTAGTCAGACTGTTTACATGATTTTCCTTTCCTCATCTCTTCTCCTTTTACATTTTTAAATACTCCGAATATACATAAAAACCTTATTTCAATATCAAACTACAATGTTTATTAAGGTTCAATTAAACGTGCCATAACTATAACCATACAAAACAGCTTTTCGAACCAAACTTGTGGGCAACACTGTATTTGATTATAGGTGAATCGTCATAACGCCATAGCCATAACCATAACCATAGGCTGAGTTTACATCTGGCATTTCTTGTGTGTCATTTACCCAAAAAAACGTAACCAACTAATTACTAATGAAAAATTGTTTGATTCGGACATGTATTTATTGATTTAAACTGTTTCCAATCATGTTGGATTGTATAAAATTTTCTAATAGTTATGTATGAAACTGTTTAATTTAATAAATACGTGTCTGAATCAAACAGTTTTTCATTAGTAATTAGTGGTTACGCTTTTTTCATGCTTGTATGGCATTTGGCACACAGATGTAAGCCCGGCCATAGAAGCCAATTGAATTTTGTTTTATCGCCATAACCATAAACAGCTGTTTACTGGTTAGATGTGAACCTCCAATATTTAATTATATTTTAACAAGGAAAAATAACTTTCAGACTAATCGGTAGCCAGAAAAAAGTCGATTATTTTATTAGAAACAAATAAAAATATGTGATTTGAACAAAAAAATCTTTTAGTACAATTAAGATCAAAAAAGTAAACTTTTTGAAAGTTCTTGGTACAATTTTAAAATTCTCAGTACCATACATGGTTCAAACCAAATAGGCAAAAATATAAGGTATTTATACCTACAGCTAGGCTTCATTTAGTTACATACATCCGCGAGAAGTGTTCCTACCAAACAAATGTTCGGCGGTGTTGGTCTTGCCCACACACTTCATCGTAATAGACTTGATGGAGAAAATGCTTCTAAACTTTTATTTCTGAAGTTAAACATTCCTCTCAAGAGGTGAAGAAAAGTACTTTAACTTTTTTAATGTTAATTGTTTTTTTTTCATGTTTTTAATTTTTAAGTAGGCTACAAGAATATTGAATTGAAATAAATTCTTTTCCTTTTAATTACTGGAAAACAGAATTGTTAAATTTCGATTACGATTAGTAATCAATTAGATTACATTTTAAAAAGAATTGTAATGATTATATAATTGCCTTCAAAAGATTTGCTGATCAATAATTGATTACGATTACTAATAATCGAAAAGTAATCTGAATTACTTAAAATTACTAAAAATAATCAAAAAGAATCAAAAGTAATCAAAAAGTAATCCGACTACTTTCAAAGATTACTTTTGATTTTTAATAAATAATCAAAAAGAATCAAAAGTAATCCTTAGAAGTAATCGGATTATTTTTTGATTACTTTTGATCGTAATCAATTAGTAATCGTGCGAAACTGAATATAATCGTAATTTAATGATTACTTCACCTTTAAAAAAAAAGTAATCAAATTAGTAATCATTACGAACTAATCATTAACTTAACAGCTATGCTGGAAACTAATATTTTTATGTAATTTATTTAAAAAATAAAAATATTCGTATTGGTCTGAGTTTGACAAATACAAATACGACTATAAAAAAAACGACTGAATATTCGGGAATTCTAATACCAATACTAATATTCACACATCACTGATATATGTATATGTACATAAATAGTTATACATATGTATATTAATTTTATTCGAACAAATATAAAACACGAATAATAAACAACACTAATATTAACGGAGTTATAATTATTTTTATTTATTTATTTGTGCTACTACAGCAATAGGATTTAGTACGATTAGAATAGAACAGAACTATAAAATATGAGTATTCCATATAAATAATTTGATCAAAAAAAAAGTTTAGTTCTCTCAGAAAGAGGCAAACCGTAGAAGGTGAAAACCTATAAAAGCTCGATACTTTTACACTCTAATGTTAATATCTTTCGACAGTTTTAGTCAATATACATACGGTGAATCGGCGAAAATATGAAGTTAGTATTTCTAGTAGCCATAATTACGATCTTATTAAGTCAAGGTAAGAGAAATAACTCAATTAATTTGAATTTTACAATGTGAATAATTTGAATTTAAAATAGTGATTGCTGGTCCCATTGGGAAAAGTGGCAAGAAAAGTGAAATGGCTGTCCGTGAACCATATCCCGCAAAAGCAAAACCTTTGAGCGTTTTTAAACCAACTGAACCAACACGACGACCAACTGTAGTCGTAAACATAGGAAAATTCTAATAAATAAAAAAATGTTGAATACTTAATTTGACGTTAAGACCAACAAGAAGTCACATGTGATCCTCACAAAAACATAAATGGTAAAAAAGGCCAAGTTCCTATCCAAAATCTCGGCCATTAAAAGCAGTGAGATAAAAATTTTGACCAAGTTCTTCTTTGCTTAATACCTATTGCTACAATCTACGACTATCATGCATTATATACATTTGTAATCGTCAGGGTGTCATATTATTTCTCGGCAACCTACTTGACAATATTTTTCTCCATATAAAAAAGTAAATAGATATCGGTCATTATCATCTGTATTACAAGGATATACATAAATATTGCCAAGTAAGAAGGTTGCCTACAAAAATGTGTCAAAGAAGAACTTGGTAAAAATTTTTATCTTACTAATTTTAATGGCCGAAATTTAGGATAGGCACTTGGCCTTTTTTCACATATATTTTTTTGTGAGCATCTGACTATTTTTTGAAAAATTTTCTATAAATAAACTGTTTAAACTTAAAATTTCTAGTACGTTTTATTTGTATTTATGATCACTGGACCAGTTGAAAAGTGCAGAGTTACATAAAAAAAATGGGTTAGAGCGTGATGGGTGTAGGATTGATTAAAAATGCACTATTATTCATTACAAGAGCCCCCAGTGTATACGAAATTTATCAAGAGTCGTCTGAATTGAAATACGTTAAATATAGCGTAAATTTTCAATAAAATCTTATCTTAATTTGAGTTTAATGTGCTTGTCCCTGCCGTCCCCCTTATTGAAATTTCAGGCTTTTTAGAGTTTTCTTAATGATCTCTGATCTGGGTTTTAAGATTTTTCCATTGGCTTACTCATCTACACTTAGTCCTAATTTACACTATGCAAGTCTTTTTTGCTAAGCTAATTAGTTTGTGAAAGAGAGAGACGAGGGGAACAGAAACGTTTCTTTTCCCCTCGTCTCTCTCTCCTAAAAAACTAATCAGCTTAGCAATAAGACTTGCATAGTGTAAATTAGGACTTACTTGTGTATAAAATTTCAGCTCTATAGCGTGAATTCTACCTTTAAGTTTTATGAGCATTACCCCACTATTTTAAACTCAAGATTTTGTTGTGAGCAACGCTTATAATTCATGCTAATTTTCTGCTAAAGTATGCTAAAACAAAGTGGATTAAACTCGAGGCTAACATTTTATGGGAGTGATCGCGTCCACTTTTTAAAGCGAGAGTTCAAAGTCTGGCATAATGCAATGTTTATGCAAGGTTTGATTAAAATTGCTTGAGTTAAAAGCTGTATATTAAGTTTTTAATTCCGAGGTATATTAGTGTGGCCCTGCTCACTCGGTTTTAAAATTTTTCTCCTTGGTTTCTCACCTAGACCTATTTTTATATCCAAATTCAACTCATTAACGCAACTTCTAACTTTTAATTTTTAATGGGCGTAACCCCGCCCATTTTTTCAAGCTGAAGATTTTATTCCGTCAGTGCTTCGTATTCGTGTCAAGTTTCGTTGGAAACGGATAATAATACCTACATAAATAGTATATTTAAATATGCTGAGCCGTAGTACATGAAATTTGAGGTAAAAATTTTATGGGCGAGTCAACGCCCACTTTTTTAACGGTAAATTTATTGCCTTGCATTACCGCAGTGTGTAAACGCTTTAGATTTGCTTTTTTAATTCTGACCTTTATGGACATAGCCCCGCCTCCAAGGCTATAATTACAAATTTTCAGATTTTTCTAGTTAATTGCTCACCTATACCCAGTTCGGTATAAAATTTCAGCTCACTAGCACACATTTTAATTTTTATGGTCGTAGCCCCGCCCTCCTGACTACAACTTCCGTGTTTTCATATTTTTCTAATTAATTGCTCTCCTAGATCTACTTGTGTACCAAATTTCAGCTCTCTAGCTATAGCGGAAGTGGTTCATCAATTTGATGAGTGTGTCAGTAGTGGTCAGGGAGTGTGTCTTCAAATATGAACTTTTTGCACCTCCATATCTCAGGAAGTTTTCATTGTAAAACTTTCAAATTAATTCTAATTATGGTTTAAATTTCATCATTTTACGATTGCGGGGAACAAAGTTATGAGGGGTGTAAAACACGACGAGTGGCTTCGTGTAAATATACACACTGCGTGCATAGGTCGGAACTTGGCCTAGCGCACTACTGTGCGCCTCGATATACATGCATACATACGTAGCAAATTAAGGAAATCATAATAGAAATCTTGAAATAATAACACTGTTCTGCAAAAAATTTATCTTAAATAAAAATATGTGTTATACATATCGTCGGGTGGTTACTGGCTTGCCGCATGGAACATTTGAACTAGGAATGTAACCGATACCGATTCCGATATATCGGCGATGCTTTTAATTTGCCGATATAGCTATATCGGCGATATTTTACTGTCGATACGGCGATACTTCTTAAATTTTTTTAGAGCTGTTTTAAACAAACAATTAAATTTTCAACGCTTTTTTGCATAACAATTAAATCCAAATATCAATTTTTAATATTAACAGCCTTATTTATAAAACTTATTAAGGCTTTATAAATAAGCCTGTTATAATATCTTACAAGTTATTAAGTTATTGGTCGATTATATATGAACAATGTGTCCTTTTTTCTTGAATATAGTATATCAGAATATATAAAGTTAGTTCTTTCCCCCTTATAATTCCACTAATTGCACTTATTTGAAAGGATGTGAACAATATTGTCATTATGGTTGGTATATACGGCAACAAAGATTTTTGTCTTTTTCTCTACATTCTAATAACTTTTCACGCCGAGGGTAAAATACTTGGAAACTTTAACGGCCTGACCCGCGACATCGATAACTAAGCTATAGAAATATTGAGAATAATTTCTTTAAATTACTCAGTAGTTACTCAGTTACTGGATTTTACTGGAAAAGTACTCGAACACACCTATTGTTGTTTCTAGAGTTTTTATGTCTGCTTGTATGTGTGTAAGCATATGTATTTAGTTATCTTTTGGATTTTAAGGGTTAAGTTAGACAGTTTCATACATATGTTAGGTTAGGTTAGGTTAGCAGGCTGCTAGTGAAGAATGAAAATATAGGAGTCTAGCTCACTTGGGTATAATACGATGATCCCTTTGTGCTGCCTGTAAGTTGAAAGTATAAGAATAAAGGGAGACCGGGAGTATAGGGAGAATATAGATGGAGAGGATATAGATGGAGAGTTTTTGTACAATAAGAGAGAGTAGAGTAGAGAAGAAGTGGGACAAGGAGAGGGTCTAGTACATACACATGCCGCGAAGGCTAGCGGCCATACCAGCCGCTGCTCCTAATGTATAGACTTAGGTTTCTAAGTCCTATTTCCGATAGCTCGGACAAGCTATTGAAGGATATTCTGCCAAGCAAGTGCAGACGGAGATCCTCCAAAGCAGGGCAGAAGCAGAGAAGATGCGAAATGCTTTCCTCCTCTTCCTCATCATTGCAGCTGTAACAGTAATCATTATACGGGAGACCCATACGTTTAGCGTGGGTTCCGAAAGTGCAGTGGCCTGTAAGTGTGGCCAGGAGATTCCTCAAATGCTTTCTGGTAAAGCTAATGAGGTTTCTGGTTCTTTTAGTATCTAGACGAGGCCAAAGGGTTCTCGATATAACGCAGGTAGGCTCATTGCTGGGTTAAGTTAGACAGTTTCATACATAACTAATAGACAATTTTATAGAATCCAACATGATTGGAAACTATTTAAATCAATAAATGCATCTCTGAATCAAGCAGTAATTAGTGGTTACGCTTTTTTTTTTTTGGTCACATGGCACACATATGTAAGCCGGCCTTAGTTTTACTTTCTTGGTCTCTATTTACCTTATCGAAATATAAGATTGGCAAATTAATTAGCCCCAACCAGTGGCAATTGGAAATTTTTGACTTTTACTTGGCGATCTTGCCTTTGACCTTTACAGTGGCTTAACAACGCCCACTCGATTTGACATTTACATAAGCAGTATTTTCCATTACTCATTTTAAATTAATTCGGGGTCACCAGTGTGGAAAACCGAACAGAAAATATACCATTGCAAAAATATTGTTTGATAAAATGTAGTTTTTTTTTTACCTCCTCTATTTGTACCTGCTCCATTTTTCCTTCTTCTACAAAGACTTAAAAATGTTAACTACTCGAAACCTAGAATAAGAAAAACTACAAAACATACATACATACATGAACATACATACAAACACATACATACATATGTATGTATGTATGTATGTATCTTACTTTTCAATTAAAAATGAAAAGTTATTATTCGAAATGAATTTCAATTCAACTATACAACTTAATACAGAATTGCTTAAAAATTTAGAAAAGTTAATAATATACAGAAATAGAACACGTGTAAGTATCGTAAACAGACAAATACAAATGTAGGTAGAAAATAACAAAATGTAGCTCTAATTTTTATTATTTAACTTATTTTGTTATGAACGAATAACGAGTTTCGAAACAACTTTAAAATTCTTATACATATTAATGAGTACATACACAATTCAAAATTTTTAACGCATTAAGGCCCTACGTTTCGTTTCTTCTACCATATACATATGTACATCTTTAACTGGTTCTCTGACTTATATCGTCGCTGTTTTAACTAACCAACCTAACTGACTGTTTTTTGAAAAATGAGTTAAGTACACTACTAGACGTTATGAGTTATAATACCTTGTATATAATTTTTATGATTGTAAACATTAATGTTGAGCCTATAACAGTAAAAATATTTCGGAAGTTTCCATAAGAATACATGTAGAAAACAATCATAAAATTTTAAAAATGTTAGATAGGTCAGTTAGATAAAACAGCGACGATATATGCCATCTGAAGTGTCATTTATTTAGTGAAACGTTTGCCATTTGCGAATATGGATCGTTTAACATCCGAAGAATACCTACAAATAGTTAAAACTTACTACAAAAATGGTGGTTGAAAAGTGGTGGCGACTTTTCGAGCAGTACGGCGTGATTATGATGGTCATAGTCGACGACCCACTGTGCAAGGAATCGGCAAGATTATAAAGAAATTTGAAGAGACTGGAAGCGTTACAAATATCGCCTCTGTGGGGGAAAATCTGAAGAACCGCTAATGTCAATTCCGAACCCTATCTTCATATGATAACCGACTTTTTTGGACTGCAATTGAATATTATGATTTGGAAAATATGTGGTTTCAACCAGACTGTGCCACGAGTCACACAACATGACCGATTTTGGCTTTATTGCATGGGAAGTTTTCAGTTTCAATTGCTCACCAAGATCATGCGATTTGGCGCTGTTAGACTTTTTTGTACCGCTACGCCAAAGACCGTGTCTACGCGGATAATCTCCTTACGCCCGAAATGTGTGAAAAATTGGTCGAAATATACCTCAAAAGGATCGACTGCTGTAACCAATTTAGAGGCGGTTATTTAAATGACATTGTTGATAAGCGGAGCTGGTGGCCAGGACTGTAGCTGAAGGTGAGAAGATAACCTTCTATGTCGACAGCCAGGCAGCGCTAAAAGAATTTAAGGGACACAATGTCAAATCGAAACTTGTTAGTGACTATAGGAAAGCCCTCAACTTGCTTATGGATAAATATAGTGTCAGACTATGTTGAGTTCCTGGCCACAGCAGTGTTGAGAGAAATGAAACTGCAGATGAGCTGGCAAAAATAGGGTCGGTATTAGATGAGGGAATGACGGACATTACTATAGGGAACTCAGTAATTGAGTAGAAAGCAGCACCAACAGTTCATGGCGAAGTAGAGAGGATTGTAAGGTCTCAAGGGGTTTTTGGCCAAATCTTGACTCAGGAAGATCCAAACTGCTACTGGACATGGATAGAAAGGCGATACGAATCATGATAGGCGCGTTGACAGGTCACTGCTCGGTCAGGGCAAGAACCAGCATTTGGGAAATTGGCACTTCAGATTTTTGTAGGATGTGTGGGGATGAAGAGGAACCAGAAACCATTGAACATATTATCTGTCACTGCCCGAAGCTGCAACCTCATAGGCATAGATGGCTGAGCAGACGTTTCCATGAAAGCATTACTGATGTAGGGAAGTGTAAACTAGACGACATCAGGGGCTTCATCATGGGGATTCGGTGGCTTAATGACGGATAATAGGGTATCTTCTGGCTATAAATGGGAGGGGTAAATATTAGTAGTAATGGGCAATAGAAGGGAATCACAATGGACCCAATTGGGTCTCTGAGTGGAGGTGCGGTATAGCACCACCCTTCCTAACCTAACCTAACCTACTACTTCTTCATTGTTTAAAGCAATATAATTGTGCAATTTTTCATATTGTGCAATAATATCGCCAATGTGTATGTCACAATCGAAGGTGGCACAATATATTGGACAATTTTGATATACATATGTATGTCTTTTGATTTTTAATGTACAATCAAGACAATTGTGTAATGTGGTGGCAATATTGTTCAATGTTGTTTACTGGCAGGAAAATTGCATAGTATAGGTCAAAACGACAATAATATGTATGTAGAACAACACATTCCAGCTGTCTCATCTCGAAAACAACAAGTGATTCTGTAACATTGTCTCCCTTAGAAAAACGCTTCTGGGAAACAGTAACTTTTGCTGGGATGCAATAATATTGTGTAATGGATGGGCCGCTTTAAAATATTTAAAATATATGTATTTATATGTATCGTATCTTTCTATTCCTTTCTTGTTTTTTGCTCAACTCAAAGTTTACGAATGTCGCTTCCGTCGCCTGGGAATTGCCTATATGTACATACATACATATACATATATGTATGTGTCGAAAAAGGTTTCGAAGTTAGCTGTTTTGTTCCCGGCGTGAATACCACTGTTTTATTAGTTATTTTGTAATAGCTGCTTTTGATTTTGCAATCAAAAAGGAAGTTACCAGATTATTGGCTGTGCTGGCATGCTGGCGGGTTGCTCCGGCTGAAGCTCGCCGTTGGGGAGGGATCTTGCCAACCTCTCTAGTACTTACAGCTACAAAAAGAAATATCATGCCAGCTGCTCTATGGTGTCATAAGAGATAAAGTTTATAACAAGAAAAGAAAAGGACCCGAAGCAAGTCTACCTTACTCCCTGCGCACACACATTATAAAACCCTCTGGCCGATGGTCTGCCAGGATGTTTGCCCACCCCTCTTGAACTTATGAAAGCTCACCATGGCATCGTAGCTAAAACAATGTTAGATGCCCCAAATGCGAAACCTCTTTTTGCTTTACCTTCCCCTTTTACTTACCGCAAAAAAAACTTAGACCTCCATATCTAAAACAACAGAAGTTTTCTAGCCAAGTAATAAGTTGGAATACATTGTAATTTATTAAGTAAGTATAATAATAATAATATTAAACATTACTTTATGGAATTAAATTCAAAACAAGGAAAATTAAAAAAATTTAACTTAAATTAATGGAACAATTTATGTCACAAATGTATGTATATAAAAAATTGGCTTTTGAAATAAATCTTTTAAATAAATCTTTTACATAACGCTTTTTCTATTAAAAAAAATTTTTTTTTCAACGGATTAGTATGGCCGTCTGTTCGTGGCTGTGTCCGGGGTTCGGGTTAACTGTTCGTTAAGTATACCAAAAAATGCACGCACTATATATATTTCACTTTTTTTTTATATATATTTTATAAACAAAATGTTTAGGGAAAACCTTTTTTTTTTTATGAGATAAAACTCCCTACCCGAAATCGGTTACTATGGCTTGAGCTCAACCCTACAGTATTTACGCGCACTTTAGCCTTAAAGCTGCTAAAGGACTGCTTGCTTAGCGTAAGTAATCCCTACCGTATAATTTATAAAAAATAATCAAATAAAAAGTTAATATATATGTTTATTTCAGTCTGTTATGTCAGTCAGTCGTATTTCGTCCTGGTCAAATGGCACGATACCTGACTTTAAATTTTAATGATGTTGTAGAATGCTTTTCTGGTGGCGTTTAATGCCCTCTATTTGTGGTGGTTACCCTCTCTTCCAGCAGGACAATTTCAGCACCTCTTTGCTAATTCTCTGGCGACTTATGTACCTTGCGGCTTTCTTGGCTCAGCTTCTTTAACTTTGCTTTTACTTTTATTTCTTTATTTGCATATGTAGCACTTCAATATTAGTTTTTCTTTTAAATTGTTTTGTTTAAGTCTAGTTTTGTTTCTTTTATTTTTGAAATAACAAAACACTTTATATGTATAGTTATATGTATTTTAATTTTTAAAGTTTTAATTGATTTGCTAATTTTTTTTCTTTTTGTGTTTTTAAACAAGTTTTAAACTTTAAATTTTTGTCTGCTTTATAAAAATGTTTTTATCAAAAAAAAACTGATCGGACTCTTTTATTCTGTCCGCCTCGAGCACTATATCCAGAATAATCTTATTATATTTTTCTTCGCTCATCTCATACCGCAAGCCAAACCACATTCCTGGAAGAGGAGCCGTTTCTTTTTTTTTTTTTTTTTTTTTTGATAAACTTTATTTAATTTATTTATTTACTTTTATATACATATGTATATATTTACTTTTGTTGTTGTCCATTTTATTGTACCTGCTCACGGCTGGCGCGAAAAACACAGCTATCAGCTGTGCGTACTGTGTTATCGGCCTGCTGCTGTGTTTACACAGGCTCACAATAAAAACTCACAGGGTGCACATTACAATTTCTTGGAAGGCTCATATCAGTGTGGCAAGTGACATATGTATGTACATATTTTTTGACATATGGTAGAAGAACCATTTTCTTTAAACGTAAATGAAACATTTATTTTTGTTTTTATTGAATATGACTTTATTAATAATATTCAAATATGGAACAAATACACATTTCTGTTAAAGGTTACAAATGTTAATCATAAAGTGTTAATGGTGTGGTTGGTGTACTCGTATCAATCAATTAATCAATGCATGTATACGTTACAATACGATAAACATTTAAACTAATTTTTTTTTTTAATGTTTTTAATAATATATTTTTTAGGTATAATGTAAATACATATTTCTCCATTTAGAGTGTATATTATATATGTATGTATGTATGAATGTATATATATATTTTTTTTTTTGTATATTTTTTTTGTATATTAATTTTAAAATACATATGTATAGATATAGAATTTTTTAGTTGAAGTCAATATTTTTAATGTGGTTTGCTAGTTTTATATGTTTTGTTTTTTTTTTTTTTGTTATAAAACCATTCTTTTTAATTATCTAAAATGTTTTGTTTTTCTATTTTTATTAGAAAAAATATTTTTTTTTTTGGTTTTAATTTTATTTAATAAATATGTTAAATAAAACATTTGGTGTCTAATAGTAGTAAAATGTGAATTTTTTTATTTTTTATTATTATCTGCTTTTAATTAATATTTTATTTTATTTCAACTCTGAATACATTTCTTGTTAAACAATTAAGTACCTTATATAATAATATTAAATAATTTTTTTTATAAATAAAAAGGCTTCATTTTTAAGTTTGTTTCTTTCGTTATTTAAATAAAATTTAAAATATAACTTCTTTTAATAATTTTTTTTTATATATTTTTTTATATTATTTTTTTTATTTTTTTTATATATAAATTCGTTTTAACATGGACTAAGACACAGCAAAACTGTAGTTTTTTAAGCAATAAAACTCTAATGTGAAAGAAAAAACTTTTTGTTTTTTTTTTTTTTTTTGGCATTTATTAGTGACATGTTTCAAAATTGCTTAAAAAATTGTTTTCAGCAAGAAAATATAGGTCTGTGTTTATGTACATATGTATGTATGTATATGTATATGTAAGTATCTATGTTTTAATATTTAGGATTTTCTTGTTGAAATATCTAATATAAATACAAATTTCCAATACACGTCTGATGTTATAATTAAATTGATTTATTATATATGTATGTATGTAAGTGTGTATGTATAGATTTTTTTTTCAAAAACATTATTCTTTGATATGTTATTTGTTTTTATTATTATTATTATTATCATTATTATTATTATTATTATTATTATTATTATTATTATTATTATTATTATTATTATTATTATTATTATTATTATTATTATTATTATTATTATTATTATTATTATTATTATTATTATTATTATTATTATTATTAAGATTTTTTCTGAACTCCCATTACAAATTTTTTTTTTTGTTTTTTGTTTTATTTTTAAAATATTTTTTTTATATATTATTTGTTCGTTTTTTATTTGTAATTAATTTTGTGTTCAGTTTGTATCTTATGAGTTAAAATACATTTCAATAAATATATTAAGTATTTAAAATAATTTTTGTTTGTAAAATATATTTCCCATTCACTACATGATTTTATTGTTGCATTAAAAGTTTGTTTTATATCCTTTTTTTTTTTTTTGTTATATAATTTTTATTGTATAGTTATTTAACTTAAAAAATATTGGTTCATTGCAACACTTATACTTTTTTTTATTTTTTTCGTAAATTTTGGTTTTGCTTAAATTGAAATATTATTTAAAAAAATAATTAAAACAAAAAGTGGCCAAAGCTTATTGTCAGAAGCGTCTTTTTATGTGTTTCACTATTTCGTTTGTTGATTTATGAAAGAAAACTAATTGACATTAAATAATGACAAAAATCAAAATATACATACCTTCAGTTTCTCGCAAAAAAAAAACAAAAGATAAACATAAATATATAAAATTCGTTATAATAATAATAATATACATGAAGTATATATTTGTTTATAATAATATTGTTTTATTGTATACAAATACAAAATATAATAAATAATTTATAAACAATTTGTCAAATACACGTTTTAAAGCATTTCGGATTTTTTTATTTATTCTCTTTTTATAGTTGGTCAGTATGTTAACAATTTCAGTTATAAAGTAATTTATTAATTATTTCGTGTTGGGAACTTTAAAATGTTTAATTTCAAAATATTTCGCAAAATTATGCAAATACTTATGAAAACTAAAATGCTTTGCTTATTTTTTTTTTTTTTTTTGCTAAAATTGGCTTTTTTCCCAAACGATTTATTGCTAAATGCAAACCTGCGTTCGATTTGCAGTGTTGTATCGTAAAGTACTCGTATGCTGCTTTATTTTATCATGTTGCAACACAGACCTTTAGGAAGTCAGCCAGTATTTGAACTTTTTATTTTGTTTTTGTTTTTTTTTATTTTTATTAATATTACAAACTACAATTCTTTGTTATAAAAATAAATTAAAAACTGCTTGAATTCATTTGTTGTTTTTTTTTTAATTTTGTAAGCTTTTGAACTTTATTAAAGTTAAGATTTGAGTTTTAAATAAGCGTTTTATTTTCGGAAAATGTAAATCAAACAAAAGTTAGGATATAGCGGACAGCCGTTGTCAACTTATTAACTCAAGGTCAGCACGATTCGCAGACAAAAATAACGCGTACAAATAGGGCTTCGAAAATTTCTATATTTTAGTAAACTTCGAAAATTCGATAACAGTTTCGAACATATTTTTTTTTTTAATTTTTTACGATATCCTTTATTTTAAGTCAATTGTTCTAAAAAATTAGTTTTTCTTCGTAAAATTATGCAGTTATTGCATATACATACATATGTAAATTTGAATAAAAATATGTTCGAAATTGTTTTAAAATTTTTAAAAGTCCAGTAAAATATAAAAATTTTGGAAGCCTAATATATACATACATAAATAATGTGGCACAAAATCCACTTATCTTACTATGCATTACTTTACATATTTAATAATCGTGTAGTACGCACAACATGGTGAGTGTAATTCGCAATGGATTGTGTCAACATTTCAACCTAACCTAACAAATCGTATCAACAGTGATGATTTCTGCGGATAGAAAAATCTTGTGTGTGAAGTATTGGTAAGTTGGGCGATAAATATAAATATTTGCATCAAAAAATCTAGTTTTCAATGTTACATTTTAGTTAATAATACCATATGTTTAAATAAAATCACAAATTATTACAGTACGAGCTCGATTTGCGCAACCGCAAGAAATCGAGGTTGTTGCTTTTACCGAAAAGTTGCAATAAACGACCCCTAAAAACTTTATATATGTAAATCAAACCATAATTTAATATAAAATTATTTATTTTTTATAGTTAAACATAAAAAATGCATACATGTGATTGAAAGTTATAAAATAATATTCTGTACATAAATTGTATATTTTGTACTTGCGTATATTAGTTCTACTCATGTTAATTTTTTTTATAAACACAATCTAATTTGAGGAAAATAATATTGAGTTTTTGGAATCTTAATTTTTTGCGATATTGCCGCTTTTAATGGCATCATATACTTTAACCTTTTGTGCGTTTTAATTTGTATATTCTCTGAAGTTTCTCCATCTGAAAAAATGTATAGCTTCACTATCTTCTGAATGGTATTCTCTGATCCATTAATCGTAAATTCAGTGTAAATAAAAATGTTCTTTTATTTAAAAAAAAAAATAAATAAAGTTGTGAAAAAACCATGTGCCTAGTATGTTTTAAATCCAGTAAACTCAGAGAGAAAAGCGTTTTAAGTTTACTAAAAGAGAAAAAATTGCACTTATCGAGACTCTTTTTAGAAAAAAGTTGCACTTATAAAGACTGTAAAGGTAAAAAAACTACCTGTTGCGCTAATCGGGGTGTTGCAATAATCGGTGGTTGCACAAATCGAGCTCGTACTGTATATACTACAGTCAAATCCCGATAATTCGTAATCGCAAGGTACCGGCCATTTCTTACGAATTATAGGGGTTTTCGATTTAGCGGGGTTTCGATTTAACGGGGTTAAAATAAAATAAATACGAATTAACGGGGGTTTTACTAAAACTATAAAAAATGAACATAAAAAACAATTGTCAAAAATAAAATACAAAATAAATAAAATAAGTACATAAAGTAAAATAGCAAATTCATTTACTTACTTCATTACGCGTAAAATACGTGTAATTTTAATAGCAAACAAAAAACAATAAAATAAAAATAAAACTGACAAATTCATTTCATCATTCTTTCCATGCTTTTGTTGTTTTTATTACGAATTATAAGTGGTAGTTAGCAAACAATTACGATTTATAAGAGGTAAAGAAGATTTTATTTGAAAAAAATTACGAATTAGCGAGGGGACCAAAATGTATGGAAATTTTACGAATTGACGAGATTTTTTCAAGGGACCGACAGTTTATTACGAATTATCGGGATTTGACTGTATATTATTATATTTTTTGCAAGGCCCGTTACTACTCCGTATGCTATAAGAAACTTGCTCTTACTGATATTATTTTTATTATTTATTATTAAAACTTGTGGTCAAACAAACAAAAAATATTAATAATGTGGATTAATGCTTAAGGGCAAATTTCACCAACCTTATTTAAATATCAATTCATATTTAAATGTCGATTTTCATTGATTTTTGTATGGAAAAATTACATTTAAATATGAATTGATATTTAAATAAGTTGGTGAAATTGGCCCTAAGTATTTATATCACGTATTAGACTTCTCATTAAGTTTCATGAAGGTCTGGCATAAAGACATTTTTATCTTTCTGAAAAATTTTGGGAAACACATGTATGAATTGACTCCTCCTTATTGACTTTCAATTTATGTAGGAGTATGTATTTAAAAAATACATAGGTATTTAAAATTTTACCCAAAGATAAAATATTATGTTTAGAAATTAGCATGTTGTCACAATTTAAAAATCATGTAAAGCAATGTGACATAAGTTGCGAATAAATTAATAACGGCTGCCTTTAATGATCGCATGATCACGAGTTAATTTCTGGTACCTTCCTAGAATACGAATATAAATTTTTTTTAAAAAAAATAAAATCAAAAAGTTTGTTGTTTTATGTTTCGTGCAAAATTTCATTTCAGTTAGTCATAATTTAATATTTATTATTTAAGTATATATAGTAACTACGTTATAATACTTTATTCATATACACACATATTTAAGTATGTGTGAAAAAATACTCCCCACCATTATCATAGGTTCATAGTTCTACATAAATAGACTATATATATATACATATATATATATATATATATATATATATATATATATATATATATTATTTCCATAATATATTATTATCTCCAATGCAAACTTAATTTTCTTAGCACTTCCACCTCCACTTATCTAGAAACTTTTAAAACTGCTCATTTCATTCAGCACTGAGGCCCTCAAGGAGCGGAAAATTAAATTGTTTGATAGTACAGTTGTCTCCAACAGCTCTTTTTGAACTAGTTCGTTCTGTTCTGTCCGGTCAAAAACATCAATGCAAATTAAATAGGTTTGAAACAACTTTTGATTCGAACGCTCTCAAACTAATTCAAAAAGAGCTGTTGGACACAACTTGGATCAACTTGGATTAGACATGGATCGAACGCATTCAGTTAGACTTGTGTCCAACAGTTCTTTTTGAACTAGTTTGAGAGCATTTGAATCAAAAGTTATTTCAAACTAATTTAATTTACATTGATGTTCTTGACCGGACTTGTGTCCAACTGAACGACACAAGTCTACATTCAGTAGCTCGTTTTTGACACAAACCAATGAACAAACCCAAATAATTCAAATGGGTTTGATCATTGATTTGTGTCAAATAGACTTGGGTCGAACTCATTCAGTCGGTCGTTTTTGACACAAACCAATAATTAAACCCATGTAATTTAAATAGGTTTGAGCACAGGTTTTTGTCAAAAACGACCGACTGAATGAGTTCTACCCAAGACTAGTGTCAAAAACAAGCTACTGAATGAGTTCAATCCTAGTCCATTTGATAGTATTGTTTGAGTAGTTTCAAAATATACGAGTATTTAAAGTTCTACTGCTGTAGCTCTCATTTGTTGTGTCATAGCATCAATGAGTTAAAAAAATTGCATACAAAATAGTTCTAAAAATTTTCCCTGAATGCAAGAAATTTTACGTTAATAAATTTTCTTAAATTAAGGATATACTAAAATTTGAAAAATTTTCAATAGTTTTAAGAAGTTTTCTCTTTAAAAGTTTAAGAATTCTGAGAAGTCATTCAAAATATATTTATTCTAGATACATATTTTATTATTTAATTGATCCAGCATGATTTTGATGCAGAAATAATTTATCAATATTTTTATTAATTAATCATCCTTATAGTGCTGGTTTGGCTTTTTTCGACTTCGACTGCGACATGTTTGTAATAGATTAAAGAACATCGTAATATTTTTTTTTCGTTTATCTATAACCAATATATCGTAGTCGAAGTCGAAATACGAGAATCACGATAAGGAGCAATGTGATTGTCCAAGGACGACAAGAAAATTTAAACTAGACTTTTGGCTGGAGTAAATGACGACATTTTTCTGTGCCACCACGCACTTTATCAGAAAATACAGAGCTTCAGTTCGCTTAACACATTATTAATTTATAATTAATATTTGTTCTTTTAAAAGTCTAAATTTACAATTCATTGGCTACATTTAAAAAATGTAATAAAAATGGCTTCATATCACGCGAAAGCTTTTCTTACGACAATTCAAAATAAAAGTATTCTTTTAGGGAAAACAATTGTTTAAACTTAATAAAAAATTTACTTAACTTTACTATACATATATCAATGGCAAATTTATAAGGAGGGTAGCAAAATTTAATTTGCAACGCAACTGGCGACCCAACTGAAATTAAAATTGGTATTATGTATGGCAACTTTCTCCAGTTGCCAAAAAATTATCGAAAATACGATTATAAATATTAAAATTTGTTTTTGTTTTGAATGTAAGTGTGTGACAAGTCGTGCGTTTGGCCCTTTTCGCTTTAACAACTATACAGCAACTAAAAATGTATGGTTGCAACTATAGCGTAATACCATTTTGGCAACTGGCAACGCAAATAAAGTTGGGTTGCCATCTTAGTATAATCGAGCCATAACTTAATTGAAATTTACTTAATATCAGTAAAATTTTTTGCATTCAAGCTAAATTTTTAAATATTTTGTAGAATTTGTCTTTTGTGTTTACTTAAGTTAAGGTAAATCTTTTTTTTTTCAGTGTATTGAAGGAATTCTGTCACTATATTAGTATCATCAGATTTCTAAGTTCAGTCATTGAATTAATGGCTTATGGTGATCAAAATTGATTTTGATTGGTAACTTTTCTGATATCCGGTGTGCCATTCCATTGATGACACAAAGGATTGCCATCGTAATGATGATAAGCGCCGTGTTGTCATAAATAAAGCCCTTATTATGAGTTGCATTCGATTTCGATTCGAAAATCGAATGTTCAATTCATATTATGAGCATCGAAAGTTTCGTTGAGCAACGAATTTTTTATCGAACAGAATTGAGCTTACGATAAAATATTTTAGTTTAAAAAATCATTATAAACAATTGTTTTTTATTATTAAGTAATTTTTTGTGCAAATTTTAAAAATCACTTTCACAATAAGAAAATTTTTTGTTGAATGCTCGTCATAATACCAAATGAAAATTCGTTCGATAAGTACTTTCGACTACAGTCGAAGATCGAAAGTTGCTCATAATAGGGGCCTAAATTATATCAACGTTTTGATTTATCAGTGTATAATTTTCCCATCATATACTACATAAGCTGGACACTATAGAATTATTAAGGCATGTTCTGAAAATCACCAGATTTAAAATCACTTTGTGGTTTTAAAATCACAATTGTGATTTGTTGGTGTTCTGAAAATCACAAAAGTTTTAACTTTTCTGTGTGATTTTACCCTTTCAAAAACACAAGAAAACAGCTGACGTTTTGTTGTGTTAATGCAAAATCACAAATGTAAATCACAAAGCAAATATCAACATTTTTTGCGAAAGAAAGTGTTTTTAATTTTTAAGTAATTTTATTATTTCTTTCGCAGAAAATTATCATTTTAATATAAAAATCAATAAAAAAGATATTAAGTTATTCATTTAATTAATCTATTGAGAATTTCAAAATGAACTGATTGAAAAAATAACCAAGTGATTTCAAATCGGCAGGCATTTAGCTGACCGGTTTAAAATCACAAAAATTCAATAAGTTTTGTGTGCAGAACACCTTTCGTGTGATTTCAAATCACTTTCACAAAAAGTGATTTTCAGAACATGCCTGATTGTTAAAAGTTTGCGCTTATGCCGAGTACACATCTGTCATTTTGTGGTGTCATTTTCAAAATGTTCCTATTCTAATGGTGAGATGTGTGTGTATGTATGTATGTATATTAGAAGGAGTTTTAATGAATGCATTAAAATTATTTTTCTATGTGTAAAATTGGAAAATTTCTATAAAATATAAATAAATATTATGGTACTTTATATAAAATTAAATATACTTAAATAAGAAGAATTTTGATTTAGTTTTTTTTTATATATACACACATTTATATGTATATATATTTTTGCATATATATATATTATTTTAAATTATTATTGATTTATTTTTTATTTTTTGTTGTTAAATACCTGATTGCATTTGCAGTTAATTGTGATTTTCAAAACATGTTTTGTAGTTTTCGATTATTCATAAATCGTTTTTCTTGTTTCTTAATTTAGTTTAATTTCAATAATGAATTTTCCAAAGAAATGTTTAGGCAACAACTTTTGTTTCCTTAATTCAATTTTTTCTTTAGACAGATTACATGCATGCACATGCATGTAATGAGTTTTCATTTATTTTTAATTTTTCTTTTTGAACTAGAAAATGTAAATATATGTATATGCTACTTATCCCCTTTTAGCAACTTGAACTTATATATAGGTAAGTATATACACACATATATATATATATATATATATATATATGTTATATATGTATATATATATATTTTTTTCCAATAATATATCTAAATAATTAAGTACAAGTAGAAACGTTAAAGTTATTGATAACAAACTACAGTATTTTTTTCGTGTGTAAGTAGATGGTATGTATACGAAATTAATAAAATGAGCAAAATATTTTTATTTTTAATTATATATAAGTACATATGTATATATATCTATATATACATATACAAAGGTGTACATCTATTTAATTAATTTTTTTTTAACTTTAATTCTTTTTTTTATGTAAGAATTTATGTAAGAATTTATGTATGTATATATGTATATATTTGAAGGAGGGCACACTTATGTATGATTTGCATTACTAAATATGTACAAATAGTCGATATTACTCGTATATGTATATTATTTATTTAATTAAGAATAATATGCTCAAAATTATATTATAAATATTTGTGCACTTAAAAATATACATTATGAAAGCCTATTTTATATATTAAATATTAATTTTAATTGCTTTTAAACGTAAAAAAAAATACATACATATATATTTATGTAACTCATTTTCAATATATTAAAAATTCAAAAAATATGTTTTCACAACCTTATTTATAAAAATAAAAATATACACACAATTTTATTTAAAAAGGTAACATATTAAGTCTTATACTTTTTTTTCGGTAAATAATTCTAAACATCATTTTGGTCGCTGCTATAAATTAAAAAAGTTTTGTGTTATTTTTTGCTTTAAACATTAAAATCGGGACACAACTCAATTTGCACCATCCAGGATGAGATATTTGAAATGAAACAGTCCAAAATTGTCCTTAAAATATTTTATAATGCACTGAATAATATCAAGCCAGTTCTATCTATCTAGTTCGTTTTTCCGTGTTCTGTTAGGCAGAGTTAGTTACAAGCATGCCATTTTATAAGACATGATATTTTCCGACACATTGTCCTCAATAACATCTACATATATCAATAGAAAGCTCACTGGAGGTCAAGTATCTGGGAGTGATATTAGACTCAAATCTAGAGATAGTCAGACCTATCATCACTTAGGGTGCTGTTGCCTGGTCGGACAGGGTTAGGCTGGCTACGACCAGAGATCGGTTAGAGAACTTACAGAGGCTAGCATGACTTTGTATAACAGGGGCTATGAGGACGTGTCCTACGGCGGCTATGGAAGTCCTCATTGAATTCACATCCTCTGAAGATTGTGATAGAGGCTGCTGGCAGACAAAAAGTAATCAGCATCGCCGGGAAAAGCACAGACAGGGGCTGTCTAATACTTGCACAACCCTCCGACGTGATTAGTAAAGTGTATGACTTCGACAAGAGGTTTGGAACTGTTCTGGCTAAGAGAAGGGAATGGCGGAAATAGAACGCCGGTATTCCTTTGAAACTGTCACCATCAGGTGGTACACTGATGGCTCCAGAACGCCGGCAGGTTCTGGTGTACGAGTCCTAGGACCAAGGACTACCACGAGTCCTTGGGAGTGTCTCCTACCATTTTTCAATGTGAAGTTTATGCCATTGAGAGATGCACACAATTTAATATTAATAGGGGCTACCGAAGGAGAGAAATAGCCATTAGCTCGGATAGTCAGGCTGCCATCAAAGAGCTAAGCTGATATGAGTTTACCTCTAAGTTAGATTGGGAATGCCGCATTAAGCTAAATCAGCTAAGCAGTATGGTTCCTGGACACGACGGGATGGTAGGAAATGAAAATGCGGACAAAATAGCTAGAAGGGGGCTAGTACACCCATGGTCGGACCAGAACCGTTTTGCGGACTCGGATTGGACAAAATCTGGGAAAATATATCGACGGAGATCAAGAGATTGAGGGATGCAAAGCTAATGATTGGAACGTGTAGCACTCATGTCCCTGAGTAAAAACCATCTAAGAATACTCACAGGTTTCCTCACAGGCCATTGTAGACTGACGAAACACCTCAACAGACTTGGCATTGAGAGTAACAGCCTGTACGACGATGAAACTCCAGAGCATATTCTGAAGGACTGTGAAACGTTATACCACAGAAGATATAGCCAATTGGGCAAGCAACTTTTGGAGGATTGGGAACTGCCAACACTAGACCCACTGGCAATCTTGAGATTCATCAGGAGAGTAGGTTTAGATATGGTGCTCTAGCACCTGCCAAGGCATAAAATAGATATACTTTGGTCGCAGTTCCGCTTTGATTTAATTCATTCATTCATTCAACATCTATATCAGGCGGGCTAATATTATAAAACATGTCGGTGATATCTTTGACCCGAAGTTGAGTTTTAAGAAAGAGTGAATCAGGCAACTGTGGCGATTTATTTCTCGAAGAAATCCATTAGAAACAAACTAGAATCGTTTACGGTCTCTACTCTCTAGCTAAAGAATGTTCCATTTTCGTTTGGTGGACTACTTTGGAGAAAAAGTTGTTTCTCTATATGTTGCAAAATGTTCAAAGAGTCTGTTTGAATAGTGCTATTCGCACTACACCCATGCTTGGACATGCTTCTTCTGCACCAGCTACCATAGAACTTGATGGCTATGGACATGGCTATAATGTAGGAAATTCTATCTGATTCCAGTTCAGTTAGAATAAGGGGTGAGGTATTTTACACTTGGAAGGTTCCGAAACCCATGGAGTATACTCTGGGACATTAGCTGTCTTTATATCAAAATACTTTCAAATTAATGCAGCGTTTACCAACCTGATATCCTTGCCTTTAAGGAAGTATCAGATTGCTTGAGAGTGAATGGTCACTGAAGCGATTGCCAGTAATACATCTACTGATAGTCAAGTCGATTTTATGGCGCTATAAATCTCTGCTTGACAACGAAAACGGTCCCTGACGACCGATCATATCTCAACGAACTGGCAAAACAGTTCATTATGAGTATTTTTTGAGTACCAGGGTGCATTCAGGGAAATACTGAAGAACTTTCGAGAGGTACGTATCAACTTACATATTCCACTGGATTTAGAATGTGTATTATATGCCATAGCTCTCCCGCCAACTTAGGTGCTAGACTAAAAAGGAAACAAATAGAAGTTGGACTCCAAGAAGTAACTAAAGGATAACTGGGCAACTTTGGAATCCCTTGAATGAAACAACATTAGGTTTCTCTAAACCATAAATTAAATTTACTCCTTTATTGGTAAACTTCCTCGAATCAACGAATATCAAATTTACATTGATATAATTAAATACATTTTTTTTAATAAAGGTAAATTTAGTTTGTTATCTTATGTGCATATGCTTTTTTGACAGAAATTATTGTCATACATACAATCTCTTCCTTTTTTGCAAGTTCTATAATTTTTTTCATATTATTATATATTATTTGTGCTACCTGGGTTGTGAGATTGATGCAGATGCAATAAGGCAAGAGAGGCATATGGTACATATGTTAGCACCAGTATGGTAAAGCAACAAAGTCAATCTGCGTATCAAACTACGAATTTTTGAAGCTAATGTAAAATCGATGCTGTTATATGGATGCACGACCTGGAAAGTCACCAGTAGCATCACAAACTACCTGCAAACTTTCGTCAACGTCTGTTTTGTAAGAATACTTCATATATTCTGGCCACAAACAATTCAAATGCCGAGCTTTTACCCCTGTTCCGTTGGAACCCCTTTCATCAGGCAGCCCGACAAGCTGGTAAGCCACGTATAAAATGGCGGCGCTCTATTGAAAGCGAAATGAACACCCTTGCTTTCTTCTCGACAACTTTGGCAGAACTCATTATAGGACAGACCTATCCAACTAGCATGTCTGCCGACCGTCCAGTGCCCCGTTATGACTGCAACGAACCTCGAGATGTCCCTACGGTTCCTATTTGTTAATTGCATTGAGCGCCTATCATTGTACTAGTAGCAAGTCCACATTTTCTTAGCAATCTTGCACGTGACTATATTGTGTCATCTGCATTCAGCCTTATAGAAATAGTGCTTGAATATACCGTTCCTAATAGTACCAAAAGGCATGGCTACCAAGTTGGCAACGTAAGCATTCATAGCAGAGCGAGCTCGTCCGCCTGTTCGTTACCTAAAAATTTGCTATGTGCTGGAACCCAGATGTGAGGTGAGGTCAACCTGACCACCCAGTTTAGATAACAAACTGTTACACTGCCCGACTAGAATAGACGAAGTGATATACGATCTTAGGGATAGAAGCGCTGCTTGGCTGTCGACAAAGATACCAACTTTACCTAGACCTTCCTATTAAACAGCACTCTAGCAGCTTCTCTTACCGCTAAAAATTCAGCCTGAAATAATGTGGCTTCGATAGGGAGACGAAAGGTGCATTCTATACCAAGATCGGTTGAAAAGACCCCAGAGCCGACACCGCAGACCCTTTTTTGATCCATCAGTGTATGCTCTGACGTCGTATTCCTCCCTTCTATTCCTGCCTAGATGGAACCTTAAATACTTTATTAAAGCCCAGGTGTGTCACCATATAATCAGTAAATCTCCTCAGCGTAGGGGGTAGTTGATCCAGGATTCTGGCTTGACCATATAACCTTGATCTCCACCTCACAGATGCCGCTAATCTTGCAGCACTACTTGAGAATACCTCCAATACATGAAGGTCGATCGGAATAAGGAATGACAATTACGTAAACATCCTGTTATCCCTACACAAGCGGATCTCTGTATTCTATAAAGTTGGTCAACCAACGTATATGTATATCCAGTATAACTCCCAGATATTTTGCGTTGCCCGATGGCGACATTTGTAATTATTCAAACGAGAAAGGCTAAAGTTCCTTACCTTGGTACTTGTGGTAAATAGTACCAGTTCCGTTTTGTTTGGGTTCACTCCTAGCCCAAAGTCTGTAGCCCAGTTACTAAGTGTGCCCAAAGCGTTGGACATGATATAGCTAATCACATCCGTGAACATCCCTGAGACCATTATTACCACATCGTAACAAAACCTGGTTATTCTAAACCATTTTTACTAGTGAAGCCCCAAAACTTGATAACTCTATTTAGAACAATGATAAGCAAACACATACATATGTAATGTAAAAGAGAGCAAATTGCATGCTTGTACGAATGTACGTGTAAAAAAGAGCATAAAAAAGTGCCCACGGGCGGCCTTTTGATGATCAATGATTTAGAAGTAACTTTGACTCGAATCAAAGCACTACTGGTTGGCAAAATTTTATTCTTAAGCTGTTAATTGTAAAAATGTAATAATTTGTTGCTGGCATCAACATTTTTGAATTTTAAAAATTAAATAATTTTTGCAATTACTGGAAAAATTCAAACAAATAATCAGCAGGTGTTTTAAAAAGAGCTTTCGATACCGGTTGTGCGTTAAATTACAATTTGAGGGATATTATAAGGAGATTTTTTGGTACGAGTACATTTCGTTACATTCACTTTACATACATAAATATTGCGTTTGCAATTTAGCTTGTGCTGATATTTAAAGCAAAAAATTCAAACATTGTTCACTAAATTGGTCCTAGTTTACACTATGCAAGTCTTATTGCTAAGCTGATTAGTTTGTTAGGAGAGAGAGAGAGAGAGAGAGAGAGAGACGAGGGGAACATAAACGTTTCTTTTTCCCTCGTCTCTCTCTCTCTCTCTCCTAACAAACTAATCAGCTTAGCAATAAGACTTGCATAGTGTAAACTAGGACTTGTTGATGGCTGCGTTAATTTTCAATTGTTTCTCTTTTATTGTAATTTCGTTTGTTTTGTGTGTTTAATTTTTAAAATTTGGATTTCATATTATTTTATAAATACATATGTATATAAGAGTAGTTAGTAGTTGTAAGAAAATTGATTTAATTTACTTCAATTATTTTGGGAAGACATAAAATTGTGAAAAAGTTTTTGTTGTTGTGTAAATATTCTATACATGTATTATTATTTATTATTAAATTTAGTTTTTGTTACAAAAATTCATGAAAATTAAAGCATTTAGTTTACCAACAATTTCAATATGAGTTAATTTAATTATTATTTTTCGAACTGTATTTGTTTCTATATTCTTATGAATTGAATAGGCTAAAGTTCGTAACGCTTTTTAAGCCAAATTACATGTGATAATTATTAATGAACAAATAACATTAAAGTTAGTTGTAAATATTCTGACAACAACACATAGTTGAACGGAACAGCCAGCCGTTTTCGAAGGCCACTAAACCTTCCTCATCAGCGTTCTTCTGTGTTTTGGTCCACTGTGTGTGGTGTCAGTTGATGTAGATGTCTGCCTTATATACGTAACTTTATTGCAAATGGAATATGTGAATTGGTTTGATTCATTTCATTTCAATTTGCTAATGTGTTTCGTAATGTATACGCAAGTTACCATCTATGAATATATACCATCTGTTATATATATTACCATCTTCTATATATATTACAACAGTCTTACCATTGTCGTTTTGTTCCTTACTAACTATACACATGTTTGTCAATTTGCTTATTTTTGTTCTACTTAAGACAAACTTTTTTGGTTTGTTACTATTAAGTATATTTTTATTTTTAATTTTTGCCACAAGCCAATGACTATTAATTAGTTAATTTAATTATTATTTTTCGAACTGTATTTGTTTCTATATTCTTATGAATTGAATAGGCTAAAGTTCGTAACGCTTTTTAAGCCAAATTACATGTGATAATTATTAATGAACAAATAACATTAAAGTTAGTTGTAAATATTCTGACAACAACACATAGTTGAACGGAACAGCCATAAATTTTTTTTTTTTCTATTATTTATTTATTTTTTTCTAACTGGTGCTCTTGCAAAAATTTCAATAAATGCTTAAAAATAGAAGCCTGTAAATGTATGTATGTATACATACACATAGTTAATGTATGTATGTATATGTACAAATACATTTATTTTACTTATAAACATTTAAGGCATTATTCATAAAATATAATTCTGGCTTACAAATTTCCGTACCAAAATTATATTTTATAAATAAGATTTTTAAAGTTTTACTTGTATTTACGAATATTATTATTTCAAATGTTTTTGGTTTTTAAGTGCAAAAGCACGAAAAATTTTTAATTAATACAAAAGAAAAAAAAAGAAATACAATATAATATATATTAATTATGTATGTATGTATATATTTTTTTAATATGGTATTTCATGTTCAATATTTTATTTGCGACTGATTTTCAAATACGAGTATCAACTTTATAACTTGATGTAATAGTTTTCTTTAATAATTATATAATTAATTTTTTTTTTTTTGAGTTAAGTTAAAGTCATGTTATAAAGTGTAAATTTTTTTTGCATTTTTTATTTTTTTTGTAGTAGTTAACATAAATTGTTGTTGTTAATTCTATTATTATTTTTGAATTTAAGATTTTTTCAACCCACTGTAGGTTTTTTTTTGTTTTTTTTTTTTTTTGTTAGTTAAATATATACTTATGTATAATCTAAGAACAGAGAAATAAAATTGTTTAAAAATCTATTTACTGGATGGAATGTGTGATCCTAAAATTTTTTTATATGTACTATGTATATATTTTGTCTTTTTTCCAAACATACATACGTCTATTATATATGTATATGTATATGCATAAGTAAATATTTTTTTGTTACATTTGCAAAAAACATTCTACATTTCTAACTTTTCTATAAAAATTGTATTATAATTCTAAGCTTATTTATTGTTATTATTATTTTATTATTAATTATATTTTTTATCCTTTTTTTGTTTCAATTTAGTTCACTTTTATGTTTGGGTTGGAAAATGTAGAATGTTTAATTTTTTTTTTTTTATTAGAATTATCACTACTAATGTAAATGTTTATAAAAAGAGAAAGCAAGAAAGTGAGATAAAGGAATTTCTAATGATATTTTTATTTATTTCTCTTTGCTTTTTTGCTTTTGGAAAAGGTTTAAAATGAAACCATGAGGTAATATTGCAGTAATATAGATAATTTGAAGATATTTACTGTTATTAGCGCATTTTGGAATGTATTCAAATAATAATAAAAAAACCATTAAAAAATAACGATAATAATGAATTCAATATGTAATCAAAATATAATAATAATAAGTAGCTTTGCCCGCGGTGTTGCCCGTTCAGAATAATTTTTTGACGCAGATGCAGCTGTATTTTGAGTTTCAGAGAGGTTGAAATTGCCCTCCACCCCCCTTCTTTATTCTATTTTTAATATTAGAAATATGTATATAAAGCGTGCGTGTCCCTTTAGACGCGGATGTTCACATATACATACATACATGTTTTGAATTTCTTAGAAATTGTTTGGATTGTTTCCGCGTGACAGAACTTGCCCCCACCCCCCCCCCCCCCCAACAACCAGCCCCTCTTGATTACAGTTACAAAAAAAAATTATGAAGCCTCTGTGTCCTTAAATCCTTAAATCTCTCTTTTTAAAAATATATATATGTACATATATCCACTGTGTAATTCAGACAATCGCCAAGCAGTATATAGCCATTCCGTGACAATTGCAAAACGTACCGTCATTTTCGATACAAACACACATACTCAAATTTTTCCATTTGAGGTCAACAGCTTTGAAAGCTCTTAAATTTGTTCTTCTTTCTTTGCAAAGTAAGAGCAAGCATTGCTGTGTGTTGTGTTGTTGTTGTGGATGTTGTACTCTCGTCGGTGTGAAAGCACAAAACCAACATGTATTAAAGCAATCAAAAGAGAAAAAAAAATGATACTTATTCCAGTTGTCAACATCGACGTCATGTCAATATAATACCAACAAAATTGGTGCTTGTTTCCTCGCTCACGAGAGCAATTTTGTAATACTCGTATTGACAGTCTATTCTAGAAAATATCATGAGCCTGTGAATAGCTATCAGTTGCATTCGGCTACGTGTATGTAAGTCTCAATTCTTTGGCATTGTATTGACGTGACGTCGATGTTGACAACTGGAATGAGGGTGAATAATTATTCCAAATGGGCAAGCTGTTTTTGAGCTATACTATTTTTTTTTTTGCGTAAAAATGTTAAAATATACAACAAAATTCCCGGGGTGTGTATATCATAAACCAGCGAATGTACTTTATAAAACGATGAAAATATTCCTCGCAAATTTATAGGAGACTTTTTGCTTCAGATACCACTGTGCACAATTTAATGAAGCCCAACAATAAATTATGATTAATAAAATAATACTTATACAAGATAAATAGTTTTTTGTTATAATGGTTTACACTAAAAAAATTTATATTTATTCGTGATTTTATTATTTATATGTATGTGAAAAGTTGCACGAGGGGCGAACGTACAGGCATACGAAAAGGAATACAAAATTATAGCAGGTGTCGTAAAAGGTTCTAGATTAATTCTAAAAGCAATATTGTTTGTAAGTTTTTTTTAATCTGTAAGTGAACTAAAAGTGTTTTCAATTATCAACCTTTGCATACTTTATATATGTATATACATATATATTCAAATGGAGTTATATATATAATTATATAATTTCAAAAAGGAATCATATAGATTCTACTTGAATGCCTGCGTGTAGTAGACCGCCACGTAAACCGGAGTTATATACGCAAAAAAAAATATATATATATATACATATGTACATATATACATATGAAGTCTTAATCAGAAAAAAATTATTAAGTTTTACAAACAAATTTAAATAAAAAATTTATTTTGTAAACCTATTGTAAACCAAAATTAGTTTTTCTGAATACGACAGACAGATGTGGTATAAATATTGTTGGTAATTTCCCTTTAAAAATATTTCTAAGCAAATGTTTATATAAAAAGTATGCACCAACAACTTACATACAACATACAACTTACACAATAGGTTGTTAACTGGTAAATTGATATACATACATATGTATGTATGTATGAATAGAATTTGCTTTGTCCTAATTTATACTATGCAAGTCTTATTGCTAAGCTGATTAGTTTTGTAGGAAAGAGAGACGAGGGGAAAAGAAATGTTTCTGTTCCCCTCGTCTCTCTCTCTCTACCACAAACTAATCAGCTTAGCAATAAGACTTTCATAGTGTAAATTAGGACTTTGTGCACCTGAATGAAAATGTCAATATTCAAGCGTCTAACAGTGTGTATAAGTATTTGTTTTTATTTATTTTGGCAAATTATGTTTAGAAACTTTTTTAATTCAGAAAATTTTCAAATAAGATATGTAAAGGCATTTTCGTTATTTTTTAGGGTTTTTGTGCAAATTTTTTTTTTTAATATTTTGACATTAAATAAAGAATATTGTCTAATGAATTAAAAAAAAAAAAACATTTTTATATAAAATTTTCTTATTAATATGTATAATATACATGTATGGGTATACATATGTATATGTATGTATGTAAGTATATAAATTTTTTAATTTTATAAAATGAAAATTTCAAAACTTTGTATATGAACTTTATAACTTTATATTTAACGCTATCACAGGTGGGAATAACAAAACAAAATTAAAATTAATATTGATAAAGTTTTCTCAAAATTATAAATTAACACCAAGTGAATGATTTTCAATATTGATACAACACCATACATACGATTACAATGCAATACAAATATTTATTATTATAATAATGTTTGTTAAAATAATAATTTATAATCTACAGGCCTGCTCTGAAAATCGCGTGATTTCATATTACATGTCCTTTGAAAATCACACGTGTTATTTCGTGCTGTTCTGTAAGACATAAGGTTTTTTTATATTTTTCGTTCTGAGTTTAACTTGAAAACACAAGAAATCAATCAGCTGATTTCTTGCGTTACCTTTTTTGTGGTTTCAAATCATTTTCATAAAATGTGATTTTCAAAACATGCGCCTGTTAATATAAAATAATGCGGGATTTTTATATTTTATTTAGGTTTAGTATAATAAAAATGTGTGTATAGTTGAGTTCACATATGCATACATATACATACATATATGTACATAGGTACATATGTATGTATATGTATTTATGATTTGTATATACATATACATGCAAGTACATATCTACATAATATATAATTATTATTGTTTTTTTTATAATTAACGGTGTAAAAAGCCTAAGGAATACAGTCAGCAAAATGTTGTTTTTTTTTTCAATGTGTTATTTAATATACATACATAAATGTACGTATGTGTGTGAGTATATATTTTTATTTTCATTAGCTACACATACATACACACTTTCTGCATTATTATATATATACTTATATAATTACGTTTTTTTTTTTCTTTTCTTGTTTTCTTTGTAAATAGGTTTACGTTTAAAATTTAAGTTTTGAAGAAGAGTAAGGTTAAAAAGTTTATTGGTGTTTTAACATTTTAATTTCACAAAAAAATATATAATTATACATATTTTGTTTAAGTAATGCCAAAAAATGGCTAAATGTTTGTATATGTAAATTATTTTTTATATATGTATGTACATATAAACATTATATTTTTTTTTTTAATTTGAATAAAAATTGAGGCAGCTTTTACATATTTTTTGTTTGGTTGGGAAAAAAATGAACTAATTAGAATTGAATTTATTGTTATTTTTTGTATATTTTAATGTAATGTAAAACATTTACGAGTACTATTAAACACAATACGAAACTAACACATTGAACTCTTGCTAAAATCTAATATTATGTATTATTTGTGTTTTCTTGTATTTAATAATTTGTATTTCTAAAATTTTGATTTTTTTATCTTTCATTTCTATTTAATTCATTTTCTTTAAAAAAAATGTATCTTTCCATTTCAACTACATGAATTTAAACCCTAAAATGTATGTGTGTATATATGTATATACATATCGTTACCTTAACCTAGAAAGGCCCTAACTCATTATTTCTTTGTAATCGAGTTTTTTGTATATTTCTAAAGTATCGAACAAATCAAAAATCTGTGTTTAAGAAAAATAATGAGTTAGGGCCTTTCTATGTCAATGTAACGATATGTATTTCTTTAATTAGTAATTCATTTTTATAAGGGTTTTACACTGGTAACTGAAAAAAATTATCCAAACAGAAATTAGAATTTGTGACTTCTTTATAGCATGTATGTATGTATGTCAAAAATTCAAAATTCTGGGGTTCATAAAGGGTCGGTTCACAAACTTCAATTTTTGTTGATCAACTCGTAATTCAGCTGTAAAATAAAAAGAGATACATAACCGTATTTCTTACAGCTGAATTCCGAGTTGAGCAACAAAAGTTGAAACGTGTGAACCAGGACAAAGAAAAAGTGTAGCAATAAGGCTGGGTTCACATAGAGCTATTGCTTCTGGGCAACTTTTGAGTTTATCGGCGAGGGAGTTTAACCCATTAAAAATTTTTTATTGATTTAAAAACAGGTAGATATATATTACTAGTTTCATGAATTTCATTTGCGATGCCAAATAGAAACGCTTCGAAGCATATTACTATTTTTTCGAGATAATATCACCTCGGTTTGTGTATGGATACACAATTTTTAATAATTATGTGGATCTTAATCTTTTGGTTTCCCTTAGGTTACGCAACACCTGTGCCATTTTCCAGACAGAAATCAACAGAAAGCTACCGAAAGAAGCAAAATGTTCTCTTTAGAAATGAACATAAAGTTCGACATTTATTTTGACAGCGTGACAGCTATTGGGGCCCTAAATTCTAGATTTCTCTAACCAGACTTAGGCCACACTACGTCAGGGTAGCCTTATCAGAACTGATGTATGCTTAAAAGCAAGTACGGTCTTTAGAGTAGGAAAATCACAAAGTGATTAAGCTCACAGTTGAGATCAAGGACTGGACTCGAAAAAAGACGGCACTCAGTTGGTCGATAATTACCACTTGACATGTGGTCAGAGAGAAATGCTTGCATATCCAATCTTAAGTATGTCAGAATGTCTAGGCTTTCCGTATGGCTGGCAGGAGTTGCCTCGAAACTCAAAAATAGGATTGAGTGCAAAACCTTATCAGTGACTGCCCGGAACTGCAGGACCGCTGACTTAGACACGCATGTATGTATGTATACAAGCAATCGACTTTTTCGGAACATGGAAAGTGGCATTGAAAAGTTCCAGAAACCACAATCACCAGCGTCTACGGTGTTATCGGCCCTTCAGGCAACACAATTGGCCCACAGTTCTTCTCTTTTATTTGGAGATTAAATTAAAAATCATATTTTTGAGCAGGACTGAATCAAGTTGTCATATCAATAGTTCCTAATACATAATATTAAAACTTAGTTGATACAACATCAAGTCTAAAATTAAAGAATAAAAACTAGAAGCTTTATAAAATTAATAAATAAAAGCGACGACTTGGCGACTTTCTTATGACGGCTTGATCTGGCAACCATAATTAATTCATAAATTGGCCGTAGATATAATCCAAAAAATATGTCTCATACTTAAAAAAAATGCTTAAATGGGACACTTATCCCTTGTTCACACACGTCAACTTTTGTTGATCAACTGGTAATTCAGCTGTTAGAAAGACGGAGAAGGGAATACAAATACATCTTATTTTTCAATCAGCAGAATTCAGAGTTGATCAACAAAAGTTGACTTATAAAAATTATTTGTGTATGGATGTTTGTTTGCTTGTTGTGTATGCGTGTGTGTGTATTTTGACATGTTCATATTTAACCTATTTTGTTAATATTAGCATTAAATTAATTTGTTTTATTTATTTAATAAATATATAAATATCTGCATTTAATAAGTAAGTATAATATGTATGTATGTATGTTTTTATATATGTATATGTTTTTCGCTGGAAGTGCAACTCTATATAGTTTAAAAAGAATGTATGTATGTTGTATGTATATGTATATGGAATTATTTAATGTATATTTTATATACATATATATATATATATATATACATACATATACATACATGTATATATACACATATATATTTGCTTAGATCTAAAAAAATTACTGAATCTTTATATAAATTGGCAAATTCCTACAATATATTCTCACAACAATAATTTTTGTGTTTTTCATACATGTACATATGTATGTATGTTTGTATGTATTTGTGTATATTTCATAAATATATATTCTTTTCAGTGTACAAAATATAAGTATGTTGTATTTAATGTTTACCGCTCAACATTTTAAAGCATGTTCATTTTAAAAACCTTCAGTTATATAATTTTTTTTAAATACTCTTGTTTAAATAAAAAAAAAATATAATAGAAACATAAATTGTTATATAAATAAATTCTAGAGATTTTAAACAATAAGTAAACCAATTAATTAATGTCTGTCATATTTAAACACAATCCCCCATATTCATAAAAAAATAAAATGAATTTAAAATCAATTTTAAGAAAATTTTTTATGAAAAACTTGAATTTAAAATACATTTCAAACTCATTTTAAATTTTATGAATATGGGGGAATATGTACATTTGTATAATGTGAATTCGCAAATATTTTGACAAAGCAACCAATACTGAAATAAAACTTACTATTTAAAAATGGAATTTGGCCACAGAAAATACATATTTTTAATACTTTTGAATAAAAAAATATACAAATATTTTTATATTCAGTAAAAGAAAATGTATGTATGGTATGCATTGCTTTAGTTATTTAATTGCTTCCTATACATCCAAATTAGCTATTTCGAATTTCATTCCATTACATTTTTCTACTTGACGTCGTCTTGCTTTTTTCTTCAAAATGTGTTTTGAATTTGAAATTAATATTTTCTACAATATTTCTTATATCTCATTTTTTGATTAAGTTTATATATTTGTCTGTCTTGATCTTAAATTAGTATTGTACATAACGTTACCTTGATATAGAAAGGCCCTATCCCTAATAGTAGATTTTTCTTCTATGTGATACATATATTATCAGATATTTTCTTTATAAAATTCTACGTAATCAAATCATGTTCATCTGAAATTTCTCCAACTCATTATTTTTTTGAAATGGAGATTTTTGTATTTTTCAATACATTAGATCTTCTTCTAACGATATATAAAAAAAGACTCGATTTCAAAAAAATAATAAGTAAACGCCTTTCTATATTAATATGTACATATGTATGTAGTATGTAAAACTATTTTCATGTGCAAAATAATTAAAATAGGGAATTGCTTTGAATTTTTCCTCCACTGAACAACAAAATCTGGAATAAATATATGTATGATTGTTTGTGGCATTCATAAAACCTATCCTATTTTATGGGGTCTCGGTCTGGTGGAAAGCACTAGAATCAGCGGGAAACCAGTCCCGTATAGAAGATTTTCTCCGCAAAATGGCACTTATGGTAACAGGTGCCCTTAGATCCACGCCGACAAAGGCACTCTTAGCTATGCTTTGTTGTCTTCCTGTGGACTCAATGGCTAGTAAACTGGCCCTACATACGGCCGTTAGACTGAACGCAATAGGCGTATGGAACTACAGACCATGGGGTTACGCTAGCATCCTAAATATAGCAAACAATATACCTGAACTCATTGACTACTGCACTCCCAAACCCTACTCCAATAGAAAATTTAATATTTCTTTGACAGAAGAGTTCTCCCCAATGGACAGAGCCGTGAAGGTTTTCACTGACGGCTCTAGACGGGTGGTTGAGTTGGAGGGGGGGGGGTATATATTCCAGATTTTGGAATTGAAATGTCCTTCAGACTCCCGGACGAATATAGCATACTAGAGGCAGAAATATCCGCCATAAAAAAGCAACACACTGGTTGAGTTATTATCGGATACATAATAGTAATATCCAGATAATAACGGACAGCCAATCCGCGATCAAATCCCTTTCAGGTGTGTATTCTAAATCATTCCTTGTCCAAGAATGCCGCACAGTCCTGGATAAACTGGCGCAGCACTCAACCATCACACTATACTGGGTGCGTGGAGACGGGACCAATTTAGGCAATCTAGTTGCGGATGAACCGGCAAAGAGAGGAACCCTACTCGGTGAAGTCGATATTGACAATCTCTGTGGGCTCCCTCTCTCGTCCTGCTGGAGACGCTTCGATACTGCATTTCTAAATTCAGCTCAGGAAAGATGGCGCAATGAGCATACCTGCGTTATATTGAGAACCCTTTGGCCTCGCCTAGATATCAACAGAACCAAAAACCTCAATAGATTCACCAGGAAGCACCTGAGGAATCTCTTGGCCACACTTATAGGCCACTGCACATTCAGAACCCACGCTAAACGTCTCCCGTATAATGATTACTGTTACACCTGCAATGATGAGGTATGGCTAGCGGCCTTCCTCTATGGCATGTGTTTGTACTAGACCCTCTCCTGCCCTACTTCTCCTCTCCTCTACTCTCTCTTATTCTACAGAAACTCTCCATCTAAATCCTCCCTATATTCCCAGTCTCCCCCTTATTCTTACACTTTCAACTTACAGGCAGCACAAAGGGATCATCGTATTGTACCCAAGTGAGCTAGACCCCTAAAATTTTCATTCTTCACTAGTAGCCTGCTAACCTAACCTAACCTTATGGCATTCATAGGCCATTCTGGGGTGTGAATTGCTCCCCAAGAATTGCTGTTGCCCCTCCAATAATTATTAGAACTTGCATATAATTATCTTTTTTAGTATACCTCATGAAAATCACCAGTCATAATGCCCCCTCTATAAAAAACTTATAGCTGCGCCAATCATGACATTGGAACTTTAAGCCACTTTTAGCACACTATAAGCCATAAACATTTAATAAAAATGACAGTCAGGTGTCGCTTTGCTGGTTGACTTACAGTGAATCCCGAAGACTATCTCTTAGAGTGGGAGGGAAAAAAGTTAAATATTCTAAAGTCTAGACTTATGTGGACTATAGCTTGTAACAAATTTAAGCTTTATAGGGAAAGTCCTAATGTAAACAAAGCTTTAAAATGTAAAATATGTACATATACAAAGTAAGTGTTAAAAAAATTAATTTTCGATAAAGGTAGAAGGAAGTAGAAAATGAGGCATCTATTAGGTGGCACTTAAGGAACAATACAAATCCTTTAGAATTACCGCCTCTACAGTGAATAAGTGTTTGTCTTTGAAATAATTTTTAACTAAAAAATTCTTTTTTAGATTTAATGCAGATTTTCGACTTTCCCAAAGGACTAGTTTATTTCATTAACTTTTGTGTTTTTTTTTTAATTTTATCATCTTTTTGTCTTAAACGCAATGCAACAGCACAACAATTTGTGGTTACAAATCTTATTGTAATTTAGCAACTGAAACTAACAGGTGTTAGTTGACAGTTGCCATACGTAACAACATTTTGGCAACTGGTAACGCAACAAAAGTTCCGTTGCCAACTATAATCTAGACATAAATTTCGTGTATATTAAGGCGTGGTAGAATAAAACTTTTTGCATTGGTAGAATTATCATTAAAATATCTCTAATCCTGCGGAGTGTATGAGAGTCGGACCCGTTTAATTTTTCTGCAAACAAACAAAAATAGCTTCGATCTTTGTTTATGAAGAAAAATATATAAAATACCAAGAACCGTTGTTAAAGTAAAAAAGTCCCACTGTAACTTTAGCTGAGGCAGAATAAAAATAGCTTGGTTGATTCCCTAAGCTGGTTTTAAATGGCTGGTCCTATTGTAATTAAACTGAACGTATTTATACCAGGAGCATTCAAATTTATGTTTTGAAAGAGAACTCCTCATATTGCTTAAAATTGGCATACTCGGGATACTCGGAACCCAAAAAGTAATTTAAAGGCAACTCAAAAAAAAATGTTTTTGCTAGTTGATATAATGAATCTCGACAAGGCACAAGCCCATATGAATTCAGGAAAATTTTCATTTCTCATGAAGGCCTACTAAATCGCGCATTCATAAAACTAACAATTGATATTTAGGCTAAAAACTGTCCAAAAATCAATCAACTTTTGTAAATTGACAGTTTTTACTGTATTACGAATATTAGAGGAAATGATTTTATTTAAGCTCAGTGTAAAACAAAATATTAACTGCCCTATTCATAAAAATTATTTATAAAACAAATTTTATATGAAAAATTGTTTTATAAACCTCTAATAAATTAAAAATATTTTTTGCATGTGTATATTTATGTATGTATGTGTGTGTATAATTTAGTTTTTTTATTAAATACGAGTATTAAAAATTAATAATTGTTTTATTAAAATTGTGTCATGTAAAGTATGTATGTATGTGTTATGTACTATAAGTATATTATGTATATGTATAATTATGTTTTCATTAAGTTTACCATGTATTTCAAAACTGATTTTTATTTTTTGGAGTGCTTACAAACTAAATAAAAAAAAATGTGTTTACAAAAAGTATTTGTATTTGTTTTTTTATTCTTTTTGCTTTGTTGGATGATTTTCTTTTATTATTATTATTATTATTATTAACAACCGGACTATTTATAATATACATATCTATGTAGTTTAAATAAAAATATTTTGAATATTAATTTTTAATGTATTTTTTTTTTTTAATGTAGACACTGAGAAAATGTAGGAAGAATAAGTTTTTCTTAAATATTTATTTTTGTTAATTTATTTTTTAGATTTTTTACCGCCTTCATTATTTTGTCAAAATAATTTGTTTGTTTAAAATCGTTCCTAAAACTTTTACAGATAGAGTAAATTTATTTAAATTATGTTATTTATTTGCTTTTTGTATCTATTTAAAACTTTTCTATTTTGTTGGTGAAATTTTGTAAAAATTTAATTTTTTTATTATTAATATATATTTCTCTCTATTATTAAATATCTAGAAAAATAAACATATTTGTTTCTATTATGTTGTAAGTATGCATGTATGTGTGTATGTGTGTATGTATGCATGTACGTCTGTATTTATATATAGGATTGGTTTAATTTTCTCATTCATTATTTTTATTTATAATGGCACTGTCATGTTTTTTTTTTTAAATTCTGCTATTAAATAAAACTTAAAATAAAAAAGTTGTTTTAATTTTAAATAAAAAAAATGCAGTGTAAGTTTTGATATGTTGCTTAAACATTTTATTTGAATATTTCAAATAATAAACTAAGGATAGATAGAAATTTAAAATTGAATTTTGATAAAAAAAAATTTGTAATATCAATTAAAAAGTTGATTGCATCTGCAGTTGCAAATAAATTAATACCATTTTGACTTTCAAATATTAATGTACAAATATTTTTGTCTGTGTATTGTAAGAAGAAGAAGAAGAAGAAGAGGGTTCGTTTGTTCCACACTGTACCACCTAATATTATTCAAACAAAAATGGAAAACTCTTTAAGGGAGGAAGATTATTTCCGAAACTATAGAAGATTAATATATTTTTTTGTTAATACACCAGAAAACCCTAAAAAAACTGTAACGAGTTCTAGCGAAATTTTTGTGATACGAACAAATTCGTATGTGCATACGAATTCACTCATTTATTTTTTGTAGCATAGTCATATCTCAAAAAATTACGAGAAAATATTTTCTTAAACTTTAATTTTATATTACCATGTATTATATAAAAATTTAGGATCGACTCTGCTTTATTGAAGATCTGAGTATTTTTGTATTACCTAAGTAAATTTAAAACCAATGTGGATTAAACAGAAGAGAAAAAGTAAGTGCGACAGAATGTCTTGACGAATTTTTATTTCACTCTATGTGCCGGTCCAGACTTGCAATTTTTGTTGCAGCAACTTTTTATTTTTTTGTGAAAAAGGGCGAGAGAAGAATAAAAATGTTTATATTTCTATTTCAACACCCTCCCATATATATACATATATTCAAGAGCCGGAACTATTTGAAAGCGCCAGACTTCTATTATAAAACTTTTCAAAAAAAAAAAGGTAAATCCTGTACATACATATGTATATATAGAATTAATCGGCGAAGGTCTGACACCTTGTTTCAGCATTTTAACAAAATTGTTTAACAATCGAGACACATACGAGTACAATTTATTATCAAGTTTCAAAAACAATGTTTTTAATATTATAAGGAAAATGCAATTATTTTTTTTTAATAATAATTTTATGCTTATCTATCTACCTTCACTATTTCAATCACCTTTTATTTTTTAAAAACTCACTTTTTTATTTATGTAGGTATTTCTTACCACAATTTGTTGGGTTTGAACATATATGTACATATCGTTACCTTAATATATGTAGAAAGGCCCTACCTAACTCATTATTTTTTTGAAATCGAGATTTTTCAGTTTTCGTTGTATTACATGTTCTTCTATCGAATTATGCAAGAAAATCGATTTAAACAAAAAATTAGTTACAGCCTTTCTATATTAAGGTAACGATATGTTGTTTGATTTTTTATTTCAAAATGTTGTCAAACTTGAAAATTGCTTGAAAAAATTCTTGAATTTAACTTTGTTTCCACTTAATTTCAAGTGCTTAAATTTTAATTTCTCGAGTGCTTATTGAGAAGAGTTGACATGAATGCACCTTTAATAAGATAGTGATAGTCAATGATTTCATTATTATTTTACACTTATTTGTCAATTAAATGCATTTTCTGAAGGTAGTAAGTAGTACTTATCAAAGTAAAGACTTACCTCTAAGCTTTCAGCACGTTGTTGATTTTTATTAAAAAGCGTAACATCAGTCAATAATTGTTTGTATTTATATTAGAAGCCTGGATAAAGTCATTTGAAAGAGCTTTCAAGATATGAGGGATTTTCAAATGCTTTACTGCACTGAAGTCTTGAAAAACAAACACTGACAGATGCTGTTTGCAAGACGTTTTTTTAAGTTGTTGTAGATATCGCAGTAAAGAAACAAATACTTCGTGGCGAAAGAGTTTGTGGTGTTTGATTCTTCCTCGTATACAAACGTCATATACACACATGAGTTCATACAAACGTACACATGCATTTACCCCCTGTTTGTGTAAGACGTTTGAGTTAGAAATCTTGGCGTTTTTGTAATAGATTAAAGGAAACTTGTACAACTTTTCTTTAATCTATTACAACCGTCTTACACAAACAGGGGGTTACATTAAGGTTCAATCAGACGTGCCTTACCAAAATGCCATAGCCATAACCAAAATCAAAATTCAACTGGTTTCTGTGGTTATGGCTATGGAGTTATGGCGAGTCACCTATAATCGATCAGCTGTTTTGTATGGTTATGGTTATATCACGTTTAATTTAAGCTTTAGTTGTGTGCGCTACCATACCATCTACATCTTGCACACACACTCAATCGTACAATACGCAAAATAACAAGCATGCAAACATCAAAGGTGAAGACATTATTCCTTCTTGTGAAAACGTATTTGCATTTCAAATATGTTTGTGCAGGGCTCTAATGTATGTATATCACGGTTTGTCTTATCATAAACGTCAAGGTGTGCGATCAAAAAACTCTAATCATGTTAAAAGGAAGTTTATCAGAATAAATAAAACACTAACAATACACATACACTCACATACATATCCCTTATTTGTTTTTGGATAAATCACTTTTTGTTCTTCAAATATCAACAAAATTTTTAACACACAATTAAATTTTTTAAAACAAATGAATTTTTGATGCTGAATTTACTCTAGTTACGTATGTAGCTCTTTCAATCGGTTTGATTCCTCTTATCATGAACAATATTTTTCACAAGGATTTTTCACTTTCACTTTATTTTTGTAAGTGAACTGAATTAATACAACACATATGTAAATAATTTCAATATTTTCCTTCAAATTAAATATAAAAAGTTGTAAAATTTATTTTTATGACAAGAGTTTATTACAATAATTCCCTGCAACACATTTTTGCATAGAGCATGAAACTTTTCAGTTCAGTTAATTTTATGGCAGTGGCATACTAAAGAATTTTTTCCACTGCACCTAGAATAGTTATTTAAAAAACACAACTGTACGCCTAAAAACATTTAATTTGAAACCCAATATCTGTATATTTCTTATTACATATTAAACTTATTAAATTTGTTTGATTCGCAATTAATTTTTGAGGTTTACTAATCTTCTTCCCGTTTTTTACATTCACTATGCATTGATAGCGGCAACAAAGTTACCACGAACATCGCGTTAGCAAATTTCCCTTCATGGGGAATGAAAATTTCAAGGGAACAAAATTGTCATATTTTATTCACCATAGGGGTGGACATATACACGAGGCAACGTAAGTCGCGCGACAAAATCGCGGCGTTTTATATGGAGGGTATTTCTTAAACGACTCTTATCGTTTGAGTTTTGTCATCTTCTACAAACTGCCTGTTGGAATAATTTTACTGGAATGCGGAAGAAACAAAAGTGATCCTTGGGAAAATTGTGCGTTTTCTATGAGAATACAAAATGGAATAATATCCAAACAGAAAAATTCACCAACTAGCAGGCAATACGCTGTTCTTATCTAAAAACAAAATGATATTACATATCGATGGCTTAATATAAAAAGGGCGTATCTCATTTTTTTCGAAAACGCGTTTTTAACGTTTTCTGCGAGATAGGGTATAATTGCATCCTCCTTGAAGATCTTAGTACGTTACAATTAAAAATCAAGGACTTATGGTAACTTAAAAAATTATTCCTGCATGTATGTATGTATCTAAATGCTTTAGTTTTTCTTCAGTTTTTTGCTTCTCCTATAAAATATCGAAAATTTGAGTTCCGCCCTTCTTATATTAAGCCATCGATGTGTACATACATACATATATGACAAAACTGCTGATGACAAACTCAACACTCAACAGTTGCCAGCAAGCAGCCATCAACTCTCAGTTCTCAATTCTCAAACAATTTCGTCAGCTTTAACATGTAGAGCGAAGGAATGGCAACCGAACTGGCAACGCATATTTTCGCCTTCCCAAATAAAAAATAGTTTGCTAAATGAAAATTTAATTTGCAGATGGCGGCGCAACTAAAGTTCGGTTGCCATCCATAATCGAGCCAAAATTAATTAAGTTTGAACCCTTAAGCTGTACTATGAAATTTAGAACCATTAAATTATGAAATAATCAAAACAAAACAAAAATCCAAAGAACAAATAAGAAACAAAATAATTAAACAAAATCATGTTTTAAATAAAAATTTATTAACATTAGTAAAGCATCTTGAAACAAAATTTATGATTTTTAGAATCAGTTATGCGATTCACCAGCTATTGTATGAGTTCACGTTTTATAAATGTTATTTGGCTATTTCCATGTAAACATCTATGTATGTATGTATATACGTATACACAACATACAACACGAAACAATAGATTGTGAATTAGAGAAATATGTACATTATGGAATAAAATAAAATAATTTTAATTTAAAAATATAAATTAATACGTATGTTGTATATGTACATATATTATGTATGTAAATGATAAAGAAATTATAATTTAGTATTTGAGGAACTTATACACCACCAGGTAAAGCAATTATGTATATTGTGTCTTAATTGAATATTTTGTTTGTTAATTCTCTGAATTGTTTTCTCTACTTCTTAGTGAATTAAAAACGTGTTTGCTTGTATCTTATGCTTATTAATTAAATATTATGATATCTTATATACTGCAGTATGTAACTATGTACATACATATGTATGTTCTTAAGTATATAAGTGTTGTATTATTAATATTATTAACTTAAGTAGATTTGTTTTATTTAGTGAAGAACCACGTAAGTTTTCATTTGGTTTTAAAAATTTTGGAAATTTGTTTTCTGTTCAATTTTAACTTGAGTCTAGGAATTTTGATTCATTACTTTTTTTTTTTGTCTTTTTAATTACTGTTTTTAGGTTTTTGGTTGTTTGGTTATTTTTTAAAATGTATTAAGTATTTTATATGCGCTTTTGATTTATTATCCTTAATATTATTTTTTGTCTGTTTCGTACTTTAAGAAAAAATTATATGTATATATGTATGTATGTATGTACTTAAATTGATAAATTTTTTAAATAATTATATGTATTTGTAAACAAACAAAAGATCTTCCTAAAAAATATAACACTATTATTGCAAATGTTTGGGGAGAATTTGTTATTAAATATGTTTATAAGTATGTATATTCAAGTATTTATATATTTTAATTCATTTTTGTTAAATTTTTATAAGGCGTAAAATATCATCATCAAAAATTGACATACACTAGGATTGTATTTGTTTTATTTTTAATATATTTTTTTTTTTAATTTCATTTAAATTATTTTAATGTAGGTTTGTATATATTCAGATATATGTATGTAAGTGAAATTAATTATATGCATATACGTTATAAATTGTATTGTTTAAAATCATTACCAAATAAATGACTTAAAACTTTATTTTATGTATAAAATAAAATACCTTTTTGATGTTTTGTTATAAAGTTTTTAGATGTATGTATGTGCACATACATATTTAATTCACTGTTTAAATCATAAAATGCAGAGGCAAGTTATAGCAGTCGATATCAAAAAAAATTTCAAAATATTTCCAATCAAACTGTATTGAAATATTTTAAAGTTTCGGTCGATTTGGAATGCAGCACGTTGGCCTCAGTTCTTTAAAAGAAAACGAAAAAAATAATTTTATAAGTAAATAAATGCCTTACATGAGCTGTACAAAACAAAGAAGATAGTCGTCTTTTTTCAAGCAAATTTAAATCGCTTTTTACTACTTTTGAGTCAAGAAATTTTAAAAAACATTTATGTATGTATATTGTGCATATATACACAAAAATACCTTTTAAACCATATATGTATTTAAAAGTGTACGACAAACAAATGTGTGCCGTATTTATATGTATGTATGTATGTATATAAGATTCTAGATATATGTATGTGTTTAAAAACATTCTATCAGCCATGTCACAGAGTTCGATTCCGTTCGGAAACGGAATTAAATCCACCCCCTTTTGTGGGAGATGATGTCTAAAAAAGAAAACTAAAATACGGAAATTTGTTAGGGGTGTCCACACTGTTGAGGACGCTGGTATGCTGGGATATGCTTCGGCTAGGGCTTGATATCTTGTTCCTAAGCAAGTGTTTATATAAAAATTACCAACAGCTTATATACATACATGCATACAACATGCAGCCCTTGCTGTATGTTTAAATAAAATTATCGGTAGCAATGCTCTGTAATTCTCGTAGCTAAGTCTAAATCTCTAGTCATAGGACTAATTCAATTTTAAGATATTGCCAAATTTAGTAATAGAGCGTAGCGAAAACTCGCTAAATCGACTTTGTGTATAGGCAAATTCTTGAAATGGCCGCCTGCATCTTAAGCCTCTCATATAGTATGTACATATCGCTGATTTACTCAAAGAACGTCATAACTCAAAAAATGGAATTTTGGAGCTAGTGATTTATAATTACAATCCTCATATCGTTCTTCATATTGTGTAAAAATTTCAATCAAATATTTTATTTACTCAACTCGTGAAAGAAAAATACAGGATTCTTTTTCCATTAAGTTGTTTGTAAATTGAAAACTTCAAACTCGTTTTCTGGCAAACTGGTTTTTGTTTCAGTTATGACGACGTTCACATATATTTGTGACATCAGCATACAATTTATGGGTTTTTGGAATTTATAAACATTTTTTCTTATCGCGAAGACGCGTGGTCGAAAATAGTCGACATTTCAGTTTCATCAATCCGAAAATTACCTTCAAATTTTGATTCCAGCGAATTTTCATAAATTTCGAGTTTGTGTCTTAAATCTTTTGTAACTTTCCCCTCCACACAGCTGATGACAGAAAGACTTAAGGCACATGAATGAAAACAGATGCATACATATGTAAATCAAAACGACAAAGATAAGCTCAGTGGTCACAAGCGATAACCGCACAAGTCGAAAAGTAGTAGTTTCGGGAAAAATCACTTTTACCGTATGAACATGCTTTCAAAAAAATCAAAATGTTCAAATTAGAATATGTAATTTTGTTGTAAACTAAAAACTACTGTAATAACGAATACACCCAAAATTTTATGAAAACGTAGTTTTTAATATATTTTTTTAATTTATTATAAACCCGCGGCTGCGATCGCGTTGATCTGATATTTTGGAAAGTATACTTAAAATTTATAAATCTTCTGTTATTTGTTACTCACTGATAATGTTAAAAAACGACAAAAATCAACAAAAAAAAAGACGATAAAAAATAAACTGCCTTATCGTGGCTGGCGTATTTCAAATACGACTACGACTGTTTGGTAATAGATTAAACAAGACTTCAACAGTTTTTCTTTAATCTATTACCAAACAGTCGTACTAGTATTTTAAAATGCCAACCACGATAAGGTAGAATAACAGAATAAAAACAGGTTTTAAAAATGTATAAACAAACAAACCCGAAACGAAAATTGCCCTAACCAGCACAAAAATGTGTTTTTCGGAAAAAATCCAAACTAAATATATAAAAAACCCGGTTCCGAACCGGATCAAAAATAGGCGATGTTTGCCGCTGGTGAAACAATATTCAAAATCGGTTTAGCGGTTTGAAAATCCGTGCCAAATATAAAAAACCGGTTCCGAACCGGGCGTTAAAGAGTAGCAAGGAAACAAACTCATTTTCACATTTATAATATTAGTAAGGATTTTATTGGACTTTTTATAATACTTAATGATTAAACAGAATAAATCTGCAACTTCAGTGAAAAAACGCTGTCAAATTACCAAAGTCCATAATAAAAACTACGGCAGTAACTTCAAATTCTCTAATTTTGTTTCATTTTCTTTTGTGCTTATATTTCTTTGTAGTTTTGTTCACAAAATATATGAAATTTATTGTGTCAATTTGTGTGGAAAATGTGTTTATGCCGCAATTTTATTTGATCATTTAAGTCAATATACATATATCTTTACAATTAACCCCGTTAGAGACATGAAACCTCGTTTGTAGATTTTTGTAGCATATACAACCAGATTTTTTCTTAAATCGACTTATGCTGTTATCGCTTTTAAGCACAGAAACTAATTCGACTTTTTTTCTCACCTTTATATTTAACATATGTACATGTTCAATGTAATAGAAATCGAAAGATTTCCACGATTCGTTTTTTTTTTAAAGTGTGAGGAATTTCGAGCTAATCGGAGATTATTAACTTTCAGACATCGGACTAAACTCATACATATGTACATACATGGAAACAACGCAGAACTCGAAATTTACCAAATACATACATAGGTAGAATGAGTCCCGATCCATACTTGCAATTTTTTTCCATCAACTTTTTATTATTTTTTTATTCGTTTAATTTGTTTTTTAATTTCAGTAAAGAATATTTTTGAAGCAAACAATTTGTTGATGAATGAATCAGGCATTTTTGTTTTTTCAAATAAATTATTACAAATTTTTGCATTTGAATTTACAAATTTCCCTAAGAAAATAGCATGAGCCTGTTAATCAGTTATTTTGACAACGGACATTGATTAATTTTACCCACTTTTTAGGCCAAAATTAATTACAGCCAAAATTTTGGACTGATAAGGCTGAAATTTGGAATATAAGTGTTTTTCATGAGCACGCAGAGCTTTTTGGGATTTTTAGGGTTGCCACCAAATGGAAAAAGTTAAAAACTTAAATATCTCGAAACAGGGATGGCAAAGTTGAAAGCGAGAAAATTAAAAAATGTGAACTGGTCCTTTTCCAAATAATTTTTCTTCAAATTCGAATGCTCTGTCTCTAAAGCAAACGGTTAAATTTTTTGAAATTCGGCACGATAAAAATGCGGAATTGGCTAACAAGATGGCGTAAAATCCATATAGACAAAACTTGTTTGGAAAAATCATTAATTTTTCCATAACGATAATTTTTTTTCTTTTAGAACAAGCACTTCTTCATTTAATGTTTCATCATCTCTAATAATTCTAAGCATATAATTCAAAACAGTTGTTTCTTTCTCTTTGCTTTTTTTTCAAGTTCGCTATAAGAGAAGTAGAGATTGGCTGGAAAAAATTGGAATATCTCAAAAAACGCAAAAAATCGCAATATTAAATTCTTAACTTTTCTTAACTTTTTTTAAAAGCTTATCCAAAGTTGCACAAAAACATTTTTTTTTTAATTTGAGATTAAGACAAATGAATGATTTTTCTCACTAATAAACTATTTTATTTTAACAAATGTTTATGTATTTTATTTATTTAGCGCTTAATATCAATATTGCCTTCCATTTACATATAACTTTATTCTTCTATCGTTCTTTTATTAATCCCCCTTATTACAGTTGTCAACATCGACGTCACGTCAATACAATACCAAAATATTTGTTGCTTGTTTACTCGCCCTCGAGAAAAATTTTGTACTATTGACAAACTATTTCTGTCAGTAATCCACAGATTGCGGATAGTGGAAAGATCCGTAGATATGCAGAGTAGCTGCTAAAGCAGTCGCGGACAATCAGCGATTCCGAGTGGTGAGTATCAGAGGGTTTCCGGGTGGTGCCTAAGGATAATTGGCGCATTCAAATAACCAATAGCTGCCTATCGCCAGCGACTGTTCATGTTAGAGGCGGCTGGAAGCGGGCGTCGGATCTTGTAACAAGCGGCTCGCTATATAAACGTGATATAAGGCTTCTAAGCCAGCCCTCCTGGAGGCCATGCCGGCATCCCCAGTTCCGGGTTCGCATGCGGTAGCCTAATCAGCTGCTCATCTTAAACCATCTGATTACCGAAACCTCAAAGCGGCCCTATGCTCCTTATAGGATGATGAGGCTTATCATAAATAAAATTTCACATGGAAATTTCCGAACGTGTGAACAATTGGTACCAAAAAACTTCATACGATTGCGAAATATTTTGACAATTCATGAAGAAAATTATTCACAAGGATTTGCCTGTTGGAAAAAGTGGAAATTTGTAAGTTTTTAATTTCACTAGAATTGATAATACCAAATTAAAGTTTATGTGAACGAAAAATTTGATTCGTAAATTTTCACATGTGGAATTCATGATAGGGCTGATAGTCTAGAAAATAGCATGAGCCTGCCAATAGCAAGCAGTCAGTTGTTAGCGACAATGTGTAGACAAGCCCCAATTTTTTAGTATTGTATTAACGTGAAGTCGATATTGACAACTGGAGTAAGTGTAAATAACTATTGTCAGGTATTGTAACCAAAAATAACACGAAGCGCTTCCCACATAAATTGTTGCTTGAATGCAATTAAATTCATTGCACCTGATTGCTGCTTATTTGTTTTTACAAAAAACAAAATTTACTTCTATTTGCTTTGAAGTAATCTTTATCATATTACAAGAAATACCAGATTTTCTAAATTGCGAAATTTTAGTTTGGCCAAAAAAATGAAACAAAATTACTTAAAACTGGAACGTATAGCCGTTGCTATTGTATTAACGTGACATTGGTGTTGACAACCGGAATAAAGCTGAATAATATTTGACTCAGAAATTTTTGTGATTAAATTGGAAAATTAGTATTTTCTGTGAATCAAAATTGAATAGTTAGTTTCGCATAAAGCGATTGTTCTTGATACGTTTAGATTTTGCTGACCATTTTCAGCCACGGGTTTCCAAAAATTCAAAATTAGTATGCAGCTATCTAAGTATTTAGGATATCGCTGTATTATGGCCGAATGCCAAAACGTATCAATACAATGTTGGTATACTTTTCGGATGATACAAAATTGCGAAACATTGAGCGTCAAGTTCAATGATATTAAACATCTTTAAAATCGGTTATTTGTAGAAGTTACGAGTTTGGAAATATTTTCATATCCCGAACTTTGACACCCTGTATGGTGCCCTAAAGCGACCGTTTCTTTCGATTCGTTGATCACTCAAATTTCTATAGAATAAAATTTTGTTTTCCTTGCCGTATGGAATTTTCAAAAAAAAAAAAGTATATTGTATTTAGCGATTGTTTTTTTGCTTTTAGATGCCCAAACCAAAATTGTTGGGTGGATTGTGGATTGCAAACCAAACTTGAGTTTCCCAATAACAGCTGTTATTTTTAATACATAATTATTGCAAAAATTCTCGTTGCTGATAATCATATGTCATATTTTATTTTTATTGGTAATTAGAGCTTTCTGGCAAGCAAATATTTTTGGTTACCGACAGGCAAACGAACTGAAGTTTGGCGAAACGGCTTTTGTTCGATCCTTTGATCTAAATAAGAGCTGGCCACCAAGAGAAGCACAAGAGTAATGTATTCGCGTATGTGTATTCATTTGTATAAGAAACCGATTGATGTTCGGCACGCTGGTGCTATTTTGGGCAGCTCAGGTCTAAATTCTAAGATCGAAAGTTGCTCATAATAAAGACCTCACACTCTGTATCTTGCGATCGAATATCGAATTTTGCTCATATTAAGTGTGGTTGGCATTTAAAAATAATTGAAAAAATAAATTAGAAAAATGTCATTTATAAAAAAGAACAAACAAAAACAAGAAATTAATAATTAAAATTTGAATTTTATTAAATAAAATAAAATAAAAACATTTTAGGTGGAAAAGTTAACAATAAAATATATTTTAAACTTAGTTTTTTTCCATTATATTAAGCGTGTACTAAAACAGCGTACAGTAGTGTAAGTAGAAAAAATAGCGGAAAATGTGAATATAGAAAAAAAAAATTAAAAAAAATTATAACTTTTAAGCGTGTATTATTTATGCAGTATATGACTAGTGTTGCATATAATAAAGTAAATGTGTAAAATTAATTAAAGATTGGTGTATAGCCAACAAAAGTTGCTAATTGTTTTTAACGGAGCCAATTTTTTGCTTTCCTAAATGTAAACTTTCATTGTAAATACACCAATCCCGATAAGTAAGAATTATTTATATGGCCAATCCGAAAACAATTTTGGTAATAAAAAAAATTATTATTATTATTAAAAATGTTTATTACAAAACATTAATTAATATGTATAATAAATACTTATAAAATAAAAAAATAGAGAATTTTTGTATATAAAAATGCATTTGGTTTAAAATTTAATACAACCTGTTTAAAAAATTAAATTGAACCGAAATAACTTTAGTCTTGGTATTTTTTTAACACTACTGTACGTTTAACTTAAATACATTTGTATTCGTTTATTCATTACAGGAAACGTTTAGAGATAAGTATAACAACAAGGAAACGAATTAAAAATTTATTAACTAAAGGTAAAAAATTTAATTACATATACTATATTATATGGTATTAAAAAAAAAAACTAAATTATAATATATTGTATGATATTCACTTAAAATAGGTTTTTTTTGTTGGTTGCTTTGTAATATCATTAAGTTAAGCAAATTGGTGGAAAATATACATATAAACTATAACAAGAAATAAATACAACATTTTTGTAAAAAGAGAAAAAATATTGATTAACTAATAAAACTTATACGTTAATATCATATTTCAAAAAGGCTTTCTTTTAGGTAATAAGCTTCTTTCTATGATAGAAAAAAAATTAATAAAATTGTTTAATTTAATAGAAAAAACATTTTAGTTTTGTTTGACAAAACTTTTTGTTTCCTTTTTTAAATTTTGAGTTTTGTAAATTAAATGGTAAATGAATAAGAAACGAAACTTAAGCCTTAATATTTAATGTAAAAGCTTATGGAATTACATTTATTTTTTACATACAATTAAAAATTTTTGTTATCATGTAAAATAAAATGTTTTTTTTTTCATCAATGTATAATAAATGTATAATTTTTTTAATATAAATAAATAAAAAAATTGCATTAATTTTAAGGTAAATTATATATGTATTTATTGTTTAAGACGTGTATAAATATTGGTTGATTTATTACTTTTTTTATTTTGTAACATTTTAAAAATGCTTTTTCAAAAAAAAAGTTGTCAGGCAAAAAATTTTAATCATAAAACAGAAATCACACGAAATTATTTGATTTAAACCAATCGAACACAGTACTATATTTCTTTTTTCATGAAGTGTAAGTAACTGAAATTTTGTGTAAGTGTTAATTAATCACCTTTATTCCAGTTGTCAGCATCGACGTCACGTCAATTCAATACCAAAAAATTTAAAGCTTTCTTATACGTTGTCGAAAATAACTGACTGCTATCGACAGCATCATGCTATTTTCTAGACCTGAGGGAACAGAAATAGTCTGTCAATAGCATACAATTTTTCTCGAGAGCGAGTAGAAAAGCCCCAATCGTGACGTTGATGTCGACAACTGGAATAAAGCTGTATAATTTTAATAAAATACCGCAATTTTAAATATTCTGCCATATGTGAAAACTAGAATAAAATGGACATTATTATTATGTCTTATGCGATTGAAAATTCAGCTGCATGCCACAATTTTCGCTTTTCTTGCGATATTTTAACACAAGCTTTTTAAACATTTACAATATGAAGTTCAAATGTTGACATACCTTATTTTGAATTACATATTACAATTTTGCTTTTGTTTCCTTTTTTTTTTGCAAGGGCATGAATTTTTTAATTATTCAACACTGTGGGTTTTATTAATTTGTTCCGTTTAAACAACTATCGGTTTAAAATTATCGTTAACCGTGTTTTCAAAATTTTCTAGTTTTTAAAAGGAGTTAACAAATTATTCGACAATATTCAAATTTTATTTTTCATATTTATCGTTTTTTTTTTATATTTATTTTTTGCGAATCTAACGAACACATATCACCAAGAGAGCTTTATAATGCAGATGAGAGAAATATAGAGAGAGTTGCACACATTTTTTTTGTTTTTTAACAAACACAACCCCGCTATTAGCTTCTCTGCAGAAAACAACCAGGGTCTATGGCGGGAATCGAACCCACCACCTCTGGACTGAAAATAAAGCATCGCTGCCACAGGGGCACCCTTTTATAAATTACACTTCACTTGCTGTACACTACTTTCGAGCACTGTACTTCATACGAGCACTAAAAAACATTTATATGTGCATGTTTCAGAGCAAAACAAATATGTACTGTATCGACTGAGATTTCAGTGCGTTTGCTAATTGAAAACAAAAACATGATGTTGAAGTAGAACAACAAAGTAAATCATGGCAAGCAAGCATAATATTAACGATTTTAATTAGTAATTGCCAAAGAGAGATTAATTTATCTGATATATGTATGTATGAACGTAAAACTAAAAAATATTTGTGTGCATTATTGATATAATACATACATATTTGCAAAAAAAAAAATTCTTTAAAGATCATTGAGCAATACAGTGTGGTGTTATGGTTTACTTCAGTTGTCTTTTACTTCAATAAATAGTTCATGTTACGGTTCATTTTTATTTTAATTGACACATTTCTTTAATAATTTCATTGTATATAAAAAGTGAAAAAAAAATTTTAATAAAAAAAAATCCGGTTCGAAATGAAATTATAATATTAGAAACCCGTTTATTAACATGTCCACCATGTTATATGTTTTCGAAAATTCATAGTCAAATGTTCATCTGCAAAAATTTTGTAATAAATTAACAGCCTCGCGAGCGATGTCGAACGCTTTCGTTGGCAAGCATTATAGAAAACAAACAGCTGATTTGCATAGCGCTAGCAACTAGCAGCTTGATATGTCGAACCAAAACGTAAGTATTGCAATACAAATTTACATCCCACCATCATCGTTCAAGCGGAGTCAATGTTTTTTAATTTTATTTTCTCATGCTTGTCTTATATTTATATATAATGATCTCAATTTTTCCAATGAACTTGTTAATTGTACTGTTTTGTATTTTTTATTTATTAAATGTTACAAATACAATTATAAATTGTATAACTTCATTTAAATGAGAATAGTAACAAAGACGTTAAAATTTTTTAGTGAACCCGATCAGAGTCTATGGTGGGAATCGAACGCACATCCTCCACACTGATAGGCTACCACACTACTCACTAGCCTACCAAGGCACCCATGCTGTTTTTTCTTTTAGAATTCTTAATGTGGCAACACAGTAAATTGACAATGATCATGACGACACGCTTATTCGATCGAAAGTGGTTCGTTTGGCTGCTTTTCGTTTTTATGCGACATCCTAAAACAAGTTGTAAATAAAACATTGCAGTGGAAAATTCAACTTTAGTTTTTAAAGCCTCCACTTATTTGGGAAGGAAATTATCTTATTGGCAGAATATGAAAATCGAGCTTGTACATTTAAAAGGATTTGATTGCAATTTAATATTTTAATTTTATAAAAAAAAAATACCGCGAACAACTAAATTCGAATTTGAATATTGACTGACATTGAATTCAGTCAGTACAACTTCCTTGATTTGATTGTTGTGTGTAGGCGTTATTTAACATAAAAAGTAAGTAAACAAATTTATAGTGTATGTATGTATGTATGTATATAATAAATAGTTATGTAAATTTTTTTTTTGTATATGACTATTTTATTAACAAATAATTATAATAATAATAAAAAAAACTACATAATTAAACAGCCAAACATTACATATGTATATGAATAAATTGCCTTTTTTTTTTTAAAAAGAGGGAAAAGTTTTCAAACAATTTTCAGTTTTTTTTTCTTCTTTCCTTTTTTAGGATTAATATTTAAGCTTTCTAATTTAAAAATATGTATGTATGTAAGTGTAAACTCTAAAATTAAATAGTAGCCTTATTCAAACAAAACATTTGAATATAAAAAAGTATATGAATAAATTAATCAAATTATGTATGTAGTTGAATAAGGCAGAACTTGTTTTAAAAACCTTATTTGTTTTTTTCTCAATATTTTATTTGCTCTTTTTGTGTTTTGTTTCCAAAATTTATTTTTATAGAGAAAACATTAATTTGGGTACTACTTAAAAATATTAATATGTTTTCATATAGGATTGCTTTTGGGTAATTCTTGTAATCGTTGTTAATGCTTATATAGTAATTAAAAAAAAGGTATGATTGGTACAGATTTTTTATTTTTTTCATTTATTTTTTGTTTGTAATTAAAAACTACAGCCTCGCATAATAATTTTTAACTATTTTATTATATTTTTTATTTTTTGACATTTCCTCTTTTTTTTTTGTCGTTCACTATGGTGTTGTTAAATGTATACTTGTTAAAAAAACTAATAGTTATTAAAAATATTATTCTTTGTAAATCATATTTCTTCTTTACAATTAAAAAAAAAATAAATATAAAAAATTAAAATAAAAAATACATTAAAAATGACAAGAAAATATTTGAAACACATAAGTTAAAATTTAATTTAAAAAAAGTGAAATATTTAAAACTTTGCAGTTTTTCTTTCTTTCATTTCTTTTTTAAAAGTTAAAAATTTGTTTGTGTTTTTATATATTTTATATAATAAAACATTTGTTTTCATGTAAATAGTTTTAAAGGTAAGTTACTTATTTAAAAAAGTTAACAAAGTTTATTTTTTTTTTTCTATAAAAAAAAAATAACACAAGTGAGTAAATAAAAATAATGTCTTGGAAAACCAGCCTTATTTAAAAAAAAATAACATGGGTAAATTGTTTAAATTAAAAAGGAATATAATTTGATTACAAATTAAATACATTTACGAGCTAACAAAAAAAAGTATAAACTTTGAATTAAAAAAAAAATATTATAATAAAAGGAAAACATAACAAAATTAAAAAAAAAAATAAAATAAGTTAAAATAACAATATCTTTACAAGTTTTATTTTTACTGTTTTTTCTTTCTTTTGTTTACATTGCAACGTTTTGAAAACATTTTTTGTTTTATTTTGTATTGTTAAGTGTTTAATAAAAAAAAAATAGTTTTTCAAAAAAGAAACAATTTTTATTCTTGTAAATAAATTTGTAATTAAGTGATGAACTATATATATGTATATATATATATATATATATATATTTAAAAAAAAAGCAAATAAAACGATTTGAATACAAAGAGATCAAAATATTTTATAAATTGTATGCTTCGTTTTGAGATTTATTTCTGAAAAACTAAATGTTCTTCTATTTTAATTTTAGTTTTTTTTTTATTTCAACAGTTGTTTCTTTTTTGATTAAAAAAAATTAAAATAAGTAGATTTTCGTATAAAATAATATTGTATAAGAAAAACTTTTTTTAATTCTACCATAAAATTTTTTAAGTCATAAAAAATAATAATAATAAAAAGGAATATATGTATTTTAAAATAAAAGAATCTCTTCATAAATGTATGTATATACTACATATGTATGTATATATATATATATATATATGTATATAAGCTATAATAATATTGTATATAAAAAACGGCCTTTTGTTTGTTGTTGTTATTAATATTTTAAACTACATTTAAAAAAGTGTAAAGTGTAAAACGATGTAGAATATAATAATTTATAATAAAAGTAGTAATAGTTTTGTAGTACATAGTTATAATAGTTAAGAAGGGGTGTTAAAAAAATATGATTTTTTTTCTTTTTGGCTTTTGGCGGCGTAAATTCAAAATTTCGTCGTATCTTTGGAGGCGTTGTTATAATTTATGTGTTCATAGTTTGTTATTTGTTTAATAATAATAAAAATAATTAAAATAATACAAAATATTATTGCCTTAAATTTCATCATAATCTATAAAATGTAATTTATTTTGTTCAATATTATCACCATTTTCATTATAAAGCTGCTTGCTAATTGAAGGCAAATTTAAATTCGCTGCTACTAAATCTGCTGCTGCTGCTACTGATAATGACGTTGCTACAACTGAAAAAGTTGGCAACGTAATATTTTGATTTTTGCTTACAATTGCATTAGTGGTTGCAGGGAAAACTTTGCTTTGCTGAATTGTTTTCAGCTGTAGTTGCGACTGAAACTGTGACTGCGTTTGCGACGGCAAATCGTGTTTTTGAATCGAATGCTGCTGCTGCTGTTGCTGGTGATGATTATGATATTTATTTATATTTAAAGATTTTCCACATTGGAACAAATCGCTTCTTGCACTAAGTGCCTTTCTTTTCTGCAATCACTGAACATAAAGAGTGTTCAGCACTAGAACATGATGGTTATTTTTAGCCAAAGTAACAACATAACCTTCGGAAGTAATTTTTAAGCCACAGCAACGCGAAACCTGTGTTTAAAATTTATAATAATGATGATACGTTAACAAAAAAAACCAAAAATCAGTCTAAATTTTTTTGTGCCGTCAGTTAAAAATAGAATTAATAATAAACAAAGAAATCATAAAAAATATATTGATGTTATTTTTAAATTTCATCATTCAGTTAAAGATTTTTCTAAGGTTTTATTGAATATCGAAGATATCTTTGCATAACCGAATGCTTTGCATATCAATTATGCTGTATGCCGAAAAGTCCGATGCGTAGAGGTTAGACTGTAAGTCCTAGTTTATACTATACAAGTCTTGTTGCTACGCTGATTAGTTTGAGGGAAACGACGAGGGGAACAGAAACGTTTCTTTTCCCCTCGCCTCTCTCTCCTAACAAACTAATCAGCTTAGCAATAAGACTTGCATAGTGTAAACTTGGACTTTTGGACAGCAACTTGATCGATCGCGAGCTATCTGGCAATGAAAGTAGATATGCGTCCAACGCCTTTCTGTCATACTCGTGAAAACAAGTTATGGAAAATTCAAACAAAAAACAAAAAAAAACCAAACCAACAAAAACACAGAAAAGAAGAGATCTCTTCAGAGGACGACATTATTGGCTCCAGTCAGGAGACAATAGTCCGCCTCTCGGCTAGTGAGGTAAAATTCATAGTACCCCACTATCTGCACAACATGCCTCTAAAGCACACATACAAAAAACCCCTATACCGGCACTCGAGCCCGAGACCAAGTGGAATGGAAAACCTAAGAAGAAAAGGAGTCAGGAGTCTTCATTCTGGACAAGATTGCCAAGAATGCTGCGAACGGAGTTACTCATGTGCGTGACGCCGCAGATACGCTGAGGTACCAGGCTGTGGTAGACTAATATCTAAAGGTTAAGGATTCGGTTCCCAGCACATCCAAAGCCACCAATTCTAAGCGCAACCGCTCTCAGCCTGAGGGAGAAAAGTCGCCAAAGAGAAGAAAGGTATCATCGAAGACGACCATTCAAACTCCGCTCACATCATCCAAGAGAAGTTTCTTTAATGAGGTAGTTAAAGACCAACGCTAGTGGCTCTGTTGAACAAAAAGGAAGACAAAATTGATCCTGTAAACGGAATGGGGTGCCATCGAATCCAACATGGAGGAGCTCGTAATGGATTATGTAATCGCCCAATAAGGACAAGCCGGCACTTCGTTTCGACTCCGGTGAGATCCACCGGGTGTACAGGATAATTAAATGCTTGGACGTGTTCTCAAAGGAATTCCTCGCTAAGATTAGTGAAGCTTGGGATGGGTTAAGTTTTAAACTCATCTCTGCGGGGAAATCCAATTGAGACCGCGAGCAAGGGTTTGTTTAGCGAAAATGGGCAAGAATAGCGGAGTGCCTAAAGTTACAGAACCCTAGCATTCCTATTGATGACGGTCGGTCATACGCACAGAGGACCATAGCAGCAGTGGTACCTGCCTTAAACTCTCCATCACGGAATCTGGTGCAGCGTCCATTGAGAAGGCAGGCTCTAAGCTGTTTTTCGGTATAAGGGACGCAAAGGTTAAGGTCACCCGCCCAACCGGCTCTGCAGGAATAGACGAAGACGTCTATTGCTGCGGCGAGCAACCTTCTAGTTGGAATGCAGCTTGCAGAACCAGCATCGACAAAATAACACCAAAATTGCGATACATATCGCTCAGATAAATCTGAAACACTCTATATGTGGAACAGATAATCTAAAAAATCTTCTAGCCGAGGACAATATTGATATCTGCGTGGTACAAGAGCCCTTTGCGCCGAACTCCGAGGTGAAGGGGTACCCATTGTCCACGTACAATGTGCTTTATGCTAAAGGATATGGTAAGCCAAAATCATGCCAAAAACCATATCAACATTTTTCTGTACACACAGTTCAGCTCAGCGGACCTAACAGCGCTAAGCTCAAGTTGCCTGAAGATAGGAGCTTTCTTTTAGCCTCATGATACATGGGACATGACAAGCCAGCACCGCCAGACGAACGCCAGCGGTTATGTCATCATTAGGTGCCAATAAAGACATCATTCTATGCTGTGATGTCAATGCTAGGCACACAATATGGGGTAGCAGTGAAATCAATGACAGAGGTGAGTACATCCTAGATTTCATTAACTGTAACAATTTAAATATTTGTAACTCCGGCAACTCGCCAACCTTTATTTTTCCGAGCTCGGACATATTAGGGGGTGGAAAGAGGTTCTGGACATTACTCTCAGAAACGACAAATTTAGATTTCTGATCGACAAATGGAGGGTTTCCAATAAGAGATCCTTTTCGAATCTATTACTAGAGCTTTTGAAATCTCCTGTTCCATAACAAAAGCTAGAAACAGATATCCTTCTTGGTGGAATGCGGAGCTCTCCATTCTACGCAAATAAGCACGTAGGGCCTTCAACACCAGCTACGAGAATAAAATGTGACAACCCTATCGTGAAAAGATAAAAAATCTTACAAAAAAGCTTTAAAAATCGTCAAACGCAACTCACGAAAAATATTCTGTGAGTTCATAGATAATACCAGAGATTCAGCGAGGCTTGCTAGGATCCTGAGTATGAATTATTCCTGTCCAACTTTTGTAAAGAGGGTGGACGGCTCCTGGTCAGATTCCTCTGCAAAAACCTTAAGACATATTACTCAACACCCACTTTCCTGGCTGTAAGGAAACGCCTAGTGCGAACATTTTTATAAGTGGGTAACAACACGCTGTTGATAATGAGATACTATCTGTAGATAAAATCTCTTGGGCAACTGACAGTTTCTCACCGTTTGTATCACCGGGTCCGGATAGCATCATGCCAAAGATGCTACAGAGCGCGAAAAGCTCCACCATTATCTGGCTTTCTAAATTCTATAAACTCTGTCTCTCTCTCTCTTACCTACGTTCCGACCTGCTGGAGAAAAGTCATAGTTGTCTTCATTCCGAAGATTGGAAAAATACGTCATGAAGACGCAAAGGACTTCCAACCAATCAGCCTTTCATTTTTCCTGATCAAGGCGTTGGATCGTCAAGAATCTCAAATATCAAGCATGCCTACCTTAAGGGACGCTCTACAGAAACAGCACTACATAAAGTGGTAAAGTTAATAGAGATTCCTGGAACACAAACAATATACCCTGGCTGCCTTCCTAGACATAGAACACGCATCTGAATAATAGTTACACTTTTGTGTATAGGAAATATAAGGAAATTTTCGACTTGATTTCGAGTATTAGTGCTTGTCGTTCTACTTACAAACTTTAGTTTTGAGTCTTCTTTTTACAAGATCATAGGTTTTTCTCTGGAGGCCCTCTGTGCTCATTATCTGTATAAGTGATCATGGTACTGAGTGCGCGATTTTTAATATTTCAACTAGTCATTTTTTCCTATATGTATATGTAGTTTGTCCCAAAGATTTTCGTCTCTATCGGGCGAGTTATTGACATTAGTAGGGCCATTAAAGTCGCTATTGAGGACAATGTTACTCGACTGGCTATTTAAATGAATAGTAGAAATGCTTGTATTTTATTGGAAAGTTCTATTTCCCAGAATATTTTCGTTTCGAATATTTTGAATGTCTTGGAGCACTCGCATATCATGAATGTGCATGTTATATGGGATGCTGGTCAAATGAGTACGTTTCAGGCTAAGCAGGCTGTTTCTCTTGGTGCTCCTTTGGAGATAAGCATACCTTTTGGTGAATAGATGGCAAAGTTTTGTTAAGGCCCTATGCTCTGAGGACATAAGATGATGATCTCAGTGCGATTGATAATTAATTGAAGCAAGAGTGGTTGGAATTTTATCGGAATAAATCTCAGGTTTCGGGTCGCTTTTTCTTCAATCTTTTTCAATGTTAAATGGGATCCGACTGATATAAATATTATTAATAGAATTTTATGTGGTCATTGTTATAGTGGAGTTTATCTCCACGTGATTCGGAGGAAGAATTCAGATTTTTTTTACTTTTGTTATATGATTGACAATTCTGATCACTTATTTTTTCATTGCTCTGAGTTTAAAGATATCAAAGTAAAGCACCAGTTATTTCGTAAATTCACCAACCTCTTTTATTTATTAAATTCTTATGATATTGGTATAAATTATCAACGTTTCTAATTACTTGTGTTACACAACCGTTATTCACTGTTCAGCGATATACGAGTATATAGTATATATGTAGATGAAGCAGGCATTTATAAATGCCCAGCTTTCCCTAGTTTTTTTCTTTTTTTTTTTTTGTGGAATACTCTGGCAATTTGCGTACTTGCTTCTGCCATCCAAACCAAAACTTCAACCACTATCTCTTCTCTTTTACACCAAATTGCTGTCTTCGCTTTACCTTCATTCACTTCAACTTCGGCTCTTCCTATAACCCCCTTTTTAATTTTCCTTTCTCTTTCTGTTTTTAGTTAAGAAAAATTACCTATTTTTTATTGGACCTAAGTGAACTACAGATCTACACAGAATTTCTATTAAACTCTTCCTGAAATTTATTGCGCGGAAATTTTTATATTTTTTAATAACAAATATGTATAAGTTTCATGCAACTAGTTTCGGAAAAGTTACATAGTCACAATCAAGTTCTGAAATTAAAGAAAAATATGTATGTATGTATCTATTTTAATATAAAAATATGATATTTTGCTATACAGTTTAATTTCGTACGTGTTGTGCAGTATTGTGTTGAGAAAAATTTTCGCGCGCGTTTCGTACGTGTTGGACATCTTGGCATTCGTGTTCGGGTCGTGTCGTGTTGGAATAATTCGGCACGCGCCCATCTCAACATAGGAGATTACTTGCTAAGGTTCAGAGATGAGCCTCGCTGGGCATCACAGGTGCCCTGAAGAGCACACCACACCTCACAAATATTACATAAAATAAATTACAAATTTATCCTTAGATTGTTCGTGCTATACAAATATTGTATCGAGTATCAGTAAGAAAAAAAAAGAGTTGAATAGTCAAAAGTTTATATCGAGCCTTATTTTCGATTTTATCGTAAGCGACAAAAATTAAAGTTTTCAGGAGAAGGTTTTTTTAAATATTCAAATATACTCGTATTTTTGTACGTAAATTGTCGCTTACGATAAAATTGTACAGCCTGTATCTTAAAAGTTATCAACAATTTTGTTATTTTGATAACTTTTCAATACTATTTTGAGTTGGAGTCAGATGTTTCCTTAATGGAAAGTTAGTTGTAGGAAAAAACGATTTAAAAATAAGAGGTGAACAAAGTTTTATAAGTTTTTATATGAAATTAAGAAAAGAAAACAGAAAAATTAAAGAAACAAAGCTAATTGACGGCAATCATGAATGCAATTCCGCGAGAAATTTTTCCGGGGAACAATTTCAAACAATAGCAATAGGGAAAACCCAAAAAAATATAATTGGAAAAGGTGGAAATATCTAGCGGAATTTTATTCATAATTGCCCTGAATTTTTCCTTCTATCGGAATGAAAATTTCACTTCTTATACGCGACAGAGGCAAATAATGTGAATTCAGTCATATTTAAAACAAATACATACTCGTATATATTTAGCAATACATTTGAATGGTTTAGTTAGTAAATGAATGACTTACCTTGACATGGGGACATTCAAATTCCGATTGCAATATGCCATCTCGTGAGTAGCAAGCTACATGGAAACGATTACCATGAGAATCCCCAATTAATATATCACCTGCGTTTGAAATGTCAATTCCGTTAGGGAAGCAAGTAACTTTTTCATTGCCAATACGATACTGGAATGTACCGTCCTCGTGGAACACAGCTACACAGTGACCCTTAAAGTCGCAAACGTAAAAATCATTTTCTGAAAAACAAAATGAAATACATAAAATAAATAAATATGTATAGGCATCCGAACAGCGAAATAAATGTATGTTTATTATAAATGAATTACCTCGAATTGCAATATCGGAAGGTTCACGCATGTAATCGCTACAATCAAACCAACGCACCAATTCTCCATCTTCGGAAATGACAAATACAGTAGGTGATACACTGTCAACAGCAACAATATGGCCTTTCGAAGTTACGGCCAAACCAGCCACAATATCTATGTATCTATGATAACATTTTTAAAATCAATAACGAACGTGTAAAAACAAAATTATAACAAGATCTTACCTGATGGCTATTTTGCGCATAAAGTGACCACTTTTAGAAAATATTTGCATACGAGAACGTTCATTGCCACGATCGCAAACAACGAATTTTCCACTGGTATGCATAACAGCCACTTTTCGGGGATACCACAATTGTCCTTCCTCCTTACCGGGAACACCAAAGTAAAATTTCAAATTGCCTAATTTGTCAAAAATTTCAATACGATGATTGTTGGTGTCGGCTACAATGATTTCCTCATCGATACCCAAACAGAAGCCATGAGGCGAATTGAATTGTCCTTTGGATGTACCCAGTGAGCCGAATTTGCAACGTATTTGCATTGGAGTGGCCTTGTTGCGACCAGTTATTATGCTTGTAGTATTGGGTGGGGGTGGTGGTGCATGGAAATTTGTTAAACTCATGTCATCTACTGGGCCACCACCATTGCCACCACCAGGACACATCGGTGGCAAATTGGGTAGACTTGGTGATGGTGCTGTTGGTAGGCAGTAATCTGATAATAAACAATCAATTCCAGTTGGTGAGGCTCCGCTTGTTAAAAGCTGATTGCTTGTCATGTCTGTGTGAAAATCTACTTGTAATATGCCAACAACATTAACAATAGTTATATAAAAAAAAAAATCAACACGCGCCGCCATCAGCACAACAACAACATCAACAAACAATCAGTTTATGTAAAATTTCAATTGCATCTTTTTAATAATATGTTTTTGTTTTTGTTTTCGTTTTGAGTTTTTTTTTTTAATTTTAAGTTTTGGACATTTATAGTTTGTATATTGTATGAAGAAGTATTATTGTTAGCCAGTGGCAATAAAATAATAATCATTATTATATGTAAATGCATGTTAAAATTATAAATAATTAATATCAAACAGAAAATATATAGTATATGTATGTATGTACATAAATAAATAATAATAATAATAATAAGGAATATTAATTACAACCATAAAAATCAAGGTAAGCAGGTTTTATTGAGATTTAATGATGGTAATTGATGAATACTCGTAATATTGCAACAAAAACTGGTGACACAAAGCATTGCTGGTATCTCTACGAAGAGCAAACGCATAAAGCTGTTGCGAAAAGAGTAAAAAGCGCAAAAAAATACGAAAAAGAGGGTAAAAAGACACCAAATTTTTTCTTAATTTTAATTTATTAAACCATTTAAAAAAGGAGTTTGGAGTGTAAAACTTCATAATATAATTTCAAGTTTTTGCCTCAAAATATTAAATATTTATATGAAATTAAGAACTGCTTGAAATTTTCTTATGTTATTTTTATTAAATGATTTTTTTTTTTTGACATTTCATTCAAATTGCCTTAAAAAGTCAAAGGAGCTTCATGAAACAAGTCTCGCGTATTTGCCCAATTGCACAAATCACAATTTTAAGAGTTCTCATGAAAACCCTTATTAATTTTTCAAAATGTTAGTAGTTATATGATCGGTTTTAGTTATTTAGTAGGTGAAGCTTAGGCTTAGATTAAGATACATACATATGTATGTTACTGAAAAATATTTTAAACATACAAAAGCATTAAAAGCATCACTTTTTTTCCTTAAGTAACTTAAAAGTTTTTGTTTTTGCGATATTCACACTTATTCCAGTTGCCAACATTGACAGCACGTCAATACGATACCAACAAATTGGGACTTGGCTACCCGTTGTCTAAAACAACTGACAACCTCATGCTGTCAGTTGTTCTAGGATGATTAAATATTTGTGTAAACTTTAACAAATGCTTATTGCGTACTACTATCAATAAATTATTATGCAGAGAATTATGTGGTACTTTCCAGTTACTTCCGTTTTCTTTTTTGCAAGAAGAATTTTAATTTGTTAATCCCAATTATGAAAATTTTTCTCAATTGTTTTTAACATAGTTTCCGTTATTGTCATTAAAAACAATTTAAGAAGGCTCAGTCAAAAGATGCTGCTATTAGCTCTTAAGAGTACATTAGGTTTGTAAACTAAAAATATTTTTATTTCACAAAAAAGCACCAAAAGCACTGTAAATACCCGCTTTTTAAAAAAGGGTATTAACCAAAATTTCGCGTTTATGAAGAGGCAAAAAGCACCAAAAAATACCCGAAACGCACCAAAATACCATCACTGTCACAAAGGCGTTAAATAAAAACTAAATTGAAAAATTGAAACTAATGAATTAAATCAAATAAAAAGTTAAAAAAAAATATCTATGTATATAAATAATTTTGAAAGTTTGAATCATAGCAAAAAAAAATAAATACGAACGGGTTTACTTCAAGTGTGTCATAACTCAAAAAATTCGTCTTTGAGTTAATAATGCAAAATAATCCGACATTTTGTATTTCATCGTGTGTAAAAATTTCATATACGGAATGTTCTGTATTCCACGTGAAATTAAGACGTGTGTAATTGCCATAGAATTGTTGGAAATATGTATTTAATTTGAAAAGGGAGAAATTTCTCACGGAATTTCAGTCATGATTGTCCTGAATCATGATTGATTCAGCTCGAGGTTTTTAACTTTTCCCCATAACGAATTTGTTGTTCCCTTTTTTTGCCAAATGCTGGAATAAAAACTCTCCTTGAAAAAGTAGGTATTATGAACGCAGTTGAACTTGCTTTTTTCCCTAAAAATCTTTTCTTTGCAAAACCGAAGCGTGTTTACATAAAAATACAGTTAATACTCCATTAAAAAACAAATGCCCCTATCACGGTTTTCAACTTTTAAAACAGTTTGGTTGGCATTGATAAATTTGCATTGCCATCCAACCATCTCAACCAAATCTGGCATTTCTTGTGTGTCATGTGACAAAGAAAGCGTAATCACTAATTATTAATGAAAAACTGTTTGATTCAGACATGTATTTATTGATTTCAACTGTTTCCAATCATGTTGGATTCTATAAAATTTTCTTAAAGTTATGCATGAAACTGTTTAACTTAATAAATACGTATCTGAACTGGTTACGCTTTTTTCATGCTTGTCATTTACCAATTTATCATTGTTTTTGCTTTGTACACATGTGCTTATAATAAAAAAAAGACATACTATGTGTCAAGTGGTCTAATTTAGACAAACCGATCGATCCTAATTTTATTTAATTTCACGTGAAATATGGAACATACCCCGATACATACTCGTAGTTTGTACTACCACCTTCTCGAAAAGTTTCAAATTTAACGATATATCAAGACGATTTCATACCAGGATGCACTAATTTTTTAACGAAATGCAAAACTGCGGAAAAAAACAAGTAATATTTGGGAGTATAAAATTTCGGAACGTGTTGCTTGATATGACACCAGAGAAATTAGCAGCTGATCATCATCGGCTGAAAGGAGATCACCTGGAATGAATTCGCCTTCAGAGATCAATACGGTTTACATTTTCAATGACGATACGCAACAAAATTGGCATGTAACTGGGATTTTGTTCGGGTCATATTTGCAATATAGAAAGAAAAATTTAGAAAGTGAAAAGTACTTACCGTTGTTATTTAAGCCTAGTTTTGCGAGAGCTTGTAAATTACTGAATGCACGTTGATCACCAGAGAGCAGATCGGCTAAAGTTATATGTTGATTCTGAGAATTCGAGGCGGGAAGTATAGACTGATTAGGGGGTGCAATAGCCGGTCCAACCAGGGCGTCGTTAAGCGTATCGGGAGTATTTTCTGTTAGACTGGCAAGACGAGATAAATTGTATTCGAGTATGCTATTGTATCCACCATTTGGCGGTCCATTACCGACACCTCCATTTCCTCCGAGAGTGCCGTTAAGACTAGCAGCAAGACTGTTATTGAGTGTATTGTTTAGATTGTTCATACCATTGGATGTTACAGATCCATTTAAAGCATTTAAACCTTGAGGACCCATTAGTGGCCCATTATTCATACCACCACCAATATGCGAGCCTCCCATAGGGCCATTCAGGCCTGCAGATGGATTCATATTGTTGTTGAGATTACTTCCAGCACCAGTTCCAATCGATCCAATACTATTGAAACCATTAATACCGCTATGATGAGAAGAATTGCTATTTTGATGTTGTAACTGATGATTATGATGAAGCATAGCAGGCTGACCCTGTGGCGGGGAATCAGGTGAAAGAACATTTGACATCATAAAACCATTTCCCAGGGTATATAAATCTCCATCAAAAGAACTTTGCATTGAAGTTGGTAAAGAAATTGGACTGCTGGCAGTTACGGAGCTAGCCAACTGACCCTGCGAGCTATTTGAGCAATTTATTCCAACATTTCCACCTCCGTTGCCAACTCGGCCGCCGTTCATCATATTTGGCGGCATACCAGGTAATGTAGGTGGTGGAGTGCTCTCTTTCGGTGAAGGTGGAGTAGATTCAGTGCGAAATTTGCCAAACGTCTCATGGGCAACCTGCTCAAATTTCTCCGCTTTCGTATCAAAAGTTAATGAATAATTTATATCGCATTTGGGCGTAGTGTTGATCAAATTTATGAATTGACTGGCAATCAACTTCTTCATGGACAAGAATTCAGCAGCGTTAGCTTGTTCGAGTACGCGATTAGTAAACTTGCAAGTGTTATCAATTTTGCCCATAGTATTTTCAATGTTTTGCAAAAGATCCATTATTTTCAATTCTCTTTCCGAATGCAATTTTTCAAGTTCAATCATTGCCTGATCACGGCATTTTTCTAAAATCCTTTTGTAATTTTCAAATGTCTCCTGGATGAGATCCCGTGCAGAATCATGTTGAGTTTGAAGTTCAGTCAGAGCACTAGATAGATTAGCAGCAGCATCATCGCAATATTGCACCTACACATTCAATTGTAATTAGAAATTAATTTATATGCTTTATGCATAACGAAAAACCGACATGAAATGATCTTAACCGAGTTTTGCCATACAATTTTACGTTATACGTTTATAGTGGGCTAATATTATATTATGCGTCGATTTTTATTGTCAAATGGAGGAACTCGTTAAGATCATGTTAAATTTCGTTACTTATGCTAACTTCATGCCATTTTTTTTTTGTTATGCATAAGGATGTGTATATCTAAGCGATGTATTCTTTCAACTTAACTATCTTAATAATTGGAATTACATTGAAAGTGAGCAAAGCTGGGCAGTAACGTTTACAGTGAATTATTGAACGCATATGTTAATATTGCTATTCTTCTTCAATAACTTCTATTTGTTTGTGTTCATTTTAAAGAAAAACATGTAAGTTGTAATTTGACGTAGAGTTAATTTTATAGTTACTTTTTGTCCAAATATACTGTGATAATCTTGCACTTTGTGCAACAGTGCGATTATTGACGTGAATACTTTTATTGTTTCTCGAAATAACAGAACTGTACCACAAACATAAACAAAATTCTATCTCTTTGTTATTTTGGCCAGTATTTAGGTTTAAGTTGATTTTCTTTTAAGCTAATTGGGCCTAATATTTCAATGCAAATAAACATCCATTTATTTACAGTTTTTCCCGACGTTTCGTAGATTTTTTGTCTACTTTTTCAAGGGATCGTAATTCATGGAATAATTAATTACATAGGTACATATACATATTTTACATATTGAATAACAATACTCAACATTAAAACATATATAAGGTTAGGTTAGGTTAGGAAGGGTGGTGCCTACCGCACCTCCACTCGGAGACCCAACTGGGTCCATTGTGATTCCCTTCTATTGCCCATTACTGGTAATATTTACCCCTCCCATTTTAAGCCAGAAGAAACCCTATTATCCGTCATTTAGCCACCGAATCCCCATGATGAAGCCCCTGATGTCCTCTAGTTTACACTTCCCGACATCAGTGATGCTTTCATGGAAACGTCTGCTCAGCCATCTAAGCCTATGAAGTTGTAGCTTCGGGCAGTGACAGATAATATGTTCAATGGTTTCTGGTTCCTCTTCATCCCCGCACATCCTACAAAAATCTGGAGTACCAATTTCCCACATGCTGGTTCTTGCTCTAACCGAGCAGTGACCTGTCAACGCGCCTATCATGATTCGCATCGCCTTCCTATTCATGTCCAGTAGTAGTTTAGATCTTCCTGAGTCTAGTTTTGGCCAAAAACCCCTCGAGAACCTACAATCCTCCCTACTACGCCATGAACTGTTGGTCCTGCTTTCCACCCAATTACCTATCGGTAATTTCACCGATCTGTCAGACATTCCCTCGTCTAACGCTGATCCTATTCTTACCAGCTCATCGGCAATTTCATTTCCCTCAACACTGCTGTGGCCAGGAACCCAACATAGTCTGACACTATAGTTATCCATAAGCAAGTTGAGGGCTTTCCTACAGTCACTAACAAGCTTCGATTTGACATTGTGTCCTTTCAAAGCTTTTAGCGCTGCCTGGCTGTCGACGTAGAAGGTTACCTTTTCACCTTCAGCCACATTTCCGGCCACCAGCTCCGTGGCCCTGAGGATCGCCAAGATCTCAGCCTGGATTCATTAGGCAGTCTAAAAGAACTACGAATGTTCGTTCCCAAGATATAGACACCAGCGCCTGTGCCTTCCCCCATTTTTGACCCGTCTGTAAAGACTGCCCTACCCTCATACAGCCTATCGGAATTGACCCAATGGTCCCTATCCGGAATTACCATTAAGGGTGTCTTACCAAAATCGATCTCAGCGACCTTATAGTCCGTAAACCCTGGGGTTACGGATTCCTGATCACCAAAACCGATCCTATTTAAGATCGATATGTGACCTGATATTCCTGTCCTCACCAAACCTGTTTCTACAAGTCTAAGGAGACTTCTAGTCGCCGTCCCCACCACAAAGTCCTCTATAGGAAGTAGATGAAGAATGACGTCCAAGGCAGCCTGAGGTGTGCTCCTCTGAGCACATGTGATGCCCATCGAGGCACATCTCTGAACCTTAGCTAACAATCTCCTGTGACTTTCCTTCTTCAATGCCTCCCACCATACCACACAACCATAGGAGATAACCGGCCTGACAATCGATGTGTAAATCCAATTTACCACCTTCGGTTGCAGACCCCAGTTCCTTCCTATGGAGTTCCTGCATGCGTAGTAGGCATTGAGTCCTTTCCTTAGCCTTTCCTGCGTGTTCATTTTCCAAGAAAGCTTGCTATCCAGGTAAACACCCAGGTATTTAGCCCCCTCTGCTAGTCTCAGCTCCACCCCTCCCATCCCATCCTGGGTAGTACAAAATTTTCTATTTTGTATCTCCTGGTAAAGAGGACTAGCTCAGTTTTCTCTGGGTTGACTCCTAGTCCTTTACTGCTAGCCCAGGAGGACAGATCGCCCAACGGCGACTGCATGATGTCACTGATAACGGGCAGAAACTTTCCCTTTACCAGTAAAACCACGTCATCCGCATATGCAACTATCTTCCGTCCGCTCCTATCAAAACGTATAAGAATTGCGTTCATCGCCAACAACCACAATAGAGGTGACAAAACTCCTCCCTGTGGTGTACCTCTTGTCACTAATCTCCCATACCTGAGGTTCCAGTGACTCCCTAATAGCCTATATACTTATGTTGTTAAAGGCTCCCTCAATATCTAAGAATGCAGCCAGTGTGTATTCCTTGTGCTGCAGTCCTTTCTCTATAACACCAACCACGTCATGAAGCGCACTCTCAACAGATCTGCCTTTACGATAGGCATGTTGAGCGCCACTTATAACGTGGGTGTCAATTGTGTTCCTTAGATGCAGATCAATCAGTCGTTCTAATGTTTTCAAAAGAAACGACGAAAGACTGATTGGCCTGAAATCCTTCGGCTTTGAGTGGCTTGCCTTACCCGCTTTGGGTATGAAGATGACCCTAACCTCTCTCCAGCCTTTCGGTATAAACCTCCTGCTTAAGCATATCTTAAAGATATGCACCAGAAACAGTTGTACGCGCTCTGGGACGTTCTGCAACATGGCCGGAAAAATACCATCTGGGCCCGGTGATTTATACGGTTCAAATGTATTTATTGCCCATATTGCTTTTTCCAACGTCACTATTTCGTCCACTGCTCCTTCTAATCCCGGTTCCGACCAGTAGTTAAAGTTAACCTCCGTCATTGTCTCTTCCCCTACTTCCCTACAGCCAGGAAAGTGAGTGTCCATCAAAACAGAAAGTGTCTCAGAGCTGGATTCCGTCCATGTGCCATCCAATCTTTGAATATTCCCAGGAGCCCTAGGGTCCTTTGACAATACTCGCCGAAACCTCGATAACTCATTAACGGAATCAATATCCTCACAGTATTTCCTCCATGAGGCCCTCTTCGCCCTTTTGAGATCACCCTTGTACTTATTATACAAAAAAAAAATAATATATATAAAAAAAACATACATAAACAAATATAACATTTTTTAAACACAACTTAACTTAATATCACAGATCTGTTTCGTTTAAAGCTACTACGAAACGTCGGGAAAAACTGTAAATAAATGGATTTTTATTTGCATTGAAATATTAGGCCCAATTAGCTGAAAAGAAAATCAACATAAACAAAATTCTTTTGAAGCAGAACTCAAATATGACCTTTTAAAAGTGCATACATAGAGTACACAAGTGTCTTCGGATATCCTTTTATATATGTACTTTAAATTTAATCGCCATTTACAACCTGGTGCTTTTTATCTTCCCTAGATCTACACATCAGTAAATAAAATTCATATTAAAAAGACAAGATCCTTTTAGAGGTAAAAAAATATGTACATAGACCCTTAGGTTAGGTTAGGTTAGCAAGCTGCTGGTAAGGAAGAGTGAAATTCAGGTTCCAGCTCTCTTGGGTCCAATACAATGATCCCTTTGTGCTACCTGTTAGGTAAAGAGAAGATAGTGAGAGAGGGTGATAGGGAAGGGATAGTGATAGAGAAGACGGGTGAAGGAAGAGATAGAGGAAAGCTTCATTCTTTTACAAAGCTTCGTTCTTTTAAGCATCCGCTTAATCCGGTGTAGTTTTAGTGACCAGTGCATCACTAGAACTTTTCCCACAACAACTAATACAAAGGACACTAATGCACGTCAGAAAAATGCGTGGTGTTGTTCTTTTAATGACTGTCGGAGACCGGGTTCGAACTCAGGATCTTCCTTTTTGTAGTCAACCAATGCCACATAGACCCTTATTACGAGTTGAATTGTAGATCTTTTAGATCTTGTAGCTTTAGTAAATTGTTGTTGCTTTGCTTAAAATTTAGCTAGATTTAGTCCAAATTTACACTCAGCAAGTCTTATTGCTAAGCTTATCACTTTTTCTTCTCTGAACTTTCATCGGCGTCCACACAATTCAAGTCTTATTTTTCAGCTCATATTTTTATGCATAGTTTTGTGTATGCATGTATGCTTTTTTAACATTACGAATGGGAAAATCAAAACGTATTAACAGTACATGAAGCTGAGTACTCGTTTCTTTTCTCCTCGTCTCTCTCTATCTTCAACAAACTAACCAGCTTAGCAATGAGACTTGCATTGTGTAAACTAGGACTAAGCTGATTAGTTTTTTTTTTTTTTTTTTGAGAGAGAGACGAGGGAAAAAGAAACGTTTAGGTTCCCCTTGCTTAGTGTAAATTAGGACTTACCAAAGCTACAATAAAATATGTAAATGATTTACAAGGACAACCGTGAATTCCACTAATATATAAAAATTATTAAAAATCTAAGTGTTAAACGTGATACTTGACCTTAGAATTTTAAAATTGTTGCAAAGTTTAGAAATCGCATATCACACAAATTCTCATTAGATTTCAAGTTCTAAGTATATCCAAAAGCAGAAAGGGTCATAAACATAAACTTTTATGCTATAAAATACATTTCAAACCCATATTAAATTTTATGAATATGGGGCTCATTATATATCTATGGCCTTTTCCCAGTTTTTCTGGCCAATATGAAAATTATTTGATTTTGATAAAATTATTATAAATCTATGAAACACACAAACTTTCCACTTACTTTTGATTTCGCTTCCTTCATTAAATTCTCAATATCCCCACGTACCGACTTCTCAGCAGATCTAATAATATCACAATGATGATCACTGCCCTTGTGGTCGGCAATCAAACAGTCATTGCACACCGGAATTTGACAATTGAAACAATAGTACTTGAGATTCTCCGACAAATGAAGATTACAATATAACGGTTTGTGTATAATCAATGGCTTGTCACTATCGGCCGACTTTTGCAAATCTTCCAATTTAACAACTCCATGATTTTCAAAGCATCTCATGTATTTGTGTGCATTGTCGCAACCACTGCATAAGAAATTGGCACAATCGTTGCATCGCGATATGGCATTTTCCTTACTTTTGCAGGAAGTGCAATGAAGCTGCTCCGATTCAATAGTAGCCAAATCCAAAATATTGGTTAAAATGTAATCGCACGTCAATGACTGGACTCCTTTAATGCCAACCTATTGAAAATAAATGTTATAAACTGTAAAATATCGGGATTTCATTTCATAAATTTAAATAGAACGGCTTTTAATTTGTTACAATTAAAACCAAACTATCGATATGAAAACTTTTGATTTTCTATGAGTGAAATAGAAAGTAATGTTATATGGATTTAGCAAGTTTACAATTTCAGAACAATTACTCGATTTTGCTTAAAATTTTACCTAATGTAGAGCTGCTGACGTCTATACAAATACATATATAAAGTAAAAAAAAACAGTACACCCTGGCTGCCTTCCTAGACATAGAAGGCGACTTCAATAATGTATCGGTGACAGCCATCCAAAATGTTCTAAAGGATGCTGATGTTGAGGATTACATACGCAACTGGATAATAACCATGCTGGCGGCAAGAAATGTCACTGCTAAATTAAGCACTAACGAGAGGTTAATTTCCGCATACAGAAGGACACCGCAGGGTGGGGTGATCTCACCTTTGCTCTAGCTTCCTGTGGTTAACACAATACTTTTTAAATTAGATGCCTTGGGGATTCAAGTTGTAGCGTACGCTGACGATGTGGTAATAATGAACTCAGGGATGTTCACGTGATTACTGATGTCATGTCCAACGCTTTGGGTACACTTAGTAACTGGGGTACAGACTGTGGACTAGGACTGAACCCAAACAAAACGGAACTGGTACTATTTACCACAAAGACCAAGGTACAGAACTTTAAAATTCCTCGGTTGAATAATCATTAATTGTCGCTATCGGGCAACGCAAAATATCTCCGAGTTATGCTGGACCAAAAACTTTTATGGAAACTGAATATTCAACACAGGGTTAGAAAGGCAACGGTAGCATACTACTCCTGTCGTAGGATGTTTGCATCTAAATAGGGCCTAAACCCCAAAATGCTTAAATGTATGTATGTATACAGCAATTGTGCGTCCAATACTGACTTTCGGCTCTGTAGTATGGTGGCCTGCCACAAATAAGAAATACGTGGTTGACCAACTTTATAGAATACAGAGAGCCTGAATGCTATACCAAACTTTACTCCGATCGACCTTCATGTATTGGCGGTATCCTCAAGTAGTGCGGCAAGATTAGATGCATCCGGGAGGTGGAGATCAAGGTCTTATGGTCAAGCCAGAATCATGGATCAACTACCCCCTACGCTGAGGAGATCTACTGATTATATGGTGCCACACCTGGGCTTTAATAAAGTATTTAAAGTTCTGATTCCATCCAGGCGGGAATGGAAGAGAGGCACAATAGTAAGAGAATACGACCTCGGGGCATACACTGATGTATCAAGAATGGCCTGCGGTGTCGGCTCTGGGGTCTTTTCGGACGATCTTGGCATAGAATGCTCCGAACGAAGCCACAGTATTTCAGGGTGAAATTTTAGCGGTAAGGGAAGCTGCTAGAGTGCAGTTTAATAGGAAGGTCTACGGTAAAGTTGGTATCTTTGTCGACATCCAAGCAGCGCTTCTATCCCTAAGATCACATATCACGTCGTCTCTTCTAGTCGGGCAGTGTAACAGTTTGCTATCTAGACTGGGAGGTCAGACTGACCTCATCCTCATCTGATTTTCAGCACATAGCACATAGCGGACGATCTGGCCAGAACTGGCTTTGCTATGAATGCCTCCGAAGCCGAATTGGTACTATTAGAAACGGTATATTCAAGCACTATCTCTATAAGTCTGAATGCAGATGGCGCAATATAGTCACGTGCAAGGTTGCTAAGAAGATGTGGCCTTGCTACAATGATAGGCGCTCAATACAATTAACAAATAGGAACCGTAGGGACATCTCGAGGGTCGTTGCAGTAATGACGGGGCACTGGACGGTCGGCAGACATGCTAGTAGGATAGGTCTGTCCTATAATGAGTTCTGCCGAAGTTGTCGGGAAGAAATCAAAGAAGAAACAATCTTCCACTTTCTTTACGAATGTCCAGCTTTGCATCTTTCGAGACACAAATTTTTAGGAAGTCATGTACTAGACAATCTTTCACATTTATCTGAGATTGGGTTGAGTGACCTTATAAGATATCTATACGTGACGGGTTGGAACTAGTATCGATCACCGTATCAGAATACTTAGATACGGTTCCACATAGGTTGACACCGGTGACTGTAGTGGTCCTTGCAAAAAGGAATTATGTATATAGATTCTACTTGAATGCCTGCGTGTAGTAGGCAGCCACGTAAACCAACCAACCAACCAAAAAAAAGTTTAGTTTTCTTTGAAAATACAAAAATATTTGTTTGGTGTCGCACGCTACAAAAAGCTAACATTCCTGTGGAAATGCCAATATGTAGAAAACCCAACTAACCAATTTTGGATAGACGTAAGGTTTGTTAGTCTGGCAACTTCCAAAGTACGCGATAGTTTAGTTGTACTTTCTTTCAATGGAATGTGAAAAGAAAAATTCCAAGTGGAATCTAATAAAAAATATTAAACTCACTCTCGCACAGAAACACTTAGTTTGGAAGACCGAATTATTTTACTTAAAATTTATTTTAAAACACCAAATATGTATGGGAATTTTGTGTTTCAAAACAAATTTTTAAGCAAATAATTTTTTTATTCACACTACCCATAGTTCTGGATGGACTCGCACAGCACTCAAATATCTTATTAAACTGGGTGCGTGGACACGGGACTGGACAACATAGTTCCGGATGACCTGGCAAAGAGGGGAACCCTACTAAGAGAAGTCGATATCGACAATCTCTGCAGTCTCCCACTCTCATCCTGCTGGGTACGCTTCGATGTTACCTTTCTTTAATTAGCTCAAGATAGATGGCACAATGAGCCCACTTATGCAATAGCGAGAACCCTATGGCCTCGCCTAAACTTCCATAGAAAGAAAAATCTCATGAACTTCAATAGGAAGCACTTGAGGAACCTAGTATCCACGTTGACCGGCCACTATGCCTTCGGAACCCATGCTAAACGTATGGGTCTCCCGTTTAATGCCTACTGCTACAGTTGCAATGACGAGGAAGATGAGGAAAGTATTCTGCATCCCCTCTGTTTTTGTCCCGCTCTGGAGTATCTCCGTCTGCAGCTCCTTGGCAGAATATCGTTCGGCAGCCTATCCGAGTTATCGGAAATCGACCTCAAAAAGTTGAGCCTTTATGTTAGGAATAGTGGCAGGTATAGTCGCTGACTCGCCCATAGCCAATTTTTTACCCACTCTCACCTCCTCTAAATTAACTATTATTCTCACTTCTACTTCTACCCTTCTCACCCTCTTCCCTCTCTATCAGCTTTTCAGCTTATGCCAGCCATACACTACACAAGTTCAGTGCACAAGTCTGGCACTGCGTAAACTCAGCAAACTGAGAAACTGAGCTTTTGCAATATGCACTACACAAGTTCACTGTACAGTTTTACAAACTTGAGCAAATATCAAAATCGTTTTGATGTTTACACAGTTCACTGCTTAAATAGCACAACCACCCTTATACACTACACAAACGCACTGTACGGTGCCAGACTTATGTAATGTATGGGCGGCATTACAGGTAGCACAAAGGGATCATTACCCATAGTGCGTATCGGCATCATCAAAAGGTATTATATAGAAGTTTTAGATTGATGTTAGTCTTAGCAGACTTGAGTTTGTAGGAGAGAAGGGAAAAGATAACTTTTATGCAAATGGAATATGTGAATTGTTTTGATTCATCGTATTTGAATTTGCTGAAAGCTTTTTTGTAATGAAAGCTCAATTTTACCATCTCTAAATTTACAACAGTCTTGCCATTGTCGTTTGTTCTTTACTAATTTTGCACATGTTAGTTAATTTGCTTATTTTTGTTCTACTTAAGACAAACTTTTTTGGTTTGTTACTATTAACTATATTTTATTATTTTTTGCCGTTTTATTTGGTCGAACTGGAAGCAGACAATCAGGTTTATGATGAACAGCGATTCAGTTGATAAAAGAAATTTGTACAACAAAGTTGATAAATGAATATTACGAAATGTCAGCGGTTGAAAAGAGGTAGCAATCCCAACTTTTCAACGAGCAACTATAAAATCACTTGTGAAACTAGAAAATAGTAGGGAGAAAAATATTCACTCGAAATTTAAGAAGTAAATAAATAGACATATATAAATAAATATTGTTAAAAATAAACAAAATAATTGATTTTATGCACAGGTCGCGCATTATGAGCAGCAAAAGGTAAGGATTGTAAGGTTTATGGAAGCAAACCCGTACATCGCAAATGGACTCTGCTCTAAAGCGATTGTAAAAAGTAATGTGAGAAATATACAACAGAGTTGAATAGTTTAGGCCCTCTTAATTTTTACACACATTCACTGCATCTTATTTTTCTCATTTGTCAGCGGCTATATTTTCCTTCAAATGCATATTCACAATTCCGAATACACCTACTTACTCATTCATAAATTTATCAGCTGGTTTTCGTAACGATTATTTCAACCTTAGTTGACAAAATTTTGAACTTTTCAACTAGTTTATGGTTACTGTTCATAATAAACCTGAATATGTACGACGTCCGTCCTATACAGAATATAAAGCACAATATACTAAAAAAATGTGAACAGGTGGTGCAAAAATATGATATAGGGACGCGTCTCGTGGAGTTAGTTTAATATATGTAAGTGAAAATTATGGAAAAATGGATTATGCCAATCAAATACACACATATCTTTTAACAAGATAAAGAGCCGAAACACACCAGTAAATTGACAAAGGAGTGTTTAAGGAACAATAGGATTGAAATTATGTCATGGTCTGCGCAATCTCTTGAGGTCTAATCGTCTCTTTCGATAACGAGCTGCTTCGATTACGTTTTTTTTTCAGTTTGAGATGTTATGTTGTGTGAAACGTAATGAAAATGGTTATAGATATGTAATGTAACGTAACCTTTTTTAGATAAAAAAAATATCGATCATTTGTTTCCTTCTGTTGCAGTTACATTCCATTACAGTCGGCTAACTGAGCCTTTAACTCGGCAGTTTTTCTTAAAGTAAGTCCTAATTTACACTAAGCAACTCTTATTGCTAAGCTGATTAGTTTGTATGAGAGAGAGAGAGACGAGGGGAACATGAACGTTTCTTTTCCCCTCGTCACTCTCTCCTAAAAAACTAATGAGCTTAGCAATAAGACTTGCTGAGTGTAAGTTAGGACTAAGTCAAAGTTTATGGGAGAGAGAGGGGTACAGACTTGCTTGTATCGAAAAGTTACTTCAATTCTCTTTTTTTATTTCATTCCTAGCATTAAAACAATAAAACAATGTGTGTAAACAAACGAGCAGTTTTAAAAGAGAATTGAAGGGAACTGATTCAAGAAAACCTGCCAAGTTAAATAAAACATGAGCAAGAAATTTTTGGTAGCAAGTTCAAAAGACAATTAAGAAAAATAGACGTCATAAATTTCATAGTGTGAATTCACACTTAGAGCACAAGTTACTATTTTCTAACAATTAGAAAATAGCATATTTCAGTTAAAAGTAACCAAATGTTGTCGACACCGAGGACGTAATTCCAAAGTCAAAATCTGAAAATTTTGGAGAAGAAAGTCCTGTATTAATTACATAAGATTATGCATGTTCATTGTTTGCGATTTAGACCCATAATATTTAGGCATAAGCTCAACAAAGGATTTTAACAAATCTTTAATGTTTTTTGGTCGACGACAAAATACGACAAGTAACTAAAATTAAAAAGTGATTGTACACTTCAACATCGAAAGCTGAGATCCCACTATCGGCGCAATTTACCGATCTTCGTCGGATCACTGCAATAAAGCCATAAGTAATAAACCAAAATGCCCTCATTTCTCAATTAAATCCGGAATAAGTCTATATGGCTTTATTACAATGGTGGGCACTGTCAATGCATTGGTAAATTTTTTATGTGTTGAGGTTGCGAGCTACCCACCAAACACAAAGCCAAGCGATAGAAAGATAATTGTGCATTATATATTTATACATAAAAAGACATATTTTTATCTTGCAAAAAAAAAAACGTTGATTATGTAAAATTAATTGAAAATAAAACTTTTTCTAAGTAAACAGTGAAATAAAAAAAATTAAAAAAGATAGGACAATAATTTATCATGTTTTCCATTCAAGAAAAAAAATAAATAAAAGAATGGTTGCTTGGTGGAGCACAAAGGTAAAAATTCACCAAATAAAATTATGCATTTTTCAAACTTTAGTTTGGTGTCGTCCACTGATAGCATCCATTCTTTTATTTTTTCAAAATAAGTTTTTATTTTTATTTAAAAGGTTTCCCTTTACTTACCACTAAACTGATTCATATTACTATGAAAAGCATCATAATGTCTTTTAATGACATATTACTTTTTTTCTTTAAAGCTTTGATAACATAAAAGGCATTGTATGTTACCAAATGCATTATTTATAACAAAATGTTTTTCGCATATCATCATCAAACACGTATGTTTGCTGGACAAATCTTCTTGAAAAAAATATAAAAAAATATGTAAGCATCCGCCTGATGTGCATTCGTCGCTGTCTCATCGACGACTAAATTAAAGAGAGTAAGAATACGTTTGAATGTTCTCTTCACAATTGTGCAAAGAAACGCCCGACATTGCTTTATTACCAATTGCAGTGTGGTGCAATTTTATCGTTAGATTTCAATTAGTTGAGAAATAAGGCCAATTTAGCTTCTTATTTATGACTTTATTCTTAGTGAGCCGATGAAAATCGGTACATTGTGCCGATAGTGAGATCTAGACTTGATACACAATACATCAAATACATTAATACATCAATTGCCCCAGTTTGCTAAATTCGTTAAATCGCACAATTTGGGATATATACTAAAGTCCTGCACAAGACCATTTATAAGACCTTACAAGACATGAGAGATTTTTCAAATGCTTTACTACAGCGAAATATTCTAAAACAAACGCTAAACAACACTGTTGGCAAGACAAACAACTGAAAAAAATTTCTTGCCAACAGTGTTGTTTAGCGTTTGTTTTAGAATATTTCGCTGTAGTAAAGCATTTGAAAAATCTCTCATGTCTTGTAAGGTCTTATAAATGGTCTTGTGCAGGACTTTAGTAGATATCCCAATAATATCTACTAGATTTTGTTAAGGTGTTGACAAATTTCTTGTAATACAGAGAATGAATTCTTTAAAATTAACTCTTGTACTAATTATTTATTAATTCTGAGATAAGGCCTTGTGCGTTTCGTAAGTGAAGTACTTGGAAAATGTTTTACTAAACTAGCTGAACCCGGTAAACCTTGTCTTACCCTCAATTAATTTTTTTTACCCTGTGTGTTTTATTTGCGCTGATCTAATCTATTACTCAAATTTGGTTGCATATTTTAGGAGCCAGTAAAGTTCATGTAAAATTTGTTTCCTTTCCATAAAATTGTGGTCAGTAATCTCGTGTTTAGTGTTTTTCATACGGGATTTCCCGGGAAAATTTTCCCGGTATCCCGCACATTTTCCGTGAAAGAAATCCCGGGGAATTTCCGGGATTTTTTGATTTTGTTATGGCAACTTAATTTGTATGTACACATTCCTTGATGAGTGTCGTTATTCACTTTATTAATGCGATGGTGCAATAATAAGGTGATGACAATATCACAATAGCTAAATCCTTACAACAACTAAGGCCGAGTTTACATCTGGTACACATGAATTCTGAGACTTAGATGCCTTTATTTGGAAAAAGCAGAACGCGACGATCAAAATTTAATTCTACAACAATTCATAAAAGTAAAAACAGAAATGAGCAAGGAAATAAAAGAAAATTACAAATAATTACAGATTCTCTTTGGTAAATAGTACGGTTAACAGCATTAACAGCTTATTCTGTACTAAAGTCCTATTTCCAAAGAAATATGCCCTTATGCAAAAACGATTGTTAAGGTTAAAGCATGCGTTAAAACTGGTTTTGCCATACAAAATTCGTTTGTTAAACCAATTTTAAGTTTAACAATGATTTTTTCATAAGGGGGATATTGTGTAATATTTTTTTTAATAATACTCGTATAATTTCCTTTTTATAATATTGGTATCTATGTATTATTATATAAAGAATGGAAACGGTATTATTTTTTTAATAATGTGTGCATAAAACGTTATTATTTAATCGATCTCATGAATTATAATTTGTTTTTGTTGAAATAAATTAAATTTAAAAATATTTTGTATTGTTTTATACTTGGCGGGAATTCCCGGGATTTCCCGGGAAACCGAAAAATCTTTCCCGCTTTCCCGGGAAATGAAAGAGTCCGGGAAAAGAAAAACTCTACTCGTGTTGTTGTTGTGGTAGTGTATTATTTTGTTGGTTTTTTTCACAATTTTTTTTTAATGGAAAACAAAGTTTTCACCCCTTATTCTCTTTTTTAGTTTTCGCAATACTTGAAAAACAATCGGCCAATCGTAGATCGACGTTATCATTTGAGTGTTCACAAAAGTATGTAATATTAAAATAATAATTACTTCTTTCATCAATTACAAAAATATTCAATCATAAATTAACACATGAATTTTCCAAAAATTAGTCAAAAATGGTGTAAAAAACACGAATTAAAATATTTTATTTTCCTTTTTCTACCACAACTGTATGTACTTATGTTGAGTATACATTCCCCCTTATTGTGAGTGGCGTCGTCGACGTCACATCAAGCCGACAGTAAATATTGTCACGTGTCTACGCTTTGTCGACAACAATTGACTACTACTAACACGCTCCATTAATTTATAAAGCCTTATACATAGATTAGTACGAGAATGTCAATAAGATCTAATTGTTGCAGATAAAGAGTAGACAGGTGACAATATTTACTGTCGTCTTGATGTGAAGTCGACGACGCCACTCACAATAATGGGGATTGTTTTTATTTATTTGTTGGCCATTACTAAAAAAACGAGCTCTTTTAAAGTTCCAATATTTTACTATTATCAATATTTAATATTTATATAAGAATATATTCTTATTGTAAAGAAATAAAATCATTGGACTCGAAATTGTTTCTATCGATTTATCTTCAGCTTGCGCAACTATTGCATAACATACATATGTACGTAAATAAAAGATATTACATAATTGCAATTTTGCAATGGAACCATATCTACTTAAATAAAATAAACAAACGAACTTACCAAAGTAATTTGCTTGCATGTAGGACATTCGATCTGAGATTTTGCAGATGTTAAAATATTTTCTCCTCCAACAGAAGAAATAGAAGACGATGAAGAAATATTGCCTGACGATTCGTCATTCAACAACTTGGATAGACAAGATTCGCAAAAAACATGAAGACATGAAAGGACGCGTGGCGATTGCAAACGGGAGCTAAAAATTAATAAAATGAAAATATAAAAATTGTATTCAAAATAGAATATAAGTACAACATTTTAGATTTACCTGCATATTTTGCAAAACTTGTCAACTCCGCCTTCTCCTAACGAGCCCGATGAGTCTTCTAAAGAACCAGACTCCAACTCGGTACCAATGTTACTTTCAAAGACGTCGCTAAACATATTGCCTCCTCCGAAGCCTAAACTTAAGCTACCAGCTACAGAAGAAGAACGGGAAGAAACGCTTCTTAAATCCTTTGCAGTACCGTTACTCGCCAGAAGAGAATCGTTCAAATCCAATGCGTTGACAATCTTATCAGCAATTGAGTCCACAGCGGAAGTGCTACAATTAGAACTGGCTTCTAGTGCTTTTGCAATAGGCGGTATAGGATATTCGAAGGTGTTGGTGGCAGAAGTGCAGCTTATAGTCGTGGCAATGGTAGTTATTGTAGAAGAGGAATTGGTGGCGGAACTATTTAAGATACTAGGTGCGAAATCCTCGAGAGTTGCCATATATAAAACTCTTAAACCGTGCTTGAACAGAATTACGAAAAACGATTGATATAAGGACTTTTATGTAGTTTTTTAATTTTGTATAAGGAACGTTGAGTGTAAAATTTTCCCCGCTATTTCAATGGTGTATATTTGACTCTTTATTATTATTTTTTTTTTATGTTATTATTTCATTAATATGGCGTTTGATTTTTTATTAATTTTTTTTTTGTTTAAATGGCATAAAACATAACCTTATAAAAATACAAGTACATATTCAAAAGCAGTTCTTTAGGTATATGTTGTATTTATGTTGGTTTTTCTTCGAGAATAACTTTATTTATTGGAAAAAATACAAGTCATATGAACCGAGCATCCGCCAAAAGCCACTTGATATTAAGATTTTATTTTTGTTCCAAGTTCTGTTTTTTTATTATTATTAAAAAACATGGATTGAACAAATTTTAGTTATGTGTACATATATTATTTGGTTTTTACCTTTTATATTAGTTTTTTGTTTTTTACTATTTTACGCAAATTGTTAAAATATTTTGTATTGTTTTGTTTTAAACTTTATACGGATTTTTAAAGAATCACTAAAAGTTTGGAATATTGTTTTTTTGTATTTATTTTTTATATAATTCTTAGAATTGTTTATAAGATAAAACTTTTTAACACCTCTTCCTTTCAAAATAACCGAACGAAAGATAAGTCTTTTTTTTAATAGATTATAAGATTCACTTATAATTCTCACTTCTTTAAACTAATATGCATATGAACTTTGTATTGACAACTCCTGGAGTGCTCTTTTTGTTTTCCTTTCGACGAAAATAATCCTTACGCGTTGGCCTCTTTTGTATATTTTAATCCCTTTAAATATTAGTCTGCTCCTTGACCATCCTGCCAAATATTATAAAATTATTGAGATTATTTTAAAAACTATGTATAAATTTAAATATTTATAAGACTATGTTTACTTTGTAACATGTTTTATAGCAAGTGTTTTTGCTATTGAAATTAACCATTTTTTATATACGACGAATTCAAATTCTGGGTAATTTCTGGGGCAAAGTACACCATTCGATGTCGGTCGACATGTTAAAATAAACAGTTTGTAATTTCGTTTGACATATCGAGTGCCGTAATTTGTTCCCTTTTTGATAAAGTTTAATTTCGAGCTTTGATGTATGACATACATATTCAGAAACTTGTAATAGAATTTCACATAATTCATTCGATGATTTTTTCCATGTTTCTTTAAACACGATTTTTGGTGTTTCTATTGGAGCGGGTAGCGAAAAAATTTCGCTTCTGTCTCCTTGTTTTATTTTTTTGAATTCTTTATTTACGCTAATTTGATTTTTCTTGTTTTGTTTTATTCTTCTTAGTCTGTTTTTGTGACAACATCGGATCGATATGAAGTAAATCGGGAAAAATAGTTATTACTGACACTGAAACTTTATAACTTTATTTATTTGTCTACTAAAGTTCGTATCGCTCTGTAAGCCAATTACATGTAGTAGGGATTAATTTTGTAGAACGCAACGCCAAGCGTTGACAAATTTTATACGGAAAAAATTTAAATTACAAAAACAAAAAACATACAAAATTTGTCAACGCTAAGCGTTGCGTTTTACAAAATTATGCCCAAGGCACATTAATCAGGTACACGCATTTCTACAACAAATATTACAACAGCAAGAACCACATGTACTTTGTTGCTATAAATTACCATCTTGCTTTTGAAAACAGGGTAGCATCGTTAGATTGTATATTTATTATAAGAAATGTCAAACCCCATACCCCATAGTCACCTGGTGTAGTGCTGCCACCTAATAAATGCGCCTTGATTAGGCCCGTAATAATTTTAAGGAATAAGTTTAAAATATTTGGCATGTGTCTAATTAAAACAAAAATCGAACATTTTGTAAATGAAGAATTTATTACCGTTTGAAAAAGCAAAAAAAAATTAAATTGAACTGTTTTGCATATTATATTTTTATAATAATATAATAATATATATATATTATATGTTTAAATGTTATTTTAAATTTTCCGTTTGCTGGGAATTTAGCCAAGAATTTCTAGGGAAATTGAGTATGTCTCTTTCCGCTTTCCAAATCCTAAATAAAACCATGAATATCACTCATGTGGGAGTTTAGATAAAAATCAATCCGAACCGATGTCATGAAAAATTAATGTGTGTGGCCCGGACCGGTCCGGTGGTGCAAGTCCCGAAATTGTAAGTGTTTTAGTAAAAAAGTTCCACTGTATTGAATTTTTCAAACTCGCACTTGCATTTGTAAACGCCAAGTTAAAATCCATTATAGAGATGTAATGCAACGTAACGGACTTTTCACATAAAAATGTCGATCAGCTATTTCCTACCGTTGCAGTTAGATTCCATTACAGTCGGCTGACTGAGCCTTAAGCCTTGTTGCTATTTATATACAAGATATGTACATTAGGCTTATGCGTATTTTTTAAACACAAAGGCTCACTGGGTTTTACTATGCGGGATAAAATTCTAAGACAAACTGCGTTTTTACTTTTTTGATATCTTAAAAAAAAGTTCCGCACCAAATGCATTTTCTACAGCAAAAATGTGGATATTTTAATTCCAAAAAAGTTTGATATTTTCGTAATGACAAAAATTTTTTTTAATAAACCATCTACTAGTACCCGATCCGCTGATCACGAATCTGCTGTTTATTTTAAAATCCATTAAGTAGTATTCGAGATATTACGTATTATAAAATACGATGAGCAGTTTTCAAGTTATTCGCTAATTTAGATTTTGCAAAAAGTTACTTATTTTTTCAGCACAATATCATTTATGCACATTCATAAAGTTTGGTACGCTGCACAGTGCGAAATTTATTGAGTTTAGCGGAACTTAATTATTTAAACCAGTAAAACAGTTCTATTTGTTAGTTTTTTAAATTTTTAATACAAATTATTGTGCTTTATTTAAAGTTATTGAGTTTAGCAACAACATATGTACATATGTATATAACAACATTTGAACATTTTGAACATATATTTAGAACTAGATTCACTGCTATCGTATGAAGACTCGTAATCATTACATGGGTCTGCAAATGTTTCTAACAACTCTAAAGCTTCTGCAGTAACTTCACTATGCTTGCTTTTGGGTACGATACGAAGACTAGCAATGTAAGATGAAATAAGCAGTCGATTAAATATATCCGTATTTGTGTCAATTCGGGATGTTTTTGTAGTAAAAAGTTTGCGATATTTCGGCAGTCTTTGTTTTTTTCCTCTTGAGCTTCTTTAGAAAATTGTCCGATCGTAAGAATGCAAGAGGATACAATATCCTTTCCGTGACATATGACTCTATGCATACTTACGGACATTGAGTACCAGACATATTCTTTATCAAATACAATACAGTTATTTCGACAGACTTTTCGGCATGTTTTGGCGTATCTATAAGCAATCCAAAGCTCCTCTTTAAATTTTTCTTGAACGCAACTTTTTTTTATTTTCTCCTCCACGAGCTTGCTATGCCTTAATATCCAGTTTATATGATATATGTAAAATATATTCCAAAAACTTATCCATGCGTGGAGCGGTGATAGTCCAAGAGATGAAAAAGTTTATTTGTATTTTTTGTGGTAGATACATATATGGCAGATGTTGTTCATTTCACCAGGATTCATTTCATTTCACTTTAGGATGACAGTCCTTGATTTTTTTTAGTCTGTCTGCATAGGTCCTCGATTCGCTAGGCAATGCAACCCTTACAGCATTTGAAAATTTTACGTTATTTTCAATCCAGGTAGCATTTTTTCTCAGAAATGATGCTAAATTTCAACTGCATTGTTTCTTTTTTCGTATTTTACAAACCAGAGCGCGAAGAGTTACCTTTAAACTGCAAAGAGTGTCAGATGATATCATTGGTGACCCTATTTTTTCCAAAACAAAACCAATAATGGTTCTTGCCTCCACTTTTGGATATGAAATTTCCAGTCATTCTGAAAAATGTTTAATTTAAAAGAAGATCGCAAAATATCGCAAACGATATTTTGTGTTCCCAATAGGGGAGACACATACCTTTAAAATTGTATGCGTTTCAAGATGGTATTATGTGGTATTACTTTAACTCTCCAATAAAATTAAAAACTAAATTTTACTTACTTCTTAAAAATCACTTTTTTCACGAACAAATTACACACAAATGATCATATCTCGAAAACTACTTAATTGATTTTATAAACAGCAAATTCGTGATCAGCGGAACAAAATCTATAAAATTCTATAAAGCTTTTGTCATTACGAAAATATGAAATATTTCGGAATTAAAAAATCCACATTTTTGCTGCAGAAAATGCATTTGGTGCGGAACTTTTTTTTAATATATCAAAAAACTAAAAACGCAGTTTGTCTTAGAATTTTTTCCTGCATATGAAAACCCAGTGAGCCCTTCGCGTTTTGCAAATTTTTTATTTTCTGCATAAGCCTAATGTACATATGTATGTATATTTATATGAAATATGTTAATTTCCCAACATTGTTCAAGTCCAAGTTGATTCTGCCATACAAATTAAAAAACAATTTTTTATTAGATAAGGCGGTTAGCATTTTCTCTAATGATATGCAAAATCCGAATGCAGCAAGTTCAAATAGAAAGTTCCATTATCAACTTTCCTTAAGTTCAGCTCTTGTTTTAAAAAAATTATTTACATTAGCCAATCAATTCTATCAACAAATAAAATTTTAAAAACATTTTGGTATATGTATACATACATATGTACATATGTATTGTCTAAAATTACATCAAAGACTACGTAAACTATTAATTAGATATACTACTACGGTCTAATTCATAAAATATATTTCAGGTTTATTACAGGCTTATTTGACAAATTTTCCATAGAAATATGTCAAATAAGCGCTTTATAAACCTGAAATATTTTTTATGAATAAGGCAGCTAGTGTATAATCTAAATTTGCATCAGATTTTTACCCTAATTTTTACAAAATACGAGCACTAGTTTCCTCGTTCGACACCCTTTGGAATTAGCTACTACCTTTAAATACTCAGCCAAAACATCATCTATCGTTGCTTTGCCACGAATACACAGAACAAGAATATTAAATTCTAATATCCCAGCAAACACGCTTATACGAAATATGAGTCTGGTGTCGATGTGGAAAGGAACTTTTCAATATATTCTATTCAACGCAAGGCAGAAAGTTTTTGTTACGCTGTGTGTCGGGAAATTCCACCATATGTAAATATTGTCTTAATGCATTTTGGTTATGAAGCAAAAGAAAAACATTTTAGTGGGTTAACAAATTTATTAAAAACTAGCATTTTCCGCGACCTCGTTCGCATCCATTAAAAAACTGAGTAAATTTTAAACCAATCTTATTTATATCAATCTTATCGAAAATTCTTTCCGTTTTACCATGTTCCGGGTAACTTTCTTAATTTTTTCTTTCATATTCTTCTCCAGATAATAACAAAACAAAAGAGGAATGGGGGTATCGGTGCAGCCATTCATGCGTGATGCCGTGAAAAAAAAAGGATTCATTTTTGCACGTACTAGTGATGTAACGAATGTCAAATTTTGATATTGGCGAATACGAATATTTGAAACGATATTAGCGAATACGAATACGATTATATGTGAAATTTATAGTCATAAAATTGGGGTTATTTTTGCGCCTGCAAAATGAAATATGAAAAAAATTTTAGGAAAAACAACTTCATACTCCTGTTGGCGTACTTTAAAGTTAATAAAAAACTAAAATGATACAAAGCACAAATTTCTATAAAAAATTTTATAAAAATTTATTTTTTGCCATTTATTTAAAAAATATTCGAATGCGAATGTCTAAAAATGGCCGAATATTCGGCAATTCGAATACGAATATTCGTGCATCACTAGTACATACTATAGCTGAGCGCATCAAACGTTGTCTTACGCCCCCACTTGAATGCATACACAAAAATTCATTCAAGTCGATCCAGCCGTTCGGTTGCAGTATAGATAAATAACCAGGATACCGACTGTATCGCCATCTGTCGGGCTGATTTGTGAACTTAAACCATCCAGGGCGCCACACAAACGCCATACAAAAAAAAATCATTCAAATCGATCCAGCCGTTTACGAGTTCAGTGGCATACACTAGAGATTGGGAAAAAATATCGATATTTGAGGAAATAAATATCGATATATATCGACGATATTTACAAAACCGATATATCGATACATCAATTCTCATTTACGAGTATCGGATTTCGATATTTTTAAGAACTCTATAAATTTTAGCCGTTTTTTAACTCTAGGATATTGGCATCACTACTAGTAATGCGAAGAAAAAAATAAAAGAAATTTCATAGTAACAGAAAAGGCGCATCTATAAGATGACCCCACTAAGCCAGGTGACTTCTATTTATTAACTAAGCTAAATGTCAAATTTGGTTTGTGTGCGTATAAGCCTAAAGGCAAAATTAGTTTTTACTTTCTGTTCTGTTACGAATGAGCCGACTCTTTTTTGTTATAGAAATTTTATACGGGTCGTTTGTTTTTCTCTTCCGTTCTGTTCCGTTTCGTTTCGTTTCAACCTGTGAAAATCCAAAAACTGTTAGGTAATTGTAAGAGACAGCATAAATAAAATAAAAGCATTTCGAAATAAACTGTGATTGTGCTTTAAGAATTTAAAAAAATTTAATTTTTACAGAAAAAGTAACTATTAAAACTTAGACACAGAACGGCATCAGAAAGTAAAGACTAAAGGCTGGGTTAGCCGAACGTTGCTGTTGCTGTACCGTGTCGTACTGTTAGCACGTTGGTACACTTAAGGTGAATTCACCCATTGTTTCGGAACAAAAGTTTTGTTTGGAGAAAATTTTTTTTACTGAGAGTTTTTTGCAAGACGATTCATCCATTTCGAACATTTTGTCTGGAAAATCAAAGCTACCATATAAAATACGTGTGTAAACGATGCGTATTAATTTTGAAAGTGGCAGCACAGCGGCAAATGATTACAATTTGCTGTGTCATACACATCTTCTTAATTGTTTACTGCAATGGTTTCGTTCAACTCCATACACTTGGATATGTTTTTCTTAATTTTGCTTTACTTCTATTGTAATAAATACAAGTACACTCTGTGCTTTTATTATTCATATAACATGATGATATAACATGGCTGAAAAATTAAAAAAGTTGGCAGCTCAGTTCGATTTTGTCCGGACAAAAATTAAAATTAAACCAATTCAAGTAGAAAATGTTCCGAACAAAATTTGTTCTCTTCTTCTCTCTCTCTCAAAAAGAGAAACGTCAAACTACATATAAAAAAAATTTTGTCCGGACAAAAATTTTGTTCCGAAACAATGGGTGAATCCAGCTTTATAGAACATTTAAAAACGTGCGTACGCTTTACTTTGTTTTGTTGTTTTAATATGAAAAAGGAACAGCTCTTCACAAAACAGTATGGGTATTAAAAAGTTCAAATGGTGACTGTAGCGAAGAAAAAGTACCTAAAATACATACATATGTAATGTTACTAAAAATGCATCGGAGCATGTACATAAAAATATATGTATGTATATATTTCACACAAATATACCTCGGCACAAAAATGTATTGCAATAGTGAAAAATAACACTTTTACAAGCAGTTTAACAAAGCAGTACTCTTTATTATTATGTGTTTATCTTTTCCTGTAAAATTACAATTATTTGAGTTACGACCGTTCTACTTGTGACCAACGATATGTGTGTTACAAATGAAAAAATTTTACATACATACATATGTATGTGCATAAACAATAAGAGGTTTTTATCAGTGTTGGTATCTCTACGAAGAGCAAACGCACATTAAGCTGTTGCGAAAAGAGTAAAAAACGCAAAAAATACGAAAAAGAGGGTAAAAAAGCACCAACATTTTTTTTTTGTTTTAATACATTACGCCACTTAAAAAAAGGAGAGTTTGGAGTGTAAAACATCATAATATAATTTCAAGTTTTTGCCTCAAAATATTTAATATATGAAATATATGAAATTAAAAACTGCTTGAAATTTTCTTGTGTTATTTTTATTAAATTAATTTTTTTTGACATTTCATTCAAATTGCCTTAAAAAGTCAAAGGGGCTTAATGAAACATGTCCATATGCATATTTCCCCAATTCCACAAATGACAATTTTAAGAGTTCTCATGAAAACCCTTATTAATTTTTCAAAATGTTAGTAGTTATATGATCGGAGTTAGTTATTTGGTAGGTGAAGCTTAGGCTTAGATTAAGATACATATGCATGTTTCTGAAAAATATTTTAAACATACAAAGCATTAAAAGCATCACTTTTTTCCTTAAGTAACTTAAAAGTTTTTGTTTTTGCGACATTCGCTCTTATTCCAGTTGGCAACATTGACAGCACGTCAATACGATACCAAAAAATTGGGACTTGGTTAGCCGTTGTCTAAAACAACTGACAATCTCATGCTGTCAATTGTTCTAGGATGATTAAATATTTGTGTAAACTTTAATAAATGCTTATTGCGTACTACTATCAATAAATTATTATGCAGAGAATTATGTGGTACTTTCCAGTTACTTCCGTTTTCTATTTTGCAAAAAGTATTTTAAGTTTTTAATCCCAATTATGAAAATTTTTCTAAATTGTTTTTAACATAGTTTCCGTTATTGTCATTAAAAACAATTTAAGAAGGCTCAGTCAAAAGATGCTGCTATTAGCTCTTAAAAGTACATTAGGTTTGTAAATTAAAAATATTTTTATTTTACAAAGAAGCACCAAAAGCACTGTGAGAAATTGTTAAAAAGCACTGTAAATACCCGCTTTTTAAAAAAGGGTATTAACCAAAATTTCGCGTTTATGAAGAGGCAAAAAGCACCAAAAAATACCCGAAACGCCCCAAAATGCCATCACTGGTTTTAATACCATTTAAATTTTTTTATACATCTCACCCATACATTTTTACATATGTATATGTATATTTCTTCATTACATACATATTTACATATAAATATGTATATATTTATATACATAAGTATACATATACACATGCATATATTTATGTATTATTTTAAGTTGTTTTTTTCACACAGATATTATTACTAACAAAAGTACCGAAAAAACAGATCCAAAATACCCCCATTCCATTTAACATACAATAGTGCCATCACTGGTTTACAAACGTCACTCAACGTTAGGAAATTCTATTTTATACAGGTTGAGACCTGCCGTCAACGGTACAGAAAATTTCGGTAAGTCCTAATTTACACTAAGCAAGTCTTATTGCTACGCTGATTAGTTTTTTAGGGCAGAGAGACGAGGGGAACATAAACGTTTCTTTTCCCCTCGTCTCTCTCCTAAAAAACTAATCAGCTTAGCACTAAGACTTCTGAATGTGTAAATTGGGACTAAGCGTTTGCATTGTTTTCAATCAACAAAAACGATCAGCTGTTTCGTTAGCTTACGTGGACCTTCGGCTAATTCTACCTTAATGAAGCCTTAATGAGCTAAATTAAGTTACGTATGACTTAACATTTGTAGTTCTTTTTTATTAAATTTCTTAAACTGACTACTTGCGTGTTCGAAATTAATGCATACTTTTCTACAGCTTTTCAGAAATTATCTTATAATACAAATTAAACATAAAGTTGTATGGATAACTGTTGTAACTACTCTTCAATACCAAATATTTTTTTATATTACTTAACAAGGCAGATTCATTTCCAGGTAGTATCAGGATTACAAAAACAATGAAAAAATACAACAATGAAAAAAACAACATGGGTTGTAGTTCATCAAAAACTTCAAAAATAGAATTTGTTTAACATAACAATAATAAAAATTATTCACATAACTTTGAAAATATTTCTCCGCGGCAGCTACCACTAACAACATTTGCAACGTTTAGCACTTCTCACTATTTTTTAATAGTTTTTTCATATTTATAAATTTGTTTTCACAGAATTTTTTTTAATAAAATATTTTTCATATTGAAATTTTTTAACATTTTCTTTTAATTTCATTTTCGTAAAAAATTTTTGAAGTTTCCGATGAACTTTAATTTGAAAAAAAAAATAGCTCAGCTGAATTTCCGCTACTACCTTGTGAATGTGCCTTGGTACTTAAGTTGGATTTTCAAATTGTATGCTTAAAAAATTTTAATTGTATGTCATTAAAGAAAAAACTATTTTTGGGTTCAGTTGAATTTAAGTAATTATAAAATAACGTTTACACTGGGGTAAAAGTAGAATGAAGCAAGAGGCCCGCCGATATGTTTGGTTTCCGAATATTGATGCGGCGATTGGCAATATTTCCGAAAGCTGTACCACATGTCAGGAATCTGGTAGTAATCCGAAACGGACATTCTCTCCATGACCAGAAGCAACTCAACCTTGGGAGAGAATTCATATTGATTTTGTGGATCCTTTCTTTTCCCAAATGTGGTTAATAGTAATTGACTCGTTTTCACAATTTCAACAAGTCATGCTCTAAAAGATATATTTTCAATTGAAGGTCTTCCAAAAACGATTGTGAGTTACAATGGAAGTCAATTTAAATCTAAAGAATTTAAGGAATTTTGTCAACTTAATGCAATCGATCATATTACTAGTGCACCTTTTCATCATTCATCGAATGGTTTGGCTGAGAGAACTGTTCGAACTTTTAAAGAATCTTTTCGTAAAATAATGACAACTCGCGATCAAATAAAAAGCTAATTTATTCTTTGCAATAATTTTAGTACAAGTAAATATTAAAAATTTTTCACCAGTAGGTGATATAAAAAACATGGAATATATGTTTCAAAATTCAATGTAGTAAAACAATTAACAATTTAAGTAACAATTATAAATATTACAAAAATTTGTTTGCGTAATTTGAAGTTGTTAACTAATTTTTCAACACTCCTCCTCAAATTAGTAAACACCAGATTTTAGCCTAAAGATTTCTAGCTTTGTTGTGGGCAAAGCGTTTGTTAAAATATCGGCAATCATCTCCTCAGAAGGGCAGTAGTCACAACTGATTATCTTCTTGTTGACGTAGCCATTTACAAAATGATATTTTGTGTCTATATGTTTGGATCGATTGCAGAGTTTTTCATCTTTTATTAAATTTAGACAGCTCCTGTTATCTTCATACATTATTGTTGGATCCATTTGCTGGCATCCCAAGTTGAAAAGGATATTTCGGATCCAAACGGCTTCCTTTGCAACTTCAGACAATGCGATGAACTCTGCTTCCGTTGTTGACAGTGATACGCAAGTTTGCTTTTTACAAGCCCAGCTGATTGCACTTCCATTAAACAGAAATATGTAGCCAGAGTTTGACTTTCTATCGACTCTGCATTCTGCCCAGTTGGCATCGGCATAACCGATCAGTTGATTTTGTTTGTTTGATAAACCATTCAAATTTAAGTACATTTTGGAAGCCCCCTTTAGGTATTTAGCTATGCACTTCAATTCATTCAAGTCCTCATATGTAGATATATCAGGACGTGTATTTACGGATATGTACAGCAAAGAGCCTAATAAACTTTGATACTCATTATTTTCAGCAATAGTTCGGAATCGTTTCTTCCATAAGACGGATCAAGAGGATATTACGAATATTTGGCATCTTCCAAACCAAATTTAGTCAATGTTTTCTCAATATATTGTTTTTGTTTTATTTTATAGTTAAATTTATCAGTTTTTACAATTTCCATTCCGAGATAATGGGAAATACTTGTAAGTTGTTCACTTCAAACTTTTTATTTAACATTTTGTAAACATTTTTTATTTGTTGATTATCAACAAGTGATACCAATTTAACAGATTTTAGAAACGAGAGGTTGAAATAAGCTGTGATTACTTATGCAACTATATTTTTGGTTTTTAGTGTGTAAATTTTTAAGAGTGTAAATTTAAGACTGAATGAAACTTATTTTTTTATATATTTGGGAAGTGTTTCGTAATTCCTTATTTACATCTTTTCAATACTTGGTTTCTTTTCGAAATTATATTCGATTTATTTTTTAAAAGAGGCTGGTTGAAATAAGCTGTGAGCCACTGTTTATAAAGATAGAAGATTTTAGTACTTCCTTAAAGAGCCCCTAAAAAGATTTCTAATGATACCAATAATCACAATTTTGTACATACTACAATTTCAGAGGCCCATAACTCAGAAAGTAATGCCGAGTAGACAGTATGGCATTTTGAGACATCGCAATGGTGTATACTAGGGATGGGCAAATAAAAAAAATGTATCGATATATATCGTATCGATATTTTTGAACAGTATCGATATATATTTTTTGAAAACATCGATATTTCGATATATCGATATTTTTTGCTGCATTAATTTCGAATGCACAATTAATTAGTCACTTTTAGAAATTTAATACAAAAGAACTATTTATGTTAAGTTATACGTAACCTACTGTAGCTCCTTAACACTTCATTTTTTTGCTCTGTGCTGTGCCCTTCTGTTTCTAAATTTTAATAGTTACTTTTTCTGTAATAAATTATCAGCTGTTTCGGACCAGAACGGTCACAGTTTTCCACTAAAGTGATGAGGTTTGCAGCGGCCATTGTTTTTAGAGTTTTTATTTTCTCGCACTTTTTCATTTCCCGGGAAAGCGGAAACGGCTTTTCGGTTCCCCGGGAATTTATTTAATTTTAGTTTGTTTATTTCAACAAAAACAAATTATAATTCATGATATCGATTAAATAATAACGTTTTATAATCACATTAGTAAAAAACATAATACTATTTCAGTTCCCGGCCGTAATTGTTGTAAAGTTTTAGGTATAGTTCTACTGCCATCACCGCACTTATCAAAGAATGTGTACATTTGTGCAAACTAAAGTTGCCCAGGAAATCCCGTATGAAAAATACTAATTGTTATGTTTCTGGTAAAAAGTAAATTTTTTTAAATTCTTAAAGCACAATCACAGTTTATTTCGAAATGATTTTATTTTATTTATGCTGCCACTTACAATTAGTTCAGTTTTGTTATTTTCACAGGTTGAACCGAAAAAGAACAGAATTAAGGAGAGTAAAACTAACGGCTTTTATAAGATTTCTATAAACCAAACAGAGTCAGCTGATACGTAACAGAACAGAAAGTGAAAACAGTCTGCCTTTAGGCTTATACCCACACAATCCAAAAAGTCACCTGCCTTAAGCTTAAATTAGACGTGACATAGCCATAACCAAACCAAAATTCAATTGGTTTCTATGGTGAGAGTTATGGCGTTATGGCGAGTCTCTCTCACTATCACCATAGAAACCAATTGAATTTTGGTTTGGTTATGGCTATGGCATTATGGCTATGTCACGTCTAATTTAAGCTTATAAATTCGCCTGGGATGTTGTTATGAAATTTCCTTTTTTTTCTTCGCATCACGTTAAAAAACGGCTATAGCTCTTAAAAGTATCGAAAGCCGATATTCGTAAATAAAAATCGATGTATCGATGTATCGGTTTTTGAAATATCGGCGATATGTATCGATATTTATTTTCTCAAATATCGATATACCGATATTTTTGCCCATTCCTAGTGTATACTAGTGGCAACGTTTGTCATTTCCGATATTTTTCGTTTTGTTGCATTGCTTTCCATATAAAAAAACATAATGTGAACGGCGTTGTACACATTTTGAAAATGACACCAAAAAATTACAACAGAAGAAATGCCAGATGTGTAATCATCGTCATTCCGACAATTTTTTTTATTTGGAACAAATTAAGTTTAGTGACATATGTAACTCCAAAATTAATAAAAATTTGGCATCCGAAAGAAAATTAAAAAATAGAAAGAAAAACTTCAATAAAAAATTGGCGGCGAGCCTTAGTTTCCCAGTTATGGGCCTTTTAAGTTCTGGTATAAAATTGTGATTATATGGTGGAATTGGCACAAATCAAGCTAAGGGGCAACTCTAAAAAATGCTATCCGATTGAGAATTAAAAAATAAGGAAAAAATATTAAATTAAAAAATTGTAGGCGAGGCTTAATTTCCGAGTTTGAAATTGTAGTACAAAATTCTTTTGAAATTGTAGTACAAAATTCTGATTACATGGTGTATTTTCCAAGAAATGTTATCCAATATTGGTGTAATTTAAAAGTTTTTGGGCAACTCTAAGAAAACACTAAATTTGGAGTTCGGTTTGTATTTACTAACACCTGTGTGTGTTTGTAGCATTCATACATAAAAAGTTTTTTCTGCACTGCCAGCCTTCGGCCAGGCTTAAGGATTTTCTTCACCTTGATGATTCCCTACACGGCGCAGCCTAATAAAGATTTTCTGCCTGGCAAAGTTTTCCTGTCTAATAACGATTTTCCTCACTGCCGGCCTTCGGCCGGACTTAAGATTTTCCCCACCATGGTGTTTCCCTACACGGCGCAACCTAATAAAGATGTTCCGCCTGGCAAAGTTTTCCTGTTTAATAACGATTTGCTGCAATGCCGGCCTTCGGCCGGGCTTAAGACTTTTCTCCACCATGGTGTTTCCCGAGACGGCGCAGCCAAATAAAGATTTGCTCCTGAAAGATATTCTCCAAAGCTTTTAAATGATACTAATATTGAAGACATTCGTTGGGGAAAATATTACGTATAATCACAATTTCATACTAGAACTTCAAAGGCCCATAACTCGGAAACTAAGGCTCGCCGTCAATTTTTTTATTTAAGTTTTTATTTTTATTTTATAATTTTCTATCGGATACCAAATTTTTATTAATTTTGGAGTTATGTCACTAAACTTAATTTAAGCCTTTGTTCCTTTTATTTTTAACAGCTTGACCATAGATTTAAGATTTTTTCACATATGAAATTCATAGGATATTTACATATCGCTCATTTACTTCAAAAGTTTCATAACTCAAAAACGCTTTTAATTCGGCATTTCGTATTTTATCTTGTGTAAAAATTTCATACAAATAGCTTTTACTTCCACCTCGTGAGAAAATAATTTTCATGTCTTCATTGAATTGTATGTAAATTTGTTGAATTTAAAACTTGTTTCAAAAATACTTTGTTTATAATTTATGTTTTAGGAAAAATATTTGTACTTTGCTTTTAATGTTTTTTCAAATATTTTACATTGTTTTTAGTTTTAGAAAAATTTACTCAAGTAAACCTAAATAAACTCATCACTTTTATATATAAAAACCTGCCTGATAATTCAAATAACAATAGGTTATGGGCCAAGCAGAGAAAACTGGTATTACACAATTTTGTGGGAGCAATTTTGAAAACTGGAAATTCCGTGTTGAGAAACATTTGGAGTTCTTGCAGCTGTAACGTCAACTCAAGATTCCAGTCAAAAAAAATTGGATACGAAAGCTCAAGATATAATAACCAGTCTTGTAAGTGATGACTATTTGGAATACATACGAGATAAAGCAACAGCCAAAGAGATGTGGGACAGCTTAAACACAACTTTTTCGTGTAAGTCTTCACAAAACCAAACAATTATACATAAGGAGCTGGCTAATTTAAGATTCAAGGATAACGAAAGCCTTAACCAACATTTTCTTCAATTTGACTCACTGGTAAGACAATTAAAAAGCGCCGGGTCCAAACCAGAAGAAGCAGATTTGGTCTCGCAATTATTTTTGACGTTGCCTGAATCATTCGATCCTATTGTTACTGCGTTGGAGAATCTTAAAATAGAAGACTTAACATTAGCTGTTGTGAAACCAAGGTTATTGGCAGAAGAATCAAAGAGAAGAAACAGAAATGAGGATGAAGTGGCTCAAAAAGCAACAGCATTTCAATTTAAAAAGAAAAATACAACTCGATTTAATGGAAGATGTCATAAGTGTGGAAAATTTGGCCACATGAAAAAGTATTGTAGAAGTAAAGAGGCGAAAATTGCGCAATGTAAAGAAAATGGAGTAAGTTTTATGGCAGATGCAAATGTTGAGGCATCGTCATACCTTTCTGAGAATGAAATATCATTTGCTTTAGATTCTGGTGCAACAGACCATTTTGTTAATGATAAAAATGTTTTCAAGAATTTAAGAAAATTAGAAAAACCGCAACTTTAAGCATAGCAAAAGACTCGGAGCAAATATCAGTTTTTATGATTGGAGAAATTGATTTGATGACTGAAACAGGTGTCAAAATTCATTTGAAGGATGTTCTGTATAGTTCCGAATTCCGACAGAACTTGTTATCCGTTAGTAAAATTGTAGAAGCTGGATTAAAAGTAGATTTTCAAAGAAAGTATGCCAATATAAAACAAAATAGGGAAACTGTAATGAAGGCCAACCGTTGTGGAAATTTGTTTATTGTAAAATTAAAATGCGAACACATTCTATTGGCTAGTTTAAGTAAAGCTGAAGAAAGCGAATTGTGGCACAAACGTATGGGACATATCAGTGACCAAGGCTACAATAAATTGATTAATAACGATATGGTTTGCGGTTTGCCAAAGGTATGCAAAACAAATTTTTGTGAAATTTGTGTTCAAAGTAAGCACTGTCGAGAACCTTTCGGAGGAACTCGAAGAAAATCAAACAGGCCTCTTGAATACATTCACTCCGATGTATGTGGTCCAATTACTCCTACCGCTTGGGATGGATCTCGATATTTTGTCACTTTTATTGACGATTATACACATTTTGTAATAGTATATCTCATTAAAAGAAAATCTGAAGTGTTCGAAAAATTTAAAGAATACGAGGCTTTGGTGTCGTCTAAATTTGGTAATAAAATTTCTTATTTAACTGTTGATCAAGGGCGCGAGTATAGGTCTAGTCTGATGAATTCGTTCTGTAAAGAAAAAGGTATACAAATTTGTGAAACAATAGCATATTCCCCGCAACAAAACGGTGTTGCCGAACGAATTAATCGAACTATTGTCGAACGTGTTAGAGCACTGCTGCTTGAAGCTGGAAATCCGAAATTCCTATGGGGTGAGGCAGTTTACACAAGTATTTATATTTTAAATAGAAGTTTGACTAGAGCATTAGAGATGAAGAAAACCCCTGCAGAGATGTGGTATGGGCAGAAGCCAGACTTATCAAAGTTGAGAATATTTGGTTGCTTGGCTTATGCTTGGGTAGCTGATCACAAACGTAAGAAATTAGATGTCAAAAGCAATAAATATACGATGATTGGTTATTGTCCTAATGGTTACCGATTATGGAGTAATGAAAAACAGAAAGTTATATTATCAAGAGACGTAAAATTCAACGAAGCCGTATTTCCTTTTAAAAAGCAGAATATTGAAAATACGAAACTAACTATTACAAGAAACAATCAAGAGGGGGAAATAAGAGATGATGTTTCATTCCAAAATGGTGCTGAGGAGGAAATTAATGACAATGATTCGTTGCAGAATGGTGCTGAAGAGCGATGTAATGATGAAATTCAGATTCGTGAAGATGATATTTTGAGTAAAACTGGCGTAATTGAAGATGATGATCATGATACTGTGGAATCTCAGGTGGAAGAGCAAGTAGCCGAAGCACCTAGACGAAGTGAAAGAGTTCGAAAGCCAAATCGTACATTCGCCAACATCTATTCAACCATATTTGAAGCTGTTCTCACTGAAGAAACTATTCCTACAAGTTTTGCAGACATTGAAAAATGTAGTAATAAATCAAAATGGGTAACTGCTGTTAAAGAAGAACTTGAATCGATGAATAAAAATAGTGTCTGGAAAATAATAAAAAAAACGACCTAATGTAAAAGCTCTAAAATCTAAATGGGTGTTTACAGTGAAGAAAGATGTTAACGGAAATCTAAAGAGATATAAAGCCAGACTAGTTGCAAAAGGATATTTACAGAAACTTGGTGTCGACTATGAGGAGATTTATGCTCCAGTGGCAAAGTTACCTACAATAAGAATTATTTTAGCAGTTGGAGTTTTTAAAAAATTTTATTTCTACCAATTAGATATTAAAACTGCTTTTTTACATGGAGAACTAAAAGAAGATGTATACATGGAGATACCAGATGGTATGAAAGTCAATCCCAATTATATATTGAAGCTACAAAAATCTTTATACGGATTGAAGCAAGCTCCAAGATGTTGGAACGTAAAACTAAATTCCAGATTAATAGAACTAGGTTTCACCAGAAGTCAACATGATTATTGCTTATATACTATATTTAAACATAATTATACAATATTTCTGCTGTTGTATGTAGACGACATGTTACTTGCTGGAAATAATGAAGAAATTATCAAATTGAAATATAAACTATCGAACTATTTCGAAATATCTGACTGTGGTAAACTTAATCATTTCCTTGGGATCAAATTTGAATATAACCAAAAAGATGGTGTGCTGAAAATGTCACAAGAGTGTTTAATAAGCAAAATATTGAACAAATTTGGAATGTCAGAATGTAATGATATTAGAACCCCCATGGAGAAAGGTCTACACTTAACAACAGGTACAGAAAATGAATGCAACCAACCCTACCGAGAGTTACTAGGCAGTCTTATGTATATTATGCTTAGTGTTCGCCCCGATATGTTATTCCATCGGTTATATGGGCAGATTTCAACAAAATCCTGCTGAAATACATTGGTCAACGCTTAAAAGAATTCTTCGGTATGTTAAAGGCACAAACACTATGAAATTGGTTTATGATAAAAAATCGAATGAAGAAGCTTTGATCGGATATGCTGACGCAGATTGGGCATCAAGTATAATTGATAGAAAATCAACAAGCGGTTATATATTTTATGTTTTTGGAAACCCTGTATCATGGTCAAGTAAGAAGCGACGGTAGCTATATCATCCAGTGAAGCAGAATATATTGCTTTGAGCAATGCTACGTCTGAAGGATTGTGGATACGTGGAATACTACAAGATCTAAAAATTGTTGATGACAAATATCCTGTCACAATCTTTGAAGATAACGCCGGATGCATTTCAATGGCTCAAAATGTAGAGTGTAAACGTTCAAAGCATATTGATATCCGTCATCACTTCATCCGAGATCACATCATGAAAGGAAATTTGGTAGTGAAGCCAGTTTCGACTAAAAATCAAATTGCTGATATTTTCACAAAACCTCTCGATGCTACTAATTTTATTGCAATTAAATATTTACTTAAATTATATAATTGAGAGGGGGTGTTGAATTTAAAACTTGTTTCCAAAATACTTTGTTTATAATTTATGTTTTAGGAAAAATATTTGTTCTTTGCTTTTAATGTTTTTTCAAATATTTTACATTGTTTTTAGTTTTAGAAAAATTTACTCAAGTAAACCTAAATAAACTCATCACTTTTATATATAAAAACCTGCCTGATAATTCAAATAACAATAAAATTGAAAACTTTAAACGCGTTTTCAGCAAAACTAGTTTTTTTGAGTTGTGACACTATTGAAGTAAATGAACGATATGTATACTTATATGGTATAAATATTTGATAACATTAATTTGTGATGAAACCCGCGTGTTTGCTGGGTATGTGATTTCTGAGCAGACAAAAATCCACAAGCCTACACATACTTATGCATATACATACCTATGTAAATGTATGTATGTATATGTATGCATTGTATGTATGCCCCTTTTAGGGGCATACACACTCAAACGGTTTACTGGGGCCAATTGTCCTTGAACGAAAAATTTCCACCTTCTCTCATTGCAACTATGCTTTCCCATGCCCTTCATTTCTTTTATGATATACCAAAATTATCACAAATGTATCCTTATTTTTTTATAACAAGAGTAATTAGTTGTTGAGTACTTATAATTTCATTATTTTATCATAATTGTCTCGATCTCACAAAAAATAAGAACTTTCATACACAACCGCACACATTTTTCATCCGCTATATTGCGAGCTCGTGGTGGATTCCAGAATTTTTTTCATTGGTTTTTTTCTTTCTAATTATAACATTTTTCCACGTTAGTTTTCATTAAAATTATTATATAAACATTACGGTAAAGTAGTTTTAGCAGTTAAATATATTTTTTCACAATTATATTACTTACCTATGCCATTATTAGATTTTTCACAAAAAAATTAATGGCAGACAAAAATCAAATCAAGTACTGTATGTGAAAAAATTTTTTGTCTCTGCAGTAGTATTTTTCTACACTATCAGACAGGGTTGCCGCTTTTTCCCAGTAAGTGTTGTCATGGTATATTTATATATATTCAATATTCCAAAAGTTGTCCTTATATTATTGGTTTTCAACTATAATTAATAAATTTCATTTTTATTACACATAAGTTCAACTTTTGCACTACTTGAACATAATCTTATACCGTAATGAAGCGTTTAATATATTAAAAATACGCAAAAATGCAACAGTGTGTGAAAAATTGCAACACATTACGTGAAGACTGGAAAATTGCGCCGGCCCAAATGCGCGTTAAATATTTTCCAATTCAACATCAGCTGCTAGTTACAGTGATGTCAACAATCAGAGTTATTACTTTGACGATTTCATTTGGACAATTTTTTGACGATTTTGTCCCCGTTCACACACTTAAACTTTTCTTCAAAATAAGAGATATTTGTATTTCGTTCTCCGTCTTTCTTACAGCTGAACTAATAGTTAATAAACAATAGTTGAAGTGTGTGAACCGAGACTTTGTTTCAAATATTTAGCCCTTTTAGACACGGAAAGTTTATTTTGCAAAACCATAATTCACATGGGAGGACAGAAATAGATAGTATTCCTCCCTCTGTCTTTCACAAAGGTGAATTATGACTTTGCAAAGTAAACTTTCCGTGTCTGAAAGGGGTAATTCCTCATACTTGGAAGATTTGTTGTAACAACGTATAGAAACCACAAAGTAGTACTTTGTGATAGATACCATCTAAGCACATATTTTATTTTTTTGTGTTGACAAAATTGCGTCTTTTGGTCGCCTTATTGAATTTTGACAAGTGTCATGTCTGTAGTGACTCTCCATGCACTAAGTCCCGGTTCACACACTTCAACTTTTGTTGATCAACTCGTAATTCATCTGTAAGACAGCGAAGGAAATACACACCATGAAAATACAAATACCTCTTTTTTTTATTGCAGCTGAATTACGAGTTTCTATCAGCTGAACGTGTGTGAACCAGGACTAAAGATATGAATGTTGTCAAAATTCAATATGCCGGCCAACAGACAAATCGGTTGACATAAGAATAATAAAAATCTGCCTACGCGTTCGCCTTATCGTCGGTATGTTGTTGGTTTGCGGCACAGAATATTCAAAATACATTATGCAAACCAATAACCAACCAACGTTGTGTATTGCAGCAAAATAACATATATACAAACATAAATATGTTGATAACACTTGTTTTAGACTCGGCACTTTTTCTTGAAGCAAGTCTGAGTTTATGTACGGAAAAATTACTTCAATTCTCTTCTTATTTCATTCGCAGCATTAAACAACAATAGGAAACCTGAACAAGAAAACGTGTCTGTGTAAGCAAACGAGAAATTTTAAAAGAGAATTGAAGAGAACTGCTTCAAGAAAAGCTGCCAAGTCTAAAACAAGACTAAGCACAATACTCTTCTTTGCTTCGTGCAGTCGGGTAAAAATTTTCTTTTATTTATAAGTTAATTATTTTAGTTATTTACACTGGGTCTTCACGTAGCAATATCGATTGCGGCAATTGTCAAATTTGCGTCCATGAAATTTCCTACGTGTAGATAGCAATTGTCATAAGTGTCAATCCATTGTGCAATGATTGCTCGAGAAATAATTGCCAAGCAATCTGCTGTCACTTTTGTTGTATTTTTTAATTAATTTTTGAAAAACAGTAAATTCAAGCAAAATATAAAAAGACATCATACGAAAACATAATATAAGAAGAAATAAACATAAATTTTTCGTATTTCTGCATTGGAAATATATGTTTTAGGCAATACCTGCCCTATCAATGTGTAAATTTTGTGAAAAAAAATTGCCATACGTGTTCTTCGCCTCAAGCAAGAAGCAAAAAAAATTAAATTATTCTGCCGACGTTATTGCTTGTTCTCAGCAAAGAAATTTCTACGTGAAGACCCAGTGTTACCCTACGTCTACACCTGATATATTTTTATCATAACAAAAGTCAAATATTATATTCAAAAATATTTTTTTTATGTTAGCTCTTTTTTTCTATATGGAATTTGATATTTGTCATGATAAAAATATATCAGGTGTAGACGTAGGGTAAAGGCCGTGACCCTACGTCTCGACTAGCAATAAATATGTCGACATATATTGCAGCAGTTGTCAAAATTATATTATTGCTAGTGGAGACAGCTCATTGCAGGAACTTGCAATATATGTTGCAATAATTGTCAACGCATTTTCGTTAACAATTATTGCAAGCGTGAAACGTCAAACTCGGTGTTAATTTATGTTCGACTTTTCTGTATTACATTTGACATTTATATAATATTAGTGAAATTGGGAAAATATACATATGAATGCATAATAAAATAGGAAAATAGTCTCTTAAAAACGTGTGTAGTAAAATAATTTGTATTGTTATAAATTTATAAACATAAAAATTCGTTCGATTAAGCAGATGTTTACAAGTGAATTATTTTTGTTCTGCACATTTCCTGTTGAGTTTTACCATATTGTGAGCTACAATTTCCCATAGCCTTAACATAAGTAAAGCAATCAGCAATATTGCTCTGTTATTCTGCCGGCGTTATTGCTATATTGCCAACATATTTATTGCTAGTCGAGAAGGGGGGTGACACACTCATAATATCAGGGTTGTATTTCTTCGTATAACGTGCGATTTCAATAGTTTTTCATATTTTTAAATTTGTTTACAAATAATTTTTTTTTATAAAATTTTTTTTATATTGAAATTTATTATAATTTTTATTTTAATTTCTTTTCCGTAACTAATTGTTGATATTTCCAAACAAGCTTTAATAAAAAAAAATAGCTTCGCTGAGTCTTTGCTACTACCTGGTGAATGAGCCTTGCTCTGCGAGTCAATATTTAACCACCACGAATACTATTGGTAGAAACAAACTGTATATTGTCGAAATTGTTATGTGTTTCCCATGATACAATAATTCAGGTAGCCCCGAATCTACAACAATTGTACAACAAATAAAACAACAGTGATTTTTATTGCTGTTTTGTGATTGACAAGAGAGATAACCAAGAGAAAACAATATACATGTACTTGTGTTTTCTCTTGGCTTTGCAAAACATGTTTGTATTAGTACAGTTTTAATAGACACTGTGCGCGTGTGTTGGTAAAACATAAACACCATTTGGCAGATCACATCACGAAACAAGCAAAACAGCTGGCGCTTCGCGGTTACCTCTATTATTGTATCCATGATACAATTATACAATTATACAGGTAACCGCGAAGCGCCAGCTGTTTTGCTTGTTTCGTGGTGCACCCTGCCAAATGTTGTTTATGTTTTACAAACACACACACACGCTGTTTATCTTTCATTGCTCTATGACAGTTGGCACCAGAAACTAGCAACAAAAAGCCCTGTTGTTTTATTTGCTGTAAATTTGTTGTCGATTTGCGGTTACCTGTATAATTGTATCATGATTGTATCATGGTGTTTCCTGTGTGAGCTTGTAACAGTGCAACCATTCTATGTGTTTCATACACTTTAGTCAGCTGGGCTGGTGGTGGTACTTGCTTGAGCTGCCTTGGTATTGACAATTAAGACAGAGTTGTGCTTTAAATACCAACACTCATGATATAAATATAGAAGGTACTTCCATTCTCTCTTTGTTTTTAAAAAATAAGTATTTTTGAAGTTTGTTTTTTGAGAGAAATAAAAAAAATGTTCCCATATCGTAAAAAATTTAAGTCTTCCCCCAAAACTTTTTTACAAAAATGTGTAATTATTGTAACAAAAGTTGCGAATAAATAAAGTGATATACATGACTACACATCTGTGATGTTTAAAAAGTGGTCATGTAATAACTTGGCGCATCTTTTTAAATTTTCTGCCTGAAATAAATATTTTAACTATATTTTCATCCAAATTGACTGATGATTTTGATTAGTTGACAATGAATTTTCATTAAGTTTAACAAATATTGATTGATATTACATCTTCTTTAATCTATATTATTCGCTTCTTGTTGACTGTAACATGTTTTTTCTAAAAAAATGTCTTAAATACCCGATCAGATAATTTTGGCAAGTCTATTTCACAGATTTTGCAGGCTCTTAGACACTGTAGCGGACACCAGATAATGTATAGAACTCAAAGAATGCTACATTCATATTTTTACAATTATATTTTGTACGTCCACAGTTTGTAATATGCAGCTCATTTTCGCTTTCTTTAACACAACAATACATTTACAATGCATTTCATTGATTTTCAAGGTAATAAAACATTTATCATCACAATTTTTTTTAAATTCTTTGAATTTATAAAAAAAACTTCTGAAATAATTTTTCAATAAAATTTTCAAACAAACAGGAAACAGAGGGGAAATATTAAATTAATACGGTAGCACGATTTTAATTGAAACTTCAAAATACCTATCCTTGTCAGAAGGTGAATGTCAAGAAAAAATGAGAGAATGGAAGTACCTTCTATATTTATATCATGCCAACACTGGTACACAACCGAAGATTTTCTATTAAATCTTCTCAGCTGTCATTCTCTTAAAATTGTTATTCAATGTTGCAATATTTTGCACTTTTACATTTTACAAGAGGACTCCTCAAAAATCCGGATAAATGTTTTCCTATTTGCAAGGCCAGCGGGTCAACCTTCAGTTATTTCAAGAATCCGCTTGTCGTGAGCTCGTAGATTTACTTGAAAAAATCGAAGGTAATAAATCCATTGTTCTTGATGATGCTTTGTTGGGACCTATTGGACTTGTAGCGGCTCCGAGTCTTTTTTCCGATAGAGGCATTAAACTACTAAAGTTAAGTAATGATACCAGAATACCCAGGGATGCCAATAGTATAATTTACATAGTGCGTCCATTGATCAAACTGATGGATGAAGTGTCTGCTCAGGTGGTGAAAAACACTGAAAAGGGGCGTATGTTTCATATATTCTTCGTACCCAGGCGTTCATGTATGTGCTTGAAGCATCTGGAACACAAGGGTGTATATGAACATTTTAGTTTGTTTGAAGAATTGGCGTGGAATTTTTATCCGGTCGAAAACGATGTAGTGTCCATGGAGTGCATCAATGCGTTTCGTGATGTGGCTATTGCTGGAGATCCCACAATTCTGTATCAAGCGGCAGTCGGATTAGTACAGCTGCAGCGTATCTATGGTCGAATACCAAAGATCTACGGTAAGGGCAGTATGTCTCAAGGTGTCTGGGAAAGAGCCAAGCAACTTGGCGCAGAAGAAAAACTTCTGTCGAATGGAGAAAAAGGCACAATAGATCAAATAATTTTATTGGATCGTACAATTGATTTACTAAGTGCATTTGCAACACAGTTGACATATGAAGGACTGATAGATGAATTCTATGGTATTCGGCAAAATCAATTAAACATGCCTGCCGAGTTATTTAGCGCCCATGCTGATAATAATTCATCACCGGCTCATCTGGCAGCCGAAAAGAAAACATTTATACTTAATTCGGGCGATAAACTGTTTGCTGAATTGCGCAATAAAAACTTTAATGAAATTGGTAGGGTTTTGGCTCGTAGTGCTAAGGAAATAAGTGCCCAAACTGACGCAAGTTCACAAGAGAAATCTGTTCAAGATATGAAACGTTTAGTTGATAAATTACCAGCGCTTTTGGCACAAAAACAATCCGTGTCTAATAATACTACAATTGGAGAACTAATACGGAAAGAACTAGATTCGTATAAGTTCACAGACAACTTGGCTGCTGAGCAAGAGTTCATGTTGTGTGAAGATATTGATAAGCCTAGTTCTTATATAGAAGATTTAATTTGCAAGAAGTCAGATTTGAATAATATTTTGCGGCTGATGTGCATACAATGCGCAGCAGCGTCCGGATTTAAAGAAAAGGTAAAATTCTAAAAATTATTTTAATTTTGCTTATACGTATAGTTTTGTTGACTAGGTTTTAAATTACTATAAACGAGAATTGGCTCATGTCTATGGCATTGAAGTTCTACTCAAAATTAGTAATCTCGAAAAAGCTAGAGTTTTATATACACAATCGGAATCGAGAGCTTATGCTGTATTGAGAAAGGTATTTATAAAGAGTATTCATATATGTATGATGCATAATGGAAGCAAGAAAATTTTTGTTTTATTTTGGCAGACTCTTAAATTAACGGTTGATGATGCTGTTGAAGTAAATCCTAAAGATATAAGCTATGTTCATAGCTTCTATGCTCCTCTTTTAGCACGCATTGTTGAGCAATCGTTAAAGCCTCTTGGATGGCAATCACTCAAAAGTCAGATTAATAATTTACCCGGGCCAACATTTGAAGATTTCCAAGCTCAGCTTGTTGGAATTGGCGGACGCCATTCATCGACACCTAGTGAAGGATCCATGCTTAACGTTCCACGTGTAATATTAGTATTTATTGTTGGTGGTTGCACATTTGCTGAAATCGCTGCGCTACGTTTTCTTGCCCAGCAAGAAGACAATAATGTAGAAATTGTAATAGCTACAACCAAGATTATTAATAAGCATACGTTTTTGGATAGCCTAATTCAGTGATCGCATGCATGTAGAATATAAAAAAAACACATTCGAAAACTAATTTTATACAATACTGTAGCATAAATTATCTTATACATACATATTATGAACTATGACTATTTAACTTTATTATTTATAAAAAATAAATTGTATATTTATAGCTTAAACGGGATAACTTTTTTATAATCTTTCACAAATACACAGAAAAGAGCAAAAAAAATATTTATTGTTTTAAAACTTTTTTTTAATTAAGAAGGCAAGGCACCCCACGATTAGGATGTTCCTTCGGAAGCTGCAAATGACCTATAACTTAAACTCCTACAGTTTTTGTGTTTTGTTACCTACAGCAGCGCAGGAAAAAGCTTCTGCACGTGGCTCTTTTGACAATCTCTTACTAATTTCCAAGGCTTTGCAAATTAATGGAGCATAATAATAGTAGTCAATTAGACAGAGAGTAGACAAGAGCCAATTTCTACTGTCGTCTTGATGTGACGTCGACAACGTCATTCGCAATAAGGGGAGTTATAATCCCAATTCTCTTGGTTGGCTTATTTTGACATCGACTGTGAGGTTTTTGATGAGCTACTCATCTGTTTAAATGATATAACTCTAGTTGTTCTAAGAAAATTTTTGGGTAAAGGTTCTCTGATGATCTGCATTAGCAACAGTGAAATGCGCATAGGATCCAGGTAAACCCTTCAATAATCACTTTCAATGTATTTTTAATAAAAAAAATATTTTACTGAATAAGTAAAATAATAATTTGGGATTATTTAGTTAAAGTTAAACAATTTCTTTGACATTGCACACGTTGACGCTCTCATGCTGATAAGTATACAGGAAGATAGAGACTTCCTAACGAATCAGCGAGAAAATTGGAGTGCTGGTAGCATGACTTGGGTCGATCAAAATGTCACAAAAAAAAAGAAAGGCACAAAGATCAAAAACGTCGAAAAGAAAATTATGAAGAGAAAAAAAGGCACTTCAGGTAATTATTATGTAGTATTAGGACTCATAGTGGCTATTTTTTTGCACTTAATTTACAGACTGACTGAACATGTTGAATTTGAGAGTGATGAATCAGATATGCAGGTGATGGATGTAACACAGAGTGATAACATTCCAAGTTGCTCCAATAAGCCGATTCGAAACCGTGGAAAGAAGTATTTTATAGACGACAGAATGCTAGCTTGTGTGGATGTCATCTCCATTAGCTATATACTTCATCAGTGCAACTGCCAAAGCGTTGGGTCACAATATTTAGGATATTGTTATGAATTGCACAACTTTGCGTGAACAACGCAAAAAATATGGTCGGCGTCATTGCAAATAAATTATTGAAATTTTCAAGGTATATATTTTTATTTTGGCAAGTTATACGTTTTTCTTTGAGCTTAATTTTTTTAGATCCCTGAAACATTTGTTTTGCATTAGGACGGAAAGCTACTTTCCGCAATTGCTGGAAAAGATAAAGTTGATCGCTTGGCTATTGTGCTCACATCGGAGAACGTTCAAAAATTGATAGCTATTCCCATCATTGAAGATGGAAGTGGTGCTGCAGTCGCTCAATCAGTGTACGAATATTTGCTAAAAATAAATATGCTGAATTCATTAGAAATTATATGTTTTGATACAACTGCTGCATATACTGGCCTTCATAGTGGTGATGGAACTTTATTGGAGTGCAAACTGGAACGCAGCTAATTGTTATTACCATGTCGCCACCATATTGCAGAAATTCTCTTAAGAGCTGTAGTTGAGATTCAATTTCGGAAAATCAAGTGGCCCAGAGGTAGCGATTTTTGAAAGTTTGCATGGGAATGGCGCACACTTAATTCAAAGGAATACAGCACAGGATGAGTAAGTTTTGAGTGTAATATCTGTCGAAGAACGCGAAACAAGCAAGCACTTTCGTCTTGAATATTTAGCTATAATCCACATTCCGCATGATTATAAAGAACTCCTACAACTTGCATTTATTTTTCTTGGTGGTAGCATTCCCAATTTCACATTTCGTGCACCTAGAGTGATAAGGCTCGATATAGTCTGATTGCCTATTTCGAAAAAAATGGTGTCATGTTCACTTGTCAGCAAATATTTTAGTAATATTCCTAGCTCTTCATTTAATCAGTAATTATTTATTTATTTGGGTCTTGGAAGACCCCAACACAGTAAGGTAATGTTTATGAGAAAATTTTTAAGACTTTAATACATAATTAAATATAACTAAAAAAATCTAATTAAACAAATTCGACAATGATTATTTTATTTTTGTTTGTTTTTAATTTCATTAATATATTTATGTATATTATATATATATATATATATATATATATATATATATATATATATATATATATATTATGTATATATTTTTGTAGCAAATATATTATTATTGTTATTATTTGTAGGTTTTATTTAGAAATGTTTCTCTAATAATTGATACATTCATTTGGTTTTGTTGTTTGTGTTGTTTTGTCCTACCTGTAAAATTAAAAAGCTTTCCTATAAGAATTACATACAAAGTTATTATTTATTATATGTACTCGTATAATTTTATATCTAATGAATAATATGTATGCAAGTGCTGTTTGTAATCTTTTTTGTTTTTTTTTTTGTGTTCTGAATATTTAGTTAATTTTATTTGATTTGATTGCCTAATTTTTTTTAATTAACAAAACGAAAAAGGAAAAGTAAATTAAAAGTTCTTAATATTTTTATTTTATTTTTTAATAACGCGTTTTTTTTTATTTAATTTATTTTTTGTTATTTTATTTAACTTAAAAATAATTTATTTTATAATAATTTGCGTTAATTATTAAACATAATCATTATTAAAATTATGCGTTATTTATTAATATTATAGATTATTAATGTTGCTGTTTAATTATTTATTATGTATGTATGTATATTATTTAACCATTTGCTTAACTCTTCCTCCACTATCCCTGGTCTCACCAAAATTTTGGAGATATATTATTACTTATTGAATAGTTTTAATTATTTTAAAATGTTTATTTCATATGCATGTACTATACATGCATTTTTGTTCAGTGTGTATTTAAGTTAAGAGTGTGGGCTTTTTTCATTTAGTAATTTTATCAAAATTGTATATATTATATATAAACAAACAAATTAACAAACACTCCCGAAGTTAATCGCTTGTCTCTCTTGTTTTTTGTCTCCAATTCATATACGCACGCTCATACATACATACATACATACATCATGATTATCATAACTTCATACAACATTCATATGTCGTCCGTCAATCATTGCTTTTATGATTTTATTTTGATGGTGTAGTAAGAGGTGACATTTTCTGATTTGCATTATTGCAATGCTTTTCCTTTTTTTCCTGCTGCGATTGTTTTTGTTGCCTTTTAAATGCCTCATTATTATCATTAATCTTATGAATTTTATAACTATCACTAGAAATGCGAAAACATTTTGTGGATGCTGCTGATGTTGTAACTTTTTCCGAAGCGTTGGTTGTGGTAGCAGAAGTGGTAGTATATATTGTTGTTGCAATTTTTTCTTTGCTTGTTGTTGTTGTTGTTGCAGTGGTGGTGAATGTTTTATTAGTAGTAGTGGTAGTATTAATTACACTATCATTATTAAAAAAATTAAATCCATTTGTTGTAAGAATATTAACTTTTCTATGCTATAGGGAGCCAGCCGGAAAACTTGTTGAACTATTACTATGCGCTAAACTAATCATTGACCCAGATAGGCTACCCTCTTCGTCAGGATATGCCTCACGTGATCCTTCCGCAATAGCTAAGGCGCTATTAAATAAATAAATTTAATATAACTATATGTACATATATGTTTATATTGTATGTATTTATTTCATTAATATTTGAAAGTATGTAATAAATTAAGGAATTCGTATATAAGTCCCTGTTACACTTATGCCATAAGAAAACGTCCGTTAATGTGATAACAAAACACATAACAGGTGGTTGGATAATTCTTGCAAGTAAAAATTTTACTAGTAATAATCAGGGTGACCGATGAAATTTTTCAAAAAGTGGCACCAAATAGGGGATTTATAAAATAAGAGCAAAATTAAAAAAAAAAACGAGAAAACTACACTAAAATTCTTATTTTTAATGTATTATTATATAATTCACTTTGAAAAAAAAGGGGACAAAAAGGGAAAAAAAATTGGCAAGGCAGTCGAAAAAGTGGCAATTTGCCACTTTAGTCAGTCAAACGGTCACGCTTGTAATAATTTGTAGGAATTTGTTTGTCTCTCAATTCTTTTTCTCTCTTTTGACGCTCTCTCCTTGCAAACTTTTTGAGTTAATGAACAATTTCGATTTGCAACACTGCATATTCGCCTTTTATATTTGTTAGTGCAAAATTTCCTGCTGTCAGAAAATTTCCGAACGTTTTGCTTGGATTTGACACCAGAAAAATTAACAGCTGATCATCAGCTGCTGAATTGAGATAACGAAATTTTTTAAATTGTTTGTCTATTGCATTGATGCTATAACTATAACTGGAGACTTTTTCCGGTCAACTGAAACAAAATTGAATGTTTATACAACTGGTTGCACACGAAATGCTTGACATTTCTAATTTTTTACAAGTTCTAATTAATTTTTAGTGGGTTTTTAAGCACTGTAAATTGCAAAGAAAAACAAAGTAACAAAATATGATTTCTTATTACATACAGGCATATTCGTATCTGGGAGAGCAATTTTGTAAATGTATGCCTTATTACCAAACTTGTTTCTACATGTTATGTAACTCATGCGTTTTGCTTGCGATTTGTCAAGTCGACTTGATACAAGGTTGTCTCCATTTTGCAACTCTGCATATTCGCCTTGTATATTTGTTAGTGTAAAATTTAGTGCAGTCAGAATATTTCTGATTGTTCTGCTTTGATTTGACACCAGAAAAATGATCAGGTGAATTCAGATCACCTGGTTGTGAATTCGCCTTGCAACTTGCCCTATTCATTTCTTAAATTCAGGTGTTTGTTGAAATCGTCAATCGTAAACAATGTAAAGACAAAATTAACAAAACGGAAGAACGTTTTAAAAATTTAAATTTTATAATCAGTGTGACCAGATTTTAAAATAATATTAAGCTAAATCACGTTTGAAAAAAAGCTAAAATAAGCTAAAAAGTTACATTTTAGGCTAGAAAATAAAGCTAAACTTTTTTCCACTTCTTTGATCACTTTTCAATAGTTTCTTATTGCTAAACTAACGTTAAATATTACACAAACATATTTTTTTTATTATGCATATAGAATATTTGCTTAATGAAATTATTTATTAATTATTATATTTTAGATTTAATGAAGAACAAAACAAAAACTTCCCCAAAATAATCTTAAAAAGTTTTTAAAAATGTAAAAACATTTATACTAAAATACGAAAGCTTTTTAAGTGAATTAATGCTATTTCAGGTAAAGCATGGATCACACTATCTGCACAATGTACCGAGTTTCGTCAGATCAGTGAAATAAAGTCATAAGTAAAGATTTTGCTCTAATTTATCGCCTACTTGAAATACAAGGACATAATTGCGCCACACTGCATTGGTAATAAGCCCATATAGACTTATTCCAGAATTAATTGAGTAATAATGCCATTTTGGCTTATTACTTATGACTTTATTGAGGTGGCCCGACGAAAATCGGTACATAGTGTTATCCAGGCTTAAGGCTATTTCAGGTTTTTGTTTTAAGTTAATTGATGTCGCTGAATGAACGTTCAACTCAAGTCAAATAATTTTATACCCAAAAAACTCAAAAAGTGTTTTGGCCACTAATATGAATTTAACTTTTTCCATTGGAATTCTAACCATTCTGCCATTATCTACTATTTTTCTTCTTTCCATTTCTGTTATAAAATTGTCGTATAATTTACATTTTGTATTTTTTGTAAACTATTTTACAATGCTAAAACATTATAATTTTTATGAGTTGTTTATGTTTTTAATATATTTTTAGATAACACGCAATTTAGACTAAAAAAAGGCTAAAAAAGCTAAATGAGTTTTTAAAAAAAGCTAAAAAAAGAGCTAAGAGCTAAATGAAAATTTTAAGGCTAAATCTGAAACAAATAAGCTAAATTTAGCTCAAAATAAGCTGATATGGTCACGCTGTTTATAATAAAAAGAAGAGAGATATCTTAGGACACCCGGTTATAGCTTTGCTGCTAAGTTTTATAAAACAAATTTCATGTGTGAAATAACAATGCAATAAAATTATATTACATTATGATGTCAAATTCTCTGCAAATATTTCAAAACGTTTCCATTTATTTCTCATTATTTTCTTTTCTACCGGCGTACGATTAAATTAATGTATTGGTTGTGGCCGGTGACGGCTGTTAACCGGTTTACAGCCGATTGGCTCACGTGCAAAAGCAAAGCAAAAAAATTGAGCAATCCTTCTCATTGTTTTTGTTTCACTCACTTCAAAGAACGAAACAAAACAAAATCAAAAAATTTGTTTCGCTTGTTTTCGTACTATGATTTTAAGTACAAAGAAATCAAAACAAAAATAAATTTATAACTGTAATAGTGTCGATTATTTTTGGTAAGAAAATCACGTCCTAGCTCCTGTATCGTCCAATAAAAAGCAAAGCTATAAAAATTTTACGAAAATATTAGTATTTTTTTATTAAAATCTATTATTTCGTTCCAGTTTAGTTTAGGCTAAATTCATCAGTTCACTTCAGTATACTCTTGCGATTTGAACTCGCTAAGAGTCTTTCGATTGCGATTTGCAGAATACATCTCTTGCGAGTTGCATATCGCAAATGTTAGTGTCAGAAGATGCCCGATTAATTAAAAAAATGAGAATTTTTCAAGTTTTCCTTTTCAGAAATTTTTCAAAAAATTTATTTGTAATCAAAAGCTGCTTTGCTAACTCCACAAGTAAAATTTTTTAAAAGTAAGAATTTGGAAGAATTTTTTGCGCCTCCATTTTTTACTCTCTTTTGACACTCTCTCCTTGCAAACTTAATAAACACTTTCCATTAACAATCACAAATTCTTAAAATTTTTTAGTAAATGAACACACCTATTTTCTGTATGTAATCTCACTTCTCACAGTGATATTTTAGAACAACTCATTAAAAATGTACAAAGTTAAAAAATAAGTTGTTTTGAGACTGGTACTGAGTTCTGGTCGAACTATTACACTAGAGCGACGCAAGAAAAAATTAATTTCTCTTGCTGCTCTAAGATTACAGATTGCTTTTTTTAATTAAAATTTCCAAAACGTTTGGGGGTCTAGCAAATAATCGCAAAACCAAGCTCGCGTACCATAAAATTTTTAATTTAAATATAATTTGCTTACCTGAAACCTAAAGTAACTGATTCCTCATCGAAAGCATCTAGTTCCTTCACATGTTTCTCGTGCATCAATCTTAATCTTTCGGCACGTTCTTGATTAAACTGTTGCAATTCAGCATCCATCTGTATTCAAATAAAAAGCATATCCATTAAAAATATATTAGCTACTATTATTTTTATTTATGGTAATTAGTTGAAATATTCTCATACCTTACTCTCTAAAACACTACGACGGACTGCCACACGATTTTCCAGCTCCTTACGCTCACGATCGCGCTGTTCTTGAGCCTGTTTCTTATTTTTATTTTGATAGGCAGTAAGCACTTCCAGTTCATATTCCAACATTTCGTTGGTACGTTGGCACTCGATCACTTGACTTTCATCTAATTTATAACTCTGACTTTGAAACATATCAGCAATACTTTGTTCATACTGTAATGAAAATTTTTTAGTTTGTAAAAATGTCCATTTTAAAAATGTATATTGCTTGCTTGATATATTGATTACCTACCTGTTCACCCAACAACGTAAGTTTACGATGTTTTTCCTCTTTTAACTGTTTAATGACTTCTTTTTGTTGCTCCTTTGGCGTTGTTTGTAATATCTGTGCCTTATAGCGTTTGTATTGTTTGGTTTGCGTTTTACACGTTTCCCGGAATTGTTTACGAATTTGCAATTCCTTTTGCTAATTTTTTTTATTTGTTTCGAGTTTGGCATAAAAAATTATTAAGAAATAGAAGTCGTGTTTAAAGTAAATCATATTTACCTTAAGGCTCTTGGGATGTTGTCGTATTTCCAGAGCATGTTTACGTAGTAAATCTTTTTTAACACGTTCCATATAATCTTTTTGATTTTGCAATTCAGTATCGTGTTGTTTATTAATCTAAGTAAACTTGTTTGTTATTTTAATATCAAATAAAGAAATCATATTTGAATTTACTTGTTCTTCTCGTAACTGATGTACACTTTTTTGCTGCCTGTACTCAAGCTCCTGGGTTTTCTCATGGTGTTTTAACAACATGCCATGGGCTTGTTCAAGCTGTTGTTGTTTTTTAGATAACTCCTAAATTAATAATAAATGCGTGAAAATTAAATATGTAGTTTAAATCAAGACACTACCTACATATATGTACATATGTATATGTACATAATATATGTACATATTATGTATATCATAAAAGGTATTTTTTACTTAAGATATTTTTTTTTGGTGATACTTGTGGCAAATTTATTTCTTTAAAACAAAGCGTAAATAGGTTTTGTTTTCTCTTTCTAATAAATCAGCAAACTTTAATACGATGAATCAAAGCAATTCACATATTCCATTTGCACTGAAAAATATGTACATATGTATGTATATAAAGCTGAAATTTGCATCAACTGACACCACACACAACTGGACCAAACACAAAAATGCTGATGATGCGATGTGGCAGAATTCGAAAACAGCTTGTTGTTCCGTTCTGCTAGTGTTTGTCATAATAAAGGCCTCGTTAGCCGACTGTAGAAATCGTAGATGTAATGTAAATGTAAATGTAATGTAAATGTAAATGTTTGAACGCTTATAGAATGCTTAAAAACGTGTCATGTGTTTTCGACACAAACAAAAAAACTTCCTTGTGCACACATACATACATGCTAATTGCTTTGTGCCCAGCAAACACTAATTTTTGGTTATAAATTGCGAGTTATTTGCAGTCAAACGTGAAAGTTCATATAATATTTAAATTCATGGAATTAAGTTTGATTGGATTGTGTGATCATACATACATATGTATGTATGCATTACTGCTTATAAGTTAATAATATATAAAATGGTAATGTTTCAATTAATCCAAGATTTCTTTAATAATTTCCCTGAAGCTATTATAATTTACTTTCTTTTGATGGCAAGTTTTATACTGTTGAAAAAAGTAATGCGAGTTTTTAAAATAAAACATCTTTTATAATGAAAATGTGCCTAGAGGTTTAAAAATTATTATTTTATGTAAAAGAACTGAATTGTAATAATTTTAATAGCAGCTTAAGCCTCTAACCGTAATATTTGCATATAACAACAAGCAGCAAAACAGATTTTGAGCAATTTCATCGGAAAGACGAAAGACTTGACTCCTTAATTCCCAGGAATGCGTATGGTTTCAATAGCACATCAATCATATAAAAACGTTATTATATATCCACTTTATCGTTTTATCCTTTTCTTATTAATGTTCGTACTTACTACTAATAATTAACTTTAATCACATATGTATATTTTTGAACAAGAACACATATATACTACTTTTTGTTTGCTGGGTGTTTATCAGTATAACAAATTCAAATAAAATGCGCAACAGCTGTTCGAAACATTGATGGGAGTTCAATATCTTCACACTATTTTTGATTGTGTACAAAAAGTACGAAAATTATTTAAATGGTATCAAATCCTTATTTTATACTTACAAACAATGTTATGACTTTGATATTTAGTGAAATTACAATTTTAGCTTCATATGTATACATACATACATTACAACGTATTATAATTATAAAAATATTTATATTTTTATTATCATTATAATTGTTATGATTAAAAGCACATATTATAATTTTTTTGGTATTATTAAATAAAAATAGTTGTAGTACGATTGTATGCTGTTTGTTCGCACAAATGTACTACATGTATATTACATATTCATACATATATCTATATTTATATTAACAAAAAAATAAACAAATACGATTGGCAGTCTGTGGTTAGATTTTATAAAGAAAAAACTTTATTAGAAAACTAAATTTATTAAATATGTCATGCACGTATACAAATTTAGCAACTCAATAGCTTAAATTATCAAAAGAAACAAAAGTACAAAAATAGGGCTATTGTGCCACACTCGCATTCAATATACATACATCCCATCACTGTCTACAAATGTCATGTAACGTCGTCATGAAATTCTATTTTCTGCAGGTTCAGACGTTACATTTACGTGACATTTCAGTCAGGTAAGCATTTGCATAGCTTTTCATGCAACAGATTCGATCAGCTGACACATTTACATTTACAGTTCTACATTTACAGTCGGGTAATTCTGCCTTAATTTACACCACAAAGTATACAGAGGTGAAGAAAGTGAGTGATGAAAAAAGCTAAAATCAGCTACGACACGGGTTCGGCGAGAAAGGGACAACTGTAGTATATTTGTTATTAAGTTGCTAACAGTATAATCAAAACAAACAAGAGAAAATGTGTACTTTGTGAAATAAACAAGACGACATTTTCACAAAATTAAATGAAAGATTTTGTAGTGTTGAACTAGAAAACTCAATGTGTTGAATGTTATAAGTGGTAAAAAAAGTGATTAAAATTAGTTTCCACATAATTACAGACATCATTTTAAACATTTTCACTAAAAAATATTAGTTTTTACCATTTACTTTCAAAAAGCATATAGCGAATAAGACCACAAAGAATAAAATGGAAATACATTTGAACGAGTGAACATTTGTACAAAATTAAATCAAGGAATTTGTTGTGTTGAATTATAAAACTGAATGTGAAAATGTTTACTAGTATTAAAAAAGTGATTAAGATTTATTTTCAAATGATTCCGGATTTAACTTTGAGCTTTTTCGTTCATAAATGTTAATTTTAACATTTTAATTGCAAAAATCTCATAGCGAATGAGGACACAAAGAATAAAATACAAAAACGTTAAACCAATGCAACTACGAATGAAGCTTAAAGAAGACACGGGTTCGGTGTGAGCGAGATGTCAGAATTTGCAAAATTATCTTCCGTCTCGTGACATCTCTGTGTACTTTGTGATTTACACAATTGTCTTTGATGCAATTTGTTCCTAAAAAATTATCACATGTACTAATTTGGCTTACAGAGCGATACGAACTTTAGCCTAATCGAATCATAAATATGGAAACAAATAAAGTTCGAACAATAATAATTAAAACTAACTAAACTCGTTTATATTGCAAATTTTTCGAAAATTCGCAAAAAATATAATAAAGCAATTCAACTAAAAATTAAATTAAAAAAACACTCTCAGTAATGCCATTTAATGCGCTTTACGAACCGTATAAATCGACAGTGTTGCAATTGCCCTGTAAACCATAGGGTTACCAGACAATGTTGGTAAATAATTTATATTTATATTAGCGGATTAAATTTAAATTTTGTAAAAAAAAATTTATTGTTAAATTCAATGAGATACAGAGACTCTGAGAGGATTTGTTCAAGCCATGGTAAATAAATTCAGATACAACATCTACTACTGTTTTTAGTATAGTAGATGGTGTAGGCATAGTTAATTATAAATGTATGCATTTTGTTGTTGCCGTGTTTTAAATTTACCACGATTTATCAAAGCTACAATATGTAAAAAATCTACAATAGCCAACCGTGAATGCAGCTATTACTTATTTCAACTTTAATACAGGGTGTTTTTTTAGAGGTATAGAACTTCGAATTGAAATAAAACACAAGAAAATTGTTTTAATGTCCATCAATTTGGCTTTATTGGAAGGATAATTTTATGCCATTAATGTTTAAATATGATTTCGGGCATGTGGCCGCCGCGGCTGGCTCGAATAAAGCCAATTCTACAGGTCCAATTTTCAACCACTTTTTCGAGCATATGGGGCCGTATGTTGGCAATAACGCCACGAATGTTGGCTTCCAAGTCCCCTAACGTTTCTGGTTTGTTGGCGTAGACGAGCGACTTCACATATCCCCAAAGAAAATAATCCAATGGTGTCAAATCACACGATCTTGGTGGCCAATTGACAGGTCCATTCCGCGAAATTATGCGCTCATCGAATGTTTCCTTCAATAAATCGATTGTGACGTGCGCTGTGTGGCATGTAGCGCCGTCTTGTTGGAACCACAACTCATCCACATTCAAAATCTTCAAAATCTTCCATAAAGTTGATGGACAAAGCTCCAATTGCTGTGCACGGTGGCGAATCGATTCATTCGGGTCCTCTTCAACACTTTGCTCTACAGCGGCAATTGTTTCTTCGGTGCGCACTGTTCGACGTCTCTGCGGATGCGTATTATCACATAGAGTAAAAGCAGTGCGAAAACGATCCATGGTTAACCGAATTAATTGCTCTGATGGACGATTATGTCGACCATAAAATGGACGGAGCTTGCGGTAAACTTCGCGAACTGAACCATTATTTTCGAAATAAATTTGCACGATTTGCAAGCGTTGTTCTTTTGTCAACCTGTTCATGATGAAGTGGCAAACCAAACTAAATATTAATCACTTGACAGCTGACAAAATGGCCGCCAGTTAAAAAAGTGATGCCAACTTAAAGTTCTATACCTCAATAAAAAACACCCATTACTACTGTCAATATTAATGTCCATTACTTTTGATTTACACTCTCCAAGTTTCCATTTATTCATTATACTAAACAAAACATTGTAATCAAGTTGAAAATTTTAAGGTCTAAAAACACACCCTTTAAATATCTGTGGCAATATGGAATAGTAGCTTAAGGCTGAGTTTACATCTGGCATTTGTTGTGTGTCATTTGCCCAAAAAAGCGTAACCAACTAATTACTAATGAAAAACTGTTTGATTCAGACATGTATTTATTGATTTAAACAGTTTCCAATTATGTTGGATTCTATAAAATTGTCTATAAGTTATGTATGGAACTATTTAACTTAATAAATACATGTCTGAATCAAACAGTTTTTCAATACTAATTAGTGGTTACGCTTGTGTGGCATTTGGCACACCGATGTAAGCCCGGCCTAAGTTGACTTAAGGAAATTGAGCTTTATTATCCTGTATTATTTTCCTGTTGGAATTTGTATGCGAATCATGCGTTACAGCCTTTTAATTTCTTAATGGTAGCGTCAAAACTGCCGAATACATACATATTTACATATATCTTCTATTCTATTCTATTTGCTTTCGAACTCAATAAAAAAATATCAAATGAAATGTAACAGCAAAATAATTTCTTAATGTATAACAAAGTTTTATGGTATTACTTACATCTCTTAGCAATTGATCTTCTAATTCATGCAACATTATTAAACGCCTTCGCTTGAATTTACGCATTTCTAATTCAATATATTTCTTTTGTAATGTCAAAAGACGTTGTTCTTCTTGAGCCTCAGCTTGTTTGAGGTTGTCCTTTTGTGATTGCAATGTTAAATCCCTCTGGCGTTTTGGCGTCGATTCGTCCATTGACAATTCTCGTTTCCATCTCTCCTTATTGGCCTTGTATTCTTTTTTGCGATTTAAATCGAAAGCTTTGCGATCACATTCCTGTTTAAGAGAAATCTCTTTATGCAACTTCTTTTCGGCAGCCGTTGTTTGCTTCGTACGCTTTTCCAAATCTTGTTGATGTTTGGCCTGTTTAAAACATTTTACAATCAATAACTTATCATTGGAATAATACTCGTATATTATTTTTTTTTATTTATTTATAAATACTTGCCTCTAGTCTCTCTAATTCTCTTGTAAAATTATGCAATAAATTATCATATTCCTTATCTAAGGCGTTTTTATGCGCTTCCATTTCAACTTTGCACTTTTCTTCAAGTTTGAGAAGAGCAGCTTGATGCTCGCGACGCATTCGCTTATATCCAGACATTTGTTCATGCATCTCCTCCTGTAAAACAGATCAAATTAAACAAAAATGAAAATATTAATTTAATTGTATATTGCGAGTATTTATTTGAATACGTAACAAACTGTAAAACAAAGTGCTTGAAGTATCTATTCTACAGAAAACAAATAGAAATATTAGTATGTGTGATTATAAAAAAAAGAAAATAAAAAAAATTTATGTTATTAATGGCATCCCCTACTCTTCTAGAAACAGCGATACCAACTTTCTCCAAGCAAAAAGCATAATACTCCAAAAAACGTAAATTTGCAATGAATCAAAATGCCCAAAAAATATTCGATTTGACTTTATTTTCAGCACATAATAGTGGTTTTTTAATTTCTTTCCTAGCAGAGAAAATCGCAACGAGAGAGTAAGGCATAAAATTACAAAATTACTCTCCCAGATGCGAAAAAGTAAATGAACGCTTTACTTGTAGAAACTTGCAAGAAAATTTTATTCATATCAGAACCATGAATGGAAATCATGATACAATTGTACTTTTCCTGGTGTATTTTAGATAATCTTGTCTGATAATATTTTAAATTACAAAATTTTTAAAAATCGACATTTCGTCGGTTGATAATTTAAATGTCGTATGTGGAATTTTTGCGGATTTGAGTTAAGATCGATTCCTTAGGGTTTCCGACCTGATCTTTCATTTGGCGTAATCAATTTTTCGATACCTCATACGGTTTTCGAGATATGGAGTGTTGAATTTGTCGTATGTGGCACTTGCTGATACAATTTTCAAACTTAAAACTCAATTTACTCGAAACTATCAAAATCCACATACGACAATTAAATTATCAATCGACGATTTAGAGCCTATTTCACTAACTTATTTGAATATCAATTCATGTTGAAAAGTAATTTTTCCATACAAAAATTAATGAAAATCGTCATATAAATATGAATTGATATTTATGTAAATATAGTTGGTGAAATTGCCCCTTAATATGAAATACTTTGCACAGTTTCATGTATTATTTACTTTAATGAATTTTTAATTATTTTTTAATTCTATTCTATTAACAAATACAAAAATTCTACTTTCCATCTCTGAGCAGATATGATAAACAAACAAAATTCCTTGAGCATAAAATTGTAAATTTTTGCACTTTTCGATTCGTGATTTTTTATTTGTTTACATTTTGAATCAAAAGTTTTTGCCTTACTAAGCTTTACTACGAAAAATTTCAATAGTAAAAATTTCCAAAATACTCAGTCAAGAACTGTCTCTTTACTCTCTCAATTCGTGTTCTCATTTACTGTATTTTGGGAAAACGAACTCAATTTAGTAAAAAAAAATGCAGTCAAGTTCAGTAACATTTTTTAAAAACTTTTGAACACAATTAATACGAGTAGGTGTGTTTCACAAGATTTCGTGCAAGTTCGGACTAATGAGAGTAAAAAGAAAATTACTCTCTGAGAGTCTAAACACAATGTTTGCGGTGCGGTGCGATTTCTCGTTGCGGGAGAAAAAAATAAACATAATACAACAGAAGACGGCTACGCCAATACTTGTCAGTGTTTGTTTAAATTTCTATTAATTTTTTTTGGATACATTTTTATAAAATTTCCTAAAAAAAATTAATATTTGTTTAATACATATATAATATTTTGTAATGGCAGTAACTAAAAACAAGAAATTATTAACATTTTATACATTGGCAGATATATTTGATATATTTTTTAAACTTTTATATTTTATGACAAACGTTTTTGAACTTCAAAATCATTTTTTTTTTGTTCAAAATAATGTTGTGAACACCGCCAATTATTCAAAAACTATGGCAACATCAGAAAGAGAAAGAGAGTCAAAAATTGAGAGAATAAGAAAGTCCGCAGAGAAAATAAAATAGATTTTAATTTTATACCGTTCCGCACTGCGGTTTTTTACTTCAAAAACGTATGAAAAACCGCACCGCAATAAATTATCGTTACTCTGAATGTGAATAATTGTACATCTTAAAATACTAATGTTGTTAAAACGCAAAACATCACAAAAACAAAAATTTGCATCATTGGCAACAGCCTGTAACTTATCAGTAAAATAGCTTTAATATATTAAAGAAAGGGAGAAATATGCACAAATGTACTTACAAATTCAAGTTTTTTAAAACATAACATTGAATTTTGCTTTTTAATATATGTATTTTTAAATAAAAACTTGTTTTCTTTATTTTTAAATTTTCTGATTATTTTTTCAGTTACATAGGTAAACAAAAAACAGCTGACTATTTAATTTTTGTCCGAACTTACGCAGAAGAAAGAGTTCGTATAGGTTTGTACAGGAACTGAAATAAATTACTCTCTCATTCGCTCTCAAAATTGCACAAAAATTGTTGTTCGGACTGTTTCGTTATGCATCTGGAACAGGCCTACTTTGTAAGACTTTTTTTGGTTTCAAGTAAGCGTAATGCCATTAGTCATAACGCCCATTTTCGTGCAGCAATATTTTGCCAATTTATTTTGTAAAATATGTTTTAAACAAATAAATATATGTTTCATACATATTGCACATAAAGTTAATATGGCTTTTTTAAATTTATTTAAAAAAAAACTCACAGTTTAAAATAGTTTTCATTTTCGCTCTAGACGGTTCTTGACATAAATTTATAAATTATAGAAATCGTAATTGTTTGTGATGTCAATACAAAGAAAATTATCTAAAGTTAATAATCTTCTTTATATATAATTCTACTGTACGTGTGTATATCACTGAACTCTTTCTAAACGGCTGGACCTATTTGAATGAATTTTTTCGATGCGTTTGGGTGGCACCCTGGATGATTTAGATTCACAAATCAGCCCGCCACATGGCGCTACAGTCTGTATGCAGGTTATTTATCTATACTGCAACTAAACGGCTGGATCGACTTGAATGAATTTTTTGGTATGCTGTACAAAAGACAACGTTTGCCGCGCTCAGCTAGTATAACTATATTTACTACCTATGAATGTGCTTAAATTGGAGGCGCCAACTTTGTATAAAAACTGAACATCTGTTCTCGGTTACACTCATGAGGAACAGCTGTTATCAACAGTTGAAATTTAGGTCTGTTCCAGATGCATAACAAAACAGTACGAACTAGTACAAAGTTATACAGAGCGAATGAGAGAGTAATTTTTTTCATTTCCTGTACAAACTAGTACGAACTTTTTCTTCTGGGTAAGTTCGGACAAGAATTGAATAATCAGCTGTTTTTTGTTTACATATGAAACTGAAAAATTAATCAGAAAATCTGCAAATAAAGCAATGAATTTTTATTTATTAAAAAGCATAATGGAATGTTTTGAAATAAAGCTGAAGTTGTAAGTGATTGATGATTTTTATGATTTTTTTTTCATAATTCACGTAGCTTCTACTTTTTTGGAGTTTTTTTCATTTACTTTTTACAGCTGTTGACAATGATGCAAATTTTATGTTTTTATAATGTTATGCGTTTTAAGCGACTAAAATCACTAAAATAAAATTTAATTTAAAAAGTAAGCAGCACTAGTATTTCAAGATGGGCAATTATGGTTTTTTGCGTTCCAGCAATTTTGGATAACTTTTGCATATTCAGAGAGTAATTTTCATTTTTCTCTCATTAGTCCGAACTTGTACAAAATCTTGTGGAACACACCTTTTATATATGTATTGACATTTAATTTTATAGCGATAATATTCGTTTATTCGCTCATGGAAAAAAGTTCATAATTTGTTTTAATATTTGGAGAATTTTTGAGTACAAAAAGAATAAAAGAAAAATTTGACTTTCTCATATAAATAAACTGCAAAAGTTTTGAAAATTTGTAAAAATGAGCAGAAGTCGAAGTTAAATTTAAACGAAGTTAAATTCAAATCAATTATAACAAGAAGTAAGTTTAAAATTTAATTGAAATAAACGTTGACTTAAATTAAACGAACGACGAATTTCGTCCACGTAGTTTTCGTCGGCGTACAAATTAGAAATAAATCTATCTCAGAATTCGTCACGCACGACGAATTTCGTTGTACGGCAGTGTTGTGTTCATTTGTGTTTTATTTTTTATGACGAAAATTCGCACCGAAAAATTCGTCGTTCGTCCCAGTTGTGTTCCTAGCAATAGACACTATTTACTGAACTTCAACGTCTTCAGCGGATAATTATCCTAATGTAACATCAGAGCGGCCTCCTTCGTCGGTATTGTGTAGCAGAATCATCGGCGAAGTAAAATAACCAATAAAATGGCTACTATACAGCTTAGAAAATTTAATACGCCTCATTAACACCAGAGGCGCTGCAACACAGTAACATTTGTAAAATAATGAAGCTTTTCTCTACCTTTTCCTTCACCACCTGTCGTCTCTAACACTATCGATATCCTAAAGAATGTAACAGCTACATAGTAACAGTAGTAGGCATTCATTGCCTGAGTGTTAGTTCTCTTTATATAAAAAGTATCGCAAGCTAATTTTTTTTAAACTAACATAAAATATGGATGATAATTATACATATACATACTGTCTATGATCTGTGACTTATATTTAATATGTTAGGTTAGGTTGAAAAGAGGAGCCGTTGCGCTCATGTCCGGGGCCATATATACATAAAGCTGTCTTTACACGGTAATAAAAAGTATTACGACTTTGTAGAATGAAAATATTATGAAATTCTCTCCGTGCTTAAAAAAAAAGAGAACAAGAGTCTGTTGTAGGTATTTTTCATGTTTTCACTCAGCACTAAGAATTGTTAAGTGGTGAGTATCAATATATGAACCATTTTGCAAATGCTACGATGCAAGACCATTTGCACAAGTTTGTGAATTGGGCTAATATGATTGATATGTTATGAAAGGTCTTAGAAATATATCTGATATTCGATCAAAACATTTCTTTCAATCTACATATTTCTGTAGAGCGAATATCTGTCTCGTTTCAAATCCGCACGTTTTAATTTCACGTAGATTATAGAACATACGCGATAAATCAATTTGAAATTATCTATTCTATTTATTATGTTTCGTTATCTAGCTGCCTAATAAAGCCCTAGCAACTGTAACATTTTTCTTGCAAAAATTAAATCCATTCATGAAGATGATAATATGCCATGAAAAAAACATACATATTTTAAAACAAATAAAAATGCATAAACATCATTATCATGACTGTGAAGAAAAGCACCATAAACCAGATAGAAATAGAATTAAAAAATAAGAATAATAGTCGATGCTAAAGTATAAGGGAACTCTAATTAAATTTAACATAACTTATTTTCTACTTGGCATTCCAATGAGATTGATATTTAAATGCATGAATTATTTAGCAAATACTAGAGAAAAAGAAACCACGCAGGACGACAAATATTCACTTATGTTTGATACATATATGTATATAATTTGACAAATGAATAACAATGTCTGATAATAGTTAAAAGTTTGAAAAAAGTATAGTACATTTACTTAGGGTTTTTTAATATAATCCAATTCGTTTACAATTCGTTTCGAGTTTTTTTAGTTAAGTTTTTGGGTTTTCCTTTCTTTCATTCTTCTAAAGTTGTCTAATTTATAGTGTTTTTATTTAATGTGGGTAGTAGTAGTTACATTCATTCATTTTTAGTATTTGAGACTATGAAATCGTACAATTACTACTGTCTCCGCACAATGTTGGACACAAAACATAGTTTTCCTATTACAAATAAATACAATAAGCGAAAATAAATTGAAAATAGATTTTTTGGTTACAGATAGATAAAGTACATAGCAAGACAATAATTAGTAAGAGTGTTCATGATAATGATGGTTTAAAAGAAATATTATTAAGTAGTTAATGAAGAAAAATTACGAAACAAGGAGTTAATAGTTTTAAAAAAGAAAGAATTTTAGTTGGTGTTTTTTTTTTTGAAATTGTTACAATTAAGTATAACATTTGTTGAAGCACTAATAATCCCAAATTATTGTTTTACTTATTCAGTAAAATATTTTTGTTTATTAAAAATACATACATTTAAATTGATTATTGAGGGGTTAGGTGGAACCTGTGCGCATTTCAATGTTGATAATGCAGATCACCAGCGAACCCAAACATTTCTTAGAACAAATAGAGATCAATTTAAATGTACTTTTAATAAAAAAGAAGAAAGTTGTCTTAGGATACACGGTTATAGCTATGCTGCTTACTAAGGTTTTAGACTGGGCAGTTTTTCTTGAAACAAGTCTGAGTTTATGGGAGAGAAATGAAAGAAGAGAGGTACTGACTTGCTTGTACCGAAAATTTACTTCAATTCTCTTTTGTTATTTCATTCGCAGCATTAAAACAATAGGAAAATTTAACAAGAAACCGTCTGTGTGTAAACAAACGAGCAGTTTTGAAAGAGAATGGATCGGAAACCCCAGTGTGCGGCGTACGAATAAATTAATATATTGTTTGTGGCCGGCCGCGGCAGTGTTCTCTGGTTTGTGCTAATGTGCAAAAACAATACAAAAACAAATTGAGCAATCCTTCTCATTGTTTTTGTTTCACTCACTTCAAAGAACGAAACAAAACAAAATCAAACAATTTGAAGAAATCAAAACAAAAATAAATTTATAACTATTATAGTGTCGATTATTTTTGTTACGAAAATCACGTCCTAGCTCCTGTATCGTGCAATAAATAGCATAGCTATAAAAAATATTTTATTAAGTAAAATAACAATTTGGGATTATTAGTGCGTTAACAAATGTTAAACTTACTTGTAACAACTCCCAAAAAAATACTAGTTATTAACTTGATTGCACGCGGTCGAAAGTACACTCTATTCTTTCGAAAGCAATGGGTATTTGTTGTTGCTTTTTACATTTGTTTTCTTTACATACATACTTCTTTTCTTACAACTAAAATTTGAGCTGAAAAGAGTCAGCCAATGTAGCAATGATAAAGTAAGAAAATAAAAAACATGTTCATTATTGAGTTATTGTTTCAACTTTGATATGATTTGAACTTCTCATTTGTTTAAATGAAAATTTAGCATAATATCTCAACTTGTTCTAAGAAATTTTTGCGTAAAAGTTCTATTATGATCTTCATTAGCAACAGTGAACACTAAAATAAATATTTGGGATTATTAGTGCATTAACTAATGTTAAAAATAATTTTAGTTCAGTTAGAAAATTATTTTCCTTTTTGTTTGCATTTTACACTTTTTTGGAAGAGGTTTAGTAGAATTTTAGCCAGCGTTTGAAACTGCTTTAATTTTTTTATTTCATTTGCTTTGACTGTGCTGTGGCAGCCAAAAGTTTCAAGGCCAAAAGCAGTACGAAAGCACAAAAAAAAACGAACAAACGACTGTGCTGTTAAATGAAAAAAAATTAACACAAAATTCGACTGTTCGTTTTGCTTTGTTTTAGCTAGGTTAAACTTCTTAAACAATTAAGTACAACAACAAAAAACAAAACGATGATTCATAGCTTCATCAGTTATAGCAAAAAAATCACCATGAACTTTTGATACTGTACTTTGACTGAACTGTTTGAGATTTCGAAGTTAAAGCAACATAACATTCACCTCAGCAACGCGCAATGTAGATGTGCTGTGACTTAACTGCAGACATGTGTGTAGCACAGCACAGCACAGCAACAAGAGTTTCAAAAAATAAATAAACTTTTTGCAGCACCGCAAAAGCAGATTTTTTAGTGCAGTTGCTGTTTTGTTGGCAGTTTTTCAAACACTGATTTTAACACACCGTGTTAACGAGTCTTGGTTTTACTTAAGAGATCGAACAAAATTTATGTTATAATCACATTCGCCAAGTCAGGTTTTTTTTTAACATTTTAAGAACATACATACGGTGTCATTAATGTTATAGGAAGAGACATTGTGTTAATTATGCTGTCTCTATATTACAACGTCGAAATGATAAGTGACCAGGAGACAACCCAATGACACAAAGAAACCCCCAACTAAAAACTTGTTTTTTCGACTTTTAGCCGCATAAAGGTGGTTTTGGCCGCACTGTGCGGCATGGAGGGAAGTGCACGGAAGAAAAAAAATTATTTTGCATTTTATGGAAAATTACCATTGTTCTTTGTAAAAAACCAAACGATCAAATCTACAAGCAGTTTTATTATTTTTAATTACCAATGACGCTTAGAAGAAATATTCGAGTGGGAGATAGAAAAATTATTATTTATCTCTGTATAACATTTTTTAATATCGCTCATTTACTCAAAGAACATCATAACTCAAAAAAAAATGGAATTTTTGAGCTAGTGATGCATAATTAATCCAAATATCGTACATCATTTTGTGTAAAAATTTCATATAAATATCTTGTTTACTCAACTCGTGAGAGAAAAATTAAATTTTATTTTTCCATTAAGTTGTGTGTAAATTGAAAAAACTCGTTTTCTGACAAACTGGTTTTTTGTGTTATGACGTTCTTTGAGTAAATGAGCGATATGTACTAATTAAGCTGTTCCCTTTTTATACCAAGATTTAATTTTATTTGTTAACAAAACTGCACTTTTCGCTAATAAAAAAAAGAGTCATCATCCGACGAAGACATTCTTACAATGGCATACAACGTCCATAAAATTAACGTCTCCGAAAAAGCGTCAATTAAACGACACTAATACCCTTTCACTGATTGACGTTCTTATGCGATCGTCTCTAGAGCACATTGTGCTGAGAAGCAAGACATCAGCATTTGTGGTCTGTGCGATCAAATCTTTTTGTCTCGTTAAAGCGGTGAAAAAATACTTTTTAACTAAGAATTTGATCTTAATCTATCTATTGTTTTTTGTTTGTTTTTTTAGTTGTCATAAAAAACAGCTATTTAATAAATACACACACTTGTTTTGCAATTTTATCTCTTTTTAAATAATTGGAACTTTGAATATGTATTAATGGATAGCAATGAGTTATGAATACAGAGATACATTTCTAACCTGCATATGCTCCTTCTGTTGCTTTGTGACTATACTTGTAGTCCGTATGGTAGCAAAATTGTTTGGACCATGTTCATTATTAGATGATGAAGCAGCGTATACGGCTGCTGCAGCAGCCGGAGATGACAGATATCGAGGTTGAATTGGAGGTGGCTGTTGCTGTTGCTGTTGCGACATACGATCTCCCGCTATGCTGGAGCAAGATTGCTGCTGTTGTAGACCAATAACTCCGCCCATGGACATGATAGAATGCTGCTGTTGTTGCTGTTGCATTTGTTGTTGATGGGTCATGGGCGCTGGTACTACAGCTGTAGAGTTTGTAGGTGTTACATTATTATTCATATTGTGCATAATGCTAGGCAAAGGTGGCAAATTGCGATGGCGCGATGAGTTGCGCGAAACTGCGCCACTAATGGCCTGCTGGTGTTGCCCATGTTGTTGCTGTTGTTGTTGGTGCTGCTGCTGCTGCTGGTGTAAATGCATCTGTTGATGATGTGGATGGTGATAGTTCATAGCACCCAAATGCTGGGGTTGTTGATGATGATATGAAGTAATACCAACGACCCCATGATGGTTTTGCGCTGGTATTGAATTTGACGAAGAGCTCTAAAAAAGTCGTGTCACAAAGTTAAAGACAAAAGAAAACAAACAACAAGTTAATAAGAAAAATACGCTTTTTTAAAAATGTATTGGATGTTATGTACTACTTGACTACTGGCCGCCGACACACCCACAGATTGTATAGAATGTTCCGACGTAATACTATTACTCTTGCTACTATCGCCACCGGCGTGTTCATCCTGGGTATCGTCTGTATCCCCAATGGCGCTTTCAGTCTCGCAGGTATCAACCATAAGAATTTTTTTCATTTTGCGATAATTTAGATTATCTAACTCCCTTACAGCCGCTTTCGTTCGAGCTATAAGTTCTAATAGCACTGTATCCGAGCGTAGGCGAGTCACGTAAGGATCTGCTAACAGTTTCGTAGATGATGGACGTTCAGCGGGATTCTTTTTGAGACAAAAATCAACAAAATCACAAAACGTATCTGACCAATCATTTTTCTACAACAAAACATTAAAAGTTATCCAATTATTTAAAAATTGTTTAATTAAAAATCAATCTACCGGTAATGTAGGTGACTCATTTTGAGCAATGTGATATAGCGCTGACATGGCGTTCATATTGAAATATGGAGGCTTCCGTTCGGCCAATTCGATGCATGTAATACCCAGAGACCAAACATCAACTTTTCCATCGTATTGACCCTCATCCATAGCTAATATCACTTCGGGTGCCATCCAATAAGGGGTTCCAACAAAACTATTAGCCGGACATTTAATGGCTGCAGAGCCAAAATCGGCCAACTTGACCACACCATTATCGGTTAATAGAATGTTTCCGGCCTTTATGTCTCGATGGATGCGACCCAAACTGTGCAAATAACTCAGGCCGTTTAAGACACCATCACATATGGCAGCAATTTCATCTTCATGCAGTGGTTTCTTATGAACTTCAATAATATCTGAAGCTGAACCTACACAATACTCCATTACCAGCCATGCTGTGGATTCGCGTAGATAACATCCTTTATACTCTATCGTATTGGGATGATTCAATTGACGTAGAAATCTGTTTAAATTAAAACATATTTGTTAGATTAACTATAATTTCGCTCAATAATATACAAAAATGCACAAAAGTACAGGAATGCGAAAAATCAACATTGCCCAGAGAAGCGCCAGAGTGCCGAACATCAATCAAGCTTCTTATACAAATAAATACACATACGCTTATACATTTCTCTCTTGTTTCTCTCGGTGGCCAGCTCTGATTTACTTACATGATTCAGCATACTTATATAGGTTTTTTTTTCTTAATTTCATATAAAAAATTATAAAACTTTGTTTACTAGTTTTTAAAAATTTTTTCAGAAAATTTTCCATTTTTTAGTTTTTAGGAAAATGTAATTTTTCTTTGTAATTGTTTATTTTTCAAACAGCTGATTTATTTTGTGTTTGCCCAAACTAGCACAAAGTAAAAGTACGGGCTGTTTCGTGCAAGAAGAAGAAGAACATTACTCTCACAAAACCTCTCTCATTTACCCAATTTATGAGTACGGGAACCAGCGATGCCAATTTAGCGCCTTTCGCGCTAGTTTTAGCGCGTTTTAACTATGCCAAACGCGCTTTTTTTCGTCTTAGCGCGTTTAATAAAAAAAGCGCTAAATTAGCGCGTTTTGATTCAAGTCAAAAATATCATTTGAGTTCAATATATTTTTACTTTTTTGTATAAATTTAACAAAATTTAACTTTTTGTTTAAATTCGTTAATGATTCAGATGTTGCAAATAAAATTCTCTTGACTGTGGTTAGAATTAAAAACGCATTTTAATATTGTAAATGGCAAATATTTTGAAATTTCAAAGTTAAAAATATGTACTCGTACTCGTGACCCAAAAAATCTATAAAACTTATTAAGCATATATTCCTTTTGTATGTACTTCAAAAAGCATTTGAATCGCAACACTATTCGACAATTTATATAAGCTGTTACAAAATTTGACAAATAAAATTAAAATCAAAACTAAGAATTTCGAATATTTGGAAGGCGAGACTGATTCTGTATTAAATGATTTTAGTTATTTAGGATATAATTTCGAAGAATCAATATTGCATAATCTGAAAAAGAGTTACTAAAAAATTAATTGTACTCTTATTTACTAATACATACATCGACCTTTATTAAAATTTAATTTAGCGCGTAGGAAAATAGCGCGTTTTGACTATAAATTATTGATAATGCTGCAACTTAGCGCGTTCTAGCGCTTTTTGAGAAGGGGTATAGCGCGTTTGGGTTATAAATAGTTGGCATCGCTGACGGGAACGTTTTTCGTGGAAATCCGGCGGGATCTCAATGTAGAGTAAAGAAACACACCTAGTGTTTAAGAGACGAAACATACTTTTCAACAAAAGTATTACCCCTTTTAGACACGGAAAGTTTACTTTGCAAAGTCTTCAATCAGCTGGGAGAAAGATAGAAAGAGAGAGTATTCCTTCCTCTATCTTTCACACTGCTGAATTAAGAATTTGCAAAGTAAACTTTTCGTGTCTAAAAGGAGTATATCAAAATGTTTTTTCTTTTTTTTTATAAACTAGATCACTGAACGAATATCTCTCTAACGGCCGCAAACATTTCAGTCTTTCTTGCTATTGCAAAATTCTAAAAATTCTAGAAGCACATGTATCACTCTTCTCCTGGAATTTTACATTATCCTTGAAAAAACTTGCAATTTATTATATATAAAAAAATACACTATTTTTTACAAAAACTATAGAATATTTTGTAAGGTCCACTTTTCATAGCTCAGATTTTATAATGTGGTCAGAATTCCATTGGGAATATTTATTTATTTTTATGTATGTCTAACAGAAGTCTGTTATTATGATAACAGAGCTCTGTTATTGCAGTAGGCTTGCGTCTTGGGTTATAAATTTCGAAATTTGTCTTCACATACGTACGTGTCCAAGAGTCTCCTTCAATATTCTTTATTTATTTATAACAATAACCAACGGAGCCCATAGGGCCATACAGTGAACTCTCGGTAATGTGAACTTAAAAAAAAACAAGGCTGTTCACTTTATTGAATTTGTTCACATTTTTTATTGCAATAATTTTTACCACTTTACTAGCTTATTTAGTATATTCTATACGAGTATATATAAAAATTTATAATTTTTTGTCACGGCATCACGCATGAATGGCTGAACCGATACCCCCATTCCGGTTTTGTTTGTTATTGTCTGGAGAAGAAAATTATGAAAGAAAAAATTAAGAAAATTACCCGGGAAAGGTAAAAGGGGAAAAATTTTTGCTGTTGTTGGGGAGGTAATTCTTCAATTTCAGATTCTCGATAATCTTCAATAAATTTTTCATTAAATGCTTTCTTTTTATTTTTAAACCATTTTTTTCTCTCATTATTAGAACAATTTACATACTCGCCATGGCAAAGGGTTTATGCATTTCTACACACCAAACATTCAGTAATTTTCGGCAAAAACAAGCATACTCCTATTCTGCACTAAACATTTCTTTCATTGTTGGGTAGTGAGAATGAAATGTAACTTTTCAACTTTTGTTGCTCAAGTCCCGGTTCACACACTTCAACTTTTGTTGATCAACTCGTAATTCAGCTGGTAGAAAAACAGAGATAGTTGTAGTTCCGTCTCCGTCTTTCTTACAGCTGAATTACGAGTTGATCAACAAAAGTTGAAGTGTGTGGATCGGCACCAACTCGTAATTCAGCTGTAAGAAAGACGGAGACGGAAATATATATATTTCTCTTTTTTTCTTACAGCTGAATTACAAGTTGATCAACAAAAGTTGAAGGGTGTGAATAGGGACTAAGCTTATCGCATAAGATGGAATGCTCTTACGGATCGTCGTAGTGAGTTCCAACATTTGGGAACTCGTACAGTAAATTATCTTTAATAAATAAGACGAATGGGGTATAGAAGATGTGGGTTTCTATCACTGCAAAAAACGTAAAATATCTGGGGACATAGTCTGGACAGTCTGTGAGCATAACCTTATAAAAGAAAAGTACAGATCTAATCTGAATGAAGTTTTTAAAACTAAACCGTATCTTCTACCCATCTCAAATAATTATCATAATCCTTTTTCAAATTGATTTTTTTTTAGAAATTGTGTTGTAATTTCTACAAAAATGTGACGACTTTCGAATACTGGACATTGGACTAAAGAGCATGTTCTCTTTAACCTAGTACAAAATCGTCGAAGTCGAAATCCGACTCTGGTAATTAGGTCCATTAATCTAAAGACGTCCAATAATATCGTCCATTATTCTTTTTGTCCACATCTCAGACGATTTTTTAAAAAATTACCAAAATCTACATTGTGACTTTGGTTTAAAATATGGACTTTCCGTGTCGTTCGAAGTATTAGATATTGGGCTTTATTACGTGTGTCGTATTACGACTTCGACTACGACGATTTTGTAATACACTAAAGATATCATTGCATAATTTTTTTCTTTAATCTAGTACAAAACGGTCGTAGGTGGAGGAGGCATAAAGGAATTCGGCTAAATTTTCTGGTATATATCAAGTCCATTTTGTGAGAAAAAACTAATTATTATTTAACAGAGGTTTGTTTGTTAACAGGCGTTTTGTGCCTAACAGATGGGCGATACTCCATTTTAAAGACTTACCTGATTTCTTTGAGTATATCTTGCCACTTTTCCAAGCTCTGTTTGCCCGTATACGACATCTTTTTGATGGCCACAATTTCTTTGGTAAGATTGCATCGTGCATAATAAACTGCACCGAAGGAGCCATGGCCAATTTCTCGCAGATCTTCAAATATCTTTTCTGGGTCATGTTTATTAAATAATTCGGCTATTTCCGGATCTTTTAGACTGCCAGGACGTGCCGAAGGCATGGCTCATGTTATTCTGTTATATTGGAAATAGTCGCTCGTTGATCAAATTATACTATTATATTGTATTAGAGTTTCCTGGAAAATAAATGAAATAAAAAATATCAAAAAACTATTGAATATAACCCCCAAAACAAATTTTTCGACTTTTTCTGAACTCTAGACTTTTTGTAGTGAATTCGTTAAGAAATTTCGGTAGTTTCACTGAACAATTTTTTTTAATAACATTAAAACCAAGGTGTAATTATACAGGTGACTGCGTAAAGATTTATTATACAAAAATACGGCAACCATAGCTGTCAAGGCACATTCTCAAGGTAGTAGCGGAAATGCAGCTGAGCTATTTTTTTTTTTTTCAAATAAAGTTCATCCGAAACTTCAAAAATTTTTTACGAAAGAGAAATTAAAAGAAAATGTAAAAAAATGTCAATATGAAAAATATTTTATTAAAAAAATTCTGTGAAAACAAATCTAAAAATATGAAAAAACTCTTAAAAAGTTGTGAAAAGTGCTAAACGTTGCAAATTTTGTTAGTGGTAGCTGCCGTGGAGAAATATTTTCAAATTTATGTGAATAATTTTTATTATTATTATGTTAAATAAATTACATCTTTGAAGTTTTGGATGAACTACAGCCCATGTTGTTTTTTTCATTGTTGTATTTTTTCATTCTTTTTGTAATCCTGATAGTACCTGGAAATGAATTTGACTTGCATAGCTGTGTAAAGAACCGAAGAATGTCAAAAGCACAAAAATAATTGTACCAAAACCAAAACAAAACGGAGTTTTTGACATTCGTTAGCTACAAAGCACATAGAGCAAAAAATTTTCAGCTGAAGTAACGCTGCCACCTGTTTAAATACACCTTGATTAAAACTTTGATTTTTGAGTATATATGGATAAAAAAGGATTGTAACAAATATTAAAAAATGTGAGTATGTGCAAATTATTTCAACAATAGCAGCAACATAACGGCGTAGCAGTACTCTGCTATAAAAGCAAAAAGAAATCGAACCTACATGTCGTTACGAATTCGTACCGACATATCGTATCGATTTCGTACCGACATATCGTTGCAAAGTCGTCTCAACCATTTCATACAAAAATTCGGTAATATTTCGGTTCCAAAATCGGAAGATTTTGTCGTGCTGTCGTACATACATACATATCGTCACCTTAAATGCAAACGGATGTAACTACACAAAAATTTGAAATAGAATTTTTTATTGATTATGGTTCATTTTATTAAACTACATGTTGACGCAAATATTTAGACTTCTGCGATCAAAAATGGCTACTTTATTAAAGAAATTCAAATGGACGTAATTACGAATGCATTTATTTTTTATTGCAAAGAACGTAACTAACATAAAAGCTTAAACATATATAAAAAGGAAATAAATGGTTGAAAACATATAAGTATCCATACTACAAGTAAATTTCGAAGAAAACTTTCTGGAACATTTTATTATTATTAATTTTTAAACGTTTTTTGTTTCTCCTGTAAAAAATATAAGTGTAGTTACGTCGTTTGCATTTAAGGTGACGATATGTATATACATAAGTATTTAAGAATGTACATATATGTGACCTTCACCGAGAAAAGGAACCTAGGTGTCAAAAAAAAAGGGTTGTACTATTCTGGTACCTAACAGGGTGTAGAATAAGATGAAATGAGTTTTTCTCAAAACTTCATTTTCACACACTAGGTTCTCGGAGAAGGTCACATATATGTACATAGTACATATGTGAAAATCCGAAAAAATGTTACCAATTTGCAGAATTTTAGAGTTTTAAAAAAAGACAGTCTATGAAAAAATTTAAACGACTAAACGAAGTTGTGTAATGAAATAAAGAAAATGGTCAAAGATGCAAATGTAAAAACAAATACATCTGTGGCAAAAAGGAAAAAGTGCTAAAGTCGAGGTAAGCTGATTTTGATTTAACAGTACCTCCGTAATCTGCATATTCTAAGGTACCCCTGGTCAAAATCAGAATTAATTTGTGTAATTTTTCAGAAAGTTATAGCACTATGACTTGCGACTTATATTTTTTAGACTTCTAATATCATTTCGAATAATAGCTTAATTTAGGTTATACTTTAGTATATGTCAACTTAAATGCATTACTCCCAGAAAAAAATAAAACGAGTACTTCTTTAGGAACCATTTATTAATTACATCCAAAGTAGGTTATGCATTATTTTCTGGTGTAAAGAAGTTATTTTTAATCACATATCTAAAGTAGTATTAAATCACGTATTTTATTTTTATTATTCTCTAAAATTAAGAATTCAGTAAAAAAAGTTATGAAAAAGAAGTAGAAAAAGCACAACAACAAATTCTTCAACTTAAAAAATGAACGGAAACTAGAACAGGCTACACTTCTTTTATCTTGTGAGACAATTATTTTAATGAGTAGAAGACTTTTAGGAACTCAAAGGCTTTCCAGGTGGGTTTATACCAGTGAATAAGCACCACTTCGTAATCATAAATTTAAGTGCTTTGGAGAAGTGGTTAATAACCACATCCTAAATGTAAAATATATTGGATTTATTTCACCAATAAAAAATCACACATTATTTTAGAGATTTTATAGCAAATAAAAAGGCACTTTTAGTTGTGGTGCTTTTTCTACTTCTTTTTCAAAACTTTTTTTGATGGGTACTGATGAAAAAAGATGACCTAACAAAAATAATCATTTTCGAACTAAATCAGACGAGGAAAAAGATAATGACATCAACATCGACGTAACTTTAACACAACACCAAAAAAATTAAGGCTTGTGTATCCGTTGGCGAAAACAACTAACTACTGTTCGCGGGTTTATGTTATTTTCTCGACCTTAGGGAACGGAAATGGATTGCCAGTAGCACAAAATTGTTCTCGAGAGCGTGTTAAAGTGACGTCGATGTCGACAATTACAATAAGGGTGATTAAAGAGATCTTCTAAACTACCCAGCAAAAAATAAAAGGAGTACTTCCTTACGAACCACTTTTAAATTACTTCGAAAGTATCTAATGCATATTTTTAGATGGTGAAGAAATTATTTTTAACCACATATCAAATGGAATTTTAAATCACTACTTTGTTTTCAACAATTCATTACTTTTTTGGCTCAAGCTAAATACAAGTGTTTTTTTTATACTTAAGGCTTTTCAAATAAAAAAGTTGTTATTATTAATAATAACAGTGGAATAAAATAACAAAAAATTAAATTATTTAAACTTTTTTCTTTGCAAACCATATAAAAGTGATTTTAATCACTAAATAAAAGGCACTTTTTAACTACTTTTGTGAAGTGAATTATTTTCGCACCCAAATTGCAGATTCTTATAGCACCAAAAACTTGATTTTTATTTAGTTAAAAAAATGTCAAAAGCAAACCACTTCCTTCCAATGACACGACAATGTAAAATTCATTGGTTTTTTACCTAAATTAGAAGTGGTTTGATTCAGTAGATGTGGTGTTTTTTCTACTTCTTTTTCCTCACTTTTTTTGCTGGGTAATCTTTTACTTATTTGCTTCGAATTTTTAGGTTTTAAACGATTTTTCATTTAGTTTTAATAAAATTTGACTCACAAATTTTAAATAAATACTGACAGCCTTATTTATAAAGCCTTAATACATTTTATAAATGAGGCTGTAAAGATTTATGAAATTTATTGTGACTGTTCAAAATGTGTGGTTGAAGTCTACATAGTGACAATTTGTTACATCAAAAACGAAATACATATAGACAATGCTGAACCACCTGCAAATAAATTTGAAATTAACATAAATATGTACATGATATCAGTCGTTAAGCAGCTCTGGGTCGAAGAACATCATTTCACGTCATCGTAATTATTTCTTAAGTGCGGTCAGGCTTTTGACTGTTGTTAGCCCTTCTAGAGTTTTTCGTCTCGCTCGCACTGGTTGAATGATCTGCCACGGATAACCGTATAATCTTGCGGTTTTTTGTGGAATTTCTTTAACAACCACGTTGCTACTTCCTATGTGAACTTTTTTTGAAAATACTGTTAATAACATCTTGGGCATATGGTCTAGTTACTCCGTCCATATTCGTGCAACACCATACTATGCAAATTTACTTTGTATAGTATGTTACAATAAATAAATAAATAAAATGTACAGGATATTAACCATTAAATGCATGAGGTCAGAACCTGAACACGAATATCGGCTTTATTTTCAAGAAAAAATAACGGTTTTCGTGAAAAATTGGAAAAACAACATTTTTTTTAAATTAAAAATGGGGAAAAAAACTTTAAAAAATTAAACTTGAACAAAATTTATTAAAATTCGTTTAAAAAAAGTGACCATATCAGAGCTCGCAATAATTGGTCCCTCTTGTGCTTGTCAGAAAAAAAAACACTCGTCCACTGACCCGATGCGACGCTGTCGCGAAAAAACCCTCAAACTTCGTTCTTCTTTGGCTTGCTCTTCGCTCAACCAACGACCGTTTTTGTTCGATCGGTCGGCTCATGTGTTCACTCGAGACCCTTTATTTCGTAAAATCTCGGTAAACGGTCTTTTGAGCATGTATGTGTGTTGCGAGTGTGGATAGGTAAACATTTACATACATGAAGATTAATTTTGTTTTTGTTGTAAACATATCTGTCTTTTATTTTACATTTACACTTCGTTGACAAATAGTTTGATTTACAGATATTTTTATTGTTATTTATTACTATCTTCTCCCTTCCTCTTTAATGCTTTGCCTGTGACGAAATATTTAAGGCAACAACATAAAGCAAACGCAATAATAAAAATAAATACCTTTTCTGCAAACACTTTGCTTGTTTTGCTCACTTACTGACCCTCAGTAGCTGAGCAACGAACGATTGAAAGGAAAAAGAGGGTTGCTGTTCAGACACAGTCATTCCGTCTCATTTTTTTAGGTCTTTTGAGTGAGAAGACCGCACAAAGAAATTTGGTTGAGCATATTTTGCGAGCTCTGGTCCATATACAAATTGATACCAATCTCCACAAAAATTGCACATATAATAATTATTTATCCAATTTTGAATATTGCTTCAAAAACCATGTTTGCTCAAAAATTTCATGCGTCAACTTTGGTAGATTGCTGATGATATAAACAAATTACAAACAAACTTAAACGACGACGTTTCAAAGAACACTTATACAACATTCTTTGTTTTAAAGTGTTCTTTATTGAGTTTCGGTTACATTTACTATATTTTTTTATAAAATAAGTAATGTACCATTTATGGTACGGTATGCATTTAAGGGTTAAAATTTGTTTAAATGATTAATCGACCGAAATTAACCGGTTTATCTGCTAATCGAAAATAGACAAATTAATGGAACGGTTAATCAGGTACCAATTAGTCGGTTAACAGATGGAATACCCTATTATTTACATTATTTACATGTATTATATGATCATGTATGATTAATTTTCGAAAAAAAGATCATTTCTCTTAGTTCTTGATACGCAAAATTATGAAAAACGATTTCTTTTATGCATACATATGTACATAATATAGGTATTATGTATGTAGGTACATATAATTATAAAAATGCTTCATTCATGGTATTCCAAATTTGGGTGCGGGTTTAATTCCGGCCTCAATATATGCATATGTATGTATTTATCTACATGCATATACATAATTAATTTGTTTTTTATAGATTTAATATAAAACATATTCTCTAATAAATTTTATTGATTAAATTAACTACAATATCATTATCACCACAGGGTATACCAGAGGTGACACGAGACGGAAGAAAATTGCGTTTTCTTTATGTCTCGCTCACACAGTCATCAAATCCTCTTTAATGTTTTTCGTATGCCATTTTTGTAAAATATTTTCGTGTTGTGCTTTGTTGCCTCATTCGCTGTGTGATTTTGGTAAGTAATAGCTGAAAATTTTTTATTTTTGAAGAAATATGTTTTAAATTTAATTTATTTGCAGATTTTTGTGAGAAAAACACAATCTTGGTTGAAATTAAAGGTGAGTAGTTTCTGAAATTGATAATTTGTGTCTGTATATTGTCATAATAACTAGTTTTTTCTCTATATATTCAGAAGCACATTTTTGGCAAAGCTGAAAAATACTTATGTGAGTAAAAAACTATAATTTTATCTAATATATGCATATTAATTTAAATACTTTTAATTTCTTAGGACCAACAAATGCATAAAAGGCTGCCCGCCTGGGGAGAAGCTGCACAACTGCCAACTGGCTGAAAAGTTTTCTCAACCAATTTTGAAAGCCACATTTTGTACCTACACATACCTGTCTTGTGCTGCGCGGCAGCATGAGCTGCCATGGCCAAAACGCCTTTAATCAATTGCACATCCAATTGGACGTCGCTTCTGTGAACTCACGTGTTCGGCGCAGACCGAGAAAACCATGGGTCTCTTCCGGCAGCGGTAAAATTACCCTTACGACTTGTTCCATGGATGTGACAAAAATCAACAAACTGCCGTTTCTTCCATATCAACTTCTACTTCAAATGCGGTTGCAAACTCCGTAAAGTGCAAACGTCAATTGAAGGAGGATGGACACGAATATAAATCCGATAAGTATGTTTTTAAAACAAAAGCTAAGCCACCATCAGAGAACGGCGACGATGTTAGTATGTATTGAAATGAGTGATGACTAAACGCATATACGACAATTTCAGCTATAATGAAGATGATGTCTTAGCTGAATATGATATTAACGATTAGGACGATGAAAAATTTGCCCAAATGAAAATGTAACGCCAAATCGAACAAAAACGTTTGGAAGCCCAACAGCAGAGGCAGCAACAAGTCAAATCGTTTGAAACTGCATTTATACAGGCTTTTGCCAAAATTAGAGATGCATTTACTATATCATCAAAGACAATTAAAAAAAAATTGTAAGTATATTGGAACTACATACTTAGGCTCATGTGAAAATAATTTTAATTTAATTGCAGCAGCAGCAAGAGTATCATTCATCCTCAGTATCATTCACCCTCTCGTCTCTCTATGCTCGAAACATGTCTGCTACATATTTTACATATTTTTGTATATACAGCTTTTATCGTTTTCAAGTCTTACCGTAATTGTAATATAAATGCTTTCCTTTGAACTAAAAACACTAAAATTTAATTATTTATTTTTATAAGTTTTTATTTGTGTTTAATGCAATATTCAACTCTTTTTTTGTGCATTTATATAACTGCAATTGTACACTCTTTTACTAGTTTTACATTTTTTAAATAAACATTTTGATAACACAATAATAAATTCAATTAAGTATTAATATAAATTGAATTCAATACACTTATAATTAAAATTTAAAAACAAAATAGAAAAATAAAATGCATAAATTTATTTGCAAAATAAAATAAGTTGTTTTTAATTATCTACATAAAGAAAAATTCAAACGAACTTAATCTATTCACCCTTATCGGGAATAAAAGGCAAACATTTTGTTCACCTGAAATATTTTCCATGAACAAGAAATGGTGCACAAAATGGAAAATAGTATACTGACAACAACTCAAACATTGGCAATCACTGTTTTAGGGAAAGGGAACACATTCCACGCGAGCTTTCATTACCGATAATTAAGAATAATACCTCCATCTTTTCATAAATCAATTTCATTATTTTTCCGAAATTGAAAAGTTTGTTCAAGTAATGTACATATAACCACAGTGGACATATCATAATATCCGGATGTTTAGAATACCATATTTCAAGCGCACTGAATGATAAAAACAAACCAAATTATTATTTTCTTTAAATAAATAAAATACTGGTTCATTACCTTCGCAATAGGTATCGTATTATCATCATCAGATGAATGTCTGGCAGCCATCAACCCCAATTCCAAATAAGACACATGAGGTACGCCGGAGCAAGTATTTGTCTTGCAATGATTGAGTATATCCATTTGCTACTCATTTTCACCTTTATTTTCTATAAATTTCATGTTTTTTTTATATATTGGCCACAGTTTTCTTATAGACAGGGACTTAATTGTGGCATTTCAACTTTTTATACACACACACACACCATTTAGCATTCACAAACAAATCTGATACGTATTTACACATTTTAATTCCAATAGTCTTTTTCACATTATATTTTCCCAATAAATACTTTTAATTTTAATTAATTTAATTTAATATTGTAAAACTAAAATGCTAAAATTTTTATTATATTTTCTGTTGTTTGTTTTGATTATTTTGCTAAGCAATTTTCATAACAAACACACACTATTTGTCCCTTTTTAACAGTGATCAAATCAGATGATTTTAGCTTTTTGCATAAGTCAGTTTCTTCAACTCTGGTCTACTTTGTGATTATCACAAGGAAAAATTACGTCTGCTTAGTTTTCACAGTTGTGTTCTTTTTTTACTTTTGCAGACACTTTTCTATTACTCGAACACATAGCTGCCAGATTTATTGCGGTTAAAAGCGTAAATTTTTGAGAAAAAATCGTCAAAATCTTTAAAATGAATCTCGAAATGGTCATAAAAATAGACATACGGGATGTTCTGCATTCCACGTGAAATTAAATCGTTCGGAATTGCTATAAAATTATTGTAATTAATACATATTTCCAACAGTTCTATAATAATTAAGCACGTTTTAATTTCACGAGGAATACAGAACACACCCGATAATGTATATAAATAACCTTTTTTTAAACATACAGTAAGTTTAACATAACAAAACGATTTCTGTAACACATTACTTATGTATGAATATCGCCGGATGATTACTGGTTTGCCGCATGCAAAATTAAAACAAGTAGTTATTGATCGATAATATGTCTTTTTTAAAATTCCGTTTTTCGATATCTTAAATATATTAAAAGGTGTAAATTTCTTTTCCCCTTTTATATTTAACTCAGCAAATGCACTAATTTGATCTACTTGAAAGGAAGTAAACAATATTGTTGTTAATAATTGGTATATGCGCCAATAAATATGTTCGAGTATTTCACACCTTTTAATTTCACGTGGAATACAGAACATACCCGGTTTTGTCTTTTTTTCATAAATCCTAATAACTTTTTATGCTGCGTGTAAAAAGTTTAGCAACTCTAAGTTTGAATAAAGAACATATCGTCATCTTAAAGACCTAATAACATATCTGCAAAAATTTCAAAATTGAGTTTTTTAAGGATTATTATTTCGTATAACATAACGCTTATGTGTGCAAAATTTTAAACATCTAATATTACATTTGATCAAGTTATTACCAGTTTTTTTACCTAGAGCAATGTTACCCACTAAAAAAAATAAATCATCAAAAATCACGAGAAAAGTGTAATTTTGTTGCATAGTGTAATTTAAAGAAATATTAAGTACTTTTTTTTGCTTAAACCAGTAAAAGAAACTATAACTATTATTATTTAATGCACATAATATTCATATGTATAAAGAAATTGTTATTTATTCATACTAATTAGTACTGCTGATAGGTTATTTGGTTTCAGATTTTTACAATTCCAAATAACCTAAGTGATATATCATAATGTGTGTTTAGAAAAACAAAATTTTCTCAACCGATATATATTTCTTGTTTCATTTTAATAAAAATATGTAATTTTAGTTTCAATATTATTTGCAATTTTATAAACGTTTTTCCCCTCTCCTGTAAACTTTTGAAAACTGCAGATAGGTTATTTCGTCTTTAAGATGACCATATGTATTATTATATTACTTTTATTATTAAACGAATAATTATAGCATGTATTGTTATAATTCAAATGAACTAAACACCCTTTGTTCCATGCGGCAAACCAGGAATCACCCGAAGATATTTCAAATTAATTTTAATTGTTAAATCAAACATATTCAAAAATTCAACAAAAACAATTTGTCCTCGTCCATACAGTGCAACATTTGCTGCAAAACATTTGAGTTTGTAGACGAGAGGGACAAGAGGAATGGCAAAGGGTACTTTTTTCATGTACACGAAGTTATTGTTGAGTACGTCATTCTCGCCTCATTCTCATGAGAAATATATGAGAAAATGTATTAAGCTGCAAAAGAAAAACTTCACAGTGTGGACACGAAAACAGTTTCAAAAGAGAAATTAAAAATTGTTCGCAGCAAATGTTTCGCTGTATGGACGAGGACTTTGCAGTTTTCTGTTTACAATTCCAAATATGAAAAAATCTATGGCATAAAGTAATTTAAGTTTATTAACCAATAGGATACCCGATGATCTGCATAAAAATAAAAAGTGTTATATTCTTAATAATAAAAAAACATTTTACTGAATTACTGAAAACAATTTGAGATAATTAGTGCGTTAACAAATGGTAAACTTAATCAAAACAATTGACAGAAATCATCAACCACCGCCATTTAAAAAATTAGTTATATCTGTGGATTCATCAACACAGAGAGAAAAAATTATTTTTCAAAATATTTGTAATTTCAAATTTCCATTTTTCCTACTATTAGAAATGCCAATTGTATCCCACAATCTTTTGCATTTCCATATTCACATGTTTTAGCAGCATCACCATGTTTCTTTATCTGCAAATAAACCATTAAATCAAATTTTTTGGACGAATATTTTAAGTCTACATTGCCAACGTTACAAAATATTACATTACTTCTTTCTTTCAGCCCTTGACCTTCGCACTTATTATTTTATTCACAAATATATTATTTTATTTCAATTGCTACTTTTGGCGTAATTATGTGTAATAAAAAGCCTTCATTGCCTTCAAATTTTGAACACAGAATTGGAGAGAATTTGACAGCAAATTCGCAACAAATTTAAAAAGCATGAACGTATTAGTGAAAGAATGTGAGTGTATTGATCGCATAACCCTCAAGCAAGCAAATTTTGATTTAAAAGTATTTAATGTTTTAATTTCTAAAAATCTTCAAATTCAGGGCAAACGTCGTAGAATTGTAAGTGTAAATTTGCCCACAATCGGCAAAATGGGTATAAATTGTCCAGTCTGGCATCTATGCTCCTACATAAAGTGCATTACTCTTAAAATAAAATTTTACTTCTCTCTTCTTTTACAATTTTTTTAATAAAAATATAATGCAGTCTTAATACACACATTTGCATAGAGCCACACGTAAAACATACATACATATTATGTATATGTATGTAACTTAAAATATTTTGTTGAATTAAATTGTAATTTTTAAATAATACTTAACATGCTTTTTCACTTTAAATAAAATTTAGTAGCACAAACCCCTTTTTAGAAAAATGATTCAAGAGAACAGAAAATATATAAAAACGAAAATGTACCCTTTTGACACCTTGACACTTTTTTCAAGAAATGGGCAGAGCAATGATTTATGAAAAAAATTAGCATATTGGTATTTTCAAGAACCGTGATTAATTTAAAAAAAGTGGACTTGATATCTTATACATTCATACATACATTTTGCTGTAACTTACATTACTTTAATGTTAACTTTTTTGAAATCCTTGCGGCAATAATTATTTATGTATAAATTTGTAGCAAAGTTTGTAATATATACGAAGTTTAATTTATTGTGTAAAAAAGAAAAAACTGTTTATAACTTGGAAGACTTAATACGATATATGTACTATCGTGTTTATCACTTGTCACCAACACCTTTATAAAATAGGAGACGATTTAAAATTTCTAAGCAGATTTCCTTTCTTAAATTTTGAATTATCAAATATTTTCTTTTTAGTTTAACAAATGGTATTTTTCACCACACCAAAGGCGAAGACATTTTCCTACACACATATAAATATACACATACGATTTTTTTCTACATCACAGACCGTCCCGTATGCAGTTGATAATAAAATCTCGTTTAATTGTTCTGCTTTAAGTTACATTTTCACAATTATGGCTGCATCGATGGTAATTCAAAAAACTTCTTAACACAGATTAAATATTTGATAATTTTAAGATTTAATCGAATATAAAAAGTATTTTCAGCGCATTTAATCTCGTTTCTTCACAAAACCTTCTCCGAAATTTTTCTATGCACCCAAGTGGTGAAATTTGCAAAACAAAATGGCGAGTGAGTAGCTGGGTACTGAGTAATTGGGTACCCACCTACATTATTCGTTACAAGAGCTATCGAAGTCTTATTGGAATATGAAAAATCTGTTATAAAATGTAAATTTAATATCATTTTTCCTTAAAAAATTTGTGTATATGTGTACACAAGGCAGATTCATTTCCTTGCCTTGTGTGTACATGTACATAGTTTAAAATATAATGTCATTGATTAACGAAATTATACGAAAAATAATAGCAGCGGGAAAAACGGATTCATAACTTAGAAAATTCTTTCTGATTTCATTTGTTAAACCAATTAACCAGCCTGCATAAGACTCCTCAAAAAAGTGGAAAGAGGTAAATTATTTAAAGACTATTGAGCGATATTCTTGCTTTTTAAAATTTTGTGTTTAGAGTCTAATGCATTGAAAGATTCAATTAAAAAGTAGAGCTCGTAGATGCATTGAAGATATACAAGTTACTGGGGGTGGTCCGCCAAAGAGTGATGCTTTAAGCGATTTCGAGCAGAGAGCCCTAAAAGTCTTTGGACAAATCACTATCGATGGAATCGAAACTCTTCCTATTTTGGGGTTTTGTGTAAGTACGTGTGTATGTGACTATGTATGTATGTATGTATGTATATAGGCCTATATGACTCAGCCTTGGTAAGATCTTTGCCCGGCTTTATAATCATTTTTATTTTGCAAGTTTCCAGTTATATGGAAAATACTGCATTCCTAAAATAGCATTAAAAATAAATAGCAAGATTCTTATTGCAATATCTTGCTACTATTGCCATCAATACATACACAATTGCTAAGTCGGTACAAAATATCTGCTAAAATATACATAAAAAAATAAAATAAAATCCTAGATTTTAAATTTACATAGTCCTTTAGCAGTTTTTTGACAAACTTGAATGCCTTTTACCAAAGAATAAGCTAAATCTAACAGTGGAAATAACTAAAATAGCAATGTTTCCGAAAATTTTGACAGCTTAAAATTAAAGATCAAAATGAAAGCTAAACGAGTAAATTCAATCACCTGTTTTCTCGCATAGACCTTATTGATCTTCATAGTTGGAAATTTTAGTACTTTTCTCAGTCCCAGTTCACACAGAGCAATTTTAGTGAAATATCAGTGAAAAAATTTCTGTGTGAGAACAATACTTGCTGCAAAAGAAATTTTTGTGTTCCATGAAAAAACAAAACCATTTTTATTATTTTGAGTTGTGACTGCTTATGATATGCGATATTTATATACATATATCACACACTAAATCATAAAGAGTCACAACTCAAAATTATAAAAGTGCTTTTGCTTTTTTATAAACCACTTAATTGATGAAATCTATAACGACCGCAACAATTTCTTTTGCAATACAGTCTTCTTGAAGAATATAAAATACCGTTAGGCTTGTTTTTATGTCACATACTTGAGTCATTTGCATAGTACCAACAGTTGTTTGCAACTATTCAGCATCTAAAATTTTTTGATTTGTGACTATGATTTAGTATGCGATATGTCTTTGCACATATTTATATGTTAGTTTCGTTTTAACATTATGTTGGTGGTACGGTTACTGCCAAATTAAACGTCAAAAACTATTTATTTGTTAGTGTTTCTTGTGTATGTTTCTGACAGTAACACCGTGATTATTTCTTTTACGAAGTAAAGAACACGAAATATTGTTGTTACACAAGAATTTCAGAAAATCTGCAATTTGGCAGTGAAAATCTGCAAATCTCACTTTATAATTTTTGCAATGAAAAATAAATAAAATGCAGAGAAATTTGCAATTATGGCAACAGTGTTTGTAACTACATCTTTTCTTAATATATCGTCGGTTGGTTTCTGGTTTGCTGCAAAAATAATGTATTTTGAAGATACTATGCCGCAAACCAGAAACCAACCGACGATATTACGTTAAAAGGAAAACCGCTCTAACAATCTAAACCTTTACAGCGGAAGCAAAAAACAAAATTGTCAAAATCTACCGAATCGAAGCGGTTCATTTATTACGTTATATAAGTGAGGCCTTGAGAATGCTGTAAATTTGATTTCGATGGAATAAGTTATGCAATTTTTACATGCAGACTCACATCTATACGAACGAATACCATTGTAAAAAGACATAACCGCAAAACGAGATCTGTATATGAGATGTAAATTCGATTCTTGAAAATCAGGATGAAATCAGTAACTTCCTATTTTTAAAAGCTGATAGTTAAAAATCTGATGTTATATGTTATCGTATATTTTATATTTTTAACTATACACTTAAAGTAAAATTAAAATATAAAAAATATATGTATCAATATAAAAAATTTTATTTGTTTGCTGGTTTAGCATGTCTATATATATTTCGTTGCAGCTGGACATGCTAAACCATCAAAAAAGATTTTTTTTTAATTCGAATTCATTTTTACACTCGTTAAATAACAATAAAATATTGAAATAAAATTAAAATATCTTAATTTTTAATATAATGAATTAAATGAATAGTTAATTTACAAACTTTTATCAAATAAGTGATATTGTGACTTTAAAATTTAAAGTTTAAATACACATATGTATCTACAATATATATATGTACATATATAGTAGATAAGGTTGGTATATGTACATATATTTTAGAAGGTATCGGTAACTCAATTCATACTATCAGAACTATTTTCTGAACTATTATCAGTTTCACTATTTATAAAATAATCAATAGCTGGCAAGGAGCCCGTTCGACGATATTTGTTGCTTTGGCTGTTATTTATAGGTACTTGCTCTATATTAAAATATTTATATAAATCTATAACATTCCTGAGTATATGCGTGGGTTTACGATCAACATCACCATTTAAGTCTTGTGTTACCTCGCTACTAAGAGGTAGCCAAAATGTAGCAGCTAGACCAGCTAGATTGCCACCTTTTATATCACTTTCTAGTTTATCGCCAATCATGGTACACTGTTGAGGTTGAACATTCAAGTATTTACAAGCAGTATAAAAAATTTTCGGATTTGGTTTTTCCCATGGTAAATCCGCAGACACCAACACACAATCAAAGTAACGTTGGACGTGTAATTTTTTTATTTTTTCCCATTGCGCATTAGACGGACCATTTGTAATTAATGCCAGTTTATAATTTGCTTGACGGAAACGTTTTAACATATGAATATAATCGTCTGGTATGGCTAAATAGCGGTATCGCGTTTCTAGCCACAACGGATAAATTAAGTCGGCCAATTGTTTGTATTTAGGAGGCAAGGATTCCCGCCATAAGTGTATGCGCCATTTATCTAGAGATGTTTGTGTGTTATCTGGACAGCGCCTGAATGATTTCAAAAAGTTTTGTATGGTATAATTAGCTTCTTCTTTTGTGAATCCATATTGATTTTCTAGGAATTCCGAAACCTAAAATAAAGAAACAAAATGCAAATTAGTCACCAAGATGGCACGATTACACTTCGCTAGTCTCCGTATTAAATTTTTAATATACGTATGTATATACACTTGCATACATATTTACATTTATATGTATATAAAATATAAAAAAGTCTATACCAATAAAAACTTTCTACGTGATATACAAATAAAGTTTTAAATTTGCTTGCACAAAAATAGGCATGATCATAGTTCAATTAGCAGTATATTTCGTCCCCTAAAATTCAAAGGCCGTAACTGTCAAAAAAAATAAAAATAGGCTTTTGGATTGATAATGATGTAAACAAAAAATATGTACATATGTACGTACATATTTCCTTAAAATTGTACACGGTTACGTTAAAAAATAAACATATTTGGGGTATTCAAACGGTAGTCTGAAGTGTCTTTATGTGACCGGTCAACGTGCTCAAGTGCTTCCTATTGAAGTTCATAAGATTTTTCGTTTTATGGGAGTTTAGGCGAGGCCATAGGGTTCTCGCTATTGCACAGGTGGGCTCATTGCACCATCTGTTTTCAGCTAGGGTTCCCTTCTTTGCCAGGTCATCTGCAACCAGCGATGCCAACTTAGCTATTTTGGAGTTAGATTTAGCTCTTTTTGATTGCTTATAACTCGAAATTTTTCCCTTTAGCTCTTTTTTTAAAAAAAGAGCTAACACAACTCTTTTCAATTGTAAAAACGGCACGCTTAGCACTTTTCGCATCTTATAGTAAATTTTCTCGTTTTACCGTATTGTTTCGTTTTTGAGGCATTTACATTTTTGGTAAATATGTTTTTTGCAAATGCAGATACTTTTTTATTTAGTGTGTTCGTTTCTGAATAATTAGAACATTTTTGACAAATTATTGAAATGGATTCTTACTGAAAAAATATAGGAAAGTTTAGGAATCAAATTTCTCGTTTAAAAAATGGATTAAACCAACTAAAGATCCATCTAAAGCTTTGTGCAAATGTTGCAATTCAACTATAACATCGAAATATTTTGATTTAGTACGCCGTTCGAAAGCATAAAATATGTATCGCTCCATAGCACGATATTGTGCTATCCTAGCCATATATGTATATCATTTTCACCAGAAGCTTCAACACAAACGCAAATACCGCAAGCGAATCTTGCATTATATGCTGCAGTACATCAACGTTTTTAGCAATGGATCTTTTATTTTTTCTTACTATTATTTTTATTAATGTTAAAAAATCTTGAAGTACAAATTGAATAATAAATACATTCATAGATTTAAAACGGAAAAATCTAAAATTTTTAGATTTAGCTCTTTTTAGCTCTTTTTGACTACTCCGTTGGCTCGTTTTGCCTCTGAGTTGTTAACATCACTGTCTGCAACTATGTTTCCTGAAATAGTCCCGTGTCCACGCACCCAGTTTAATGAGATATTTGAGTGATGCACAAGTCCATCCAGGGTTTTGCGACATTCTTGGACAAGAAAGGATGTGGTGTACACACCTATGAGGGACTTAATAGCAGATTTGCTCAGTTATAATATGGATTACTCTATTTCTCTATTTGAAATCCAATAGAACCTTAGGCAGTGTGTCGTTCTTTTAATGGCAGATATGTAACTCTGCCTGTAATATACTACATTCGTCCGGGAGTTTGAAGGACATTTTAATTCCGTATTCCGCAATATAAACGCCCCCACGTACTCTCCCATACTCTCTTCCCGTCCGTGAAGACCTGTATGGCTCCGTTCAGTAGAAAAATTTGAAAATTCCTATTGAAGTACGGTTTTGGACTGCACTAGTCAATAAGATCCGGTATGTTATTTACTATACCTAAAATGCTTGCATGCCCCCAAAGTCGTTGATTCCATGCGCCTATTGCGTTCAGTCCGACGGCGGTACGTAGAGCTAGCTTTCTAGCCGTTAAGTCCATTGGAAGTGCAATTTTGCGAAGACTTCCCACTATAATTCATCTTAATACGAAAACAAAATATAATACAATTAAAAATGAATGCAGATTTTTTTTGCCGATTTCTTAAATTTATTTACATCTGTGTGTCATGTGCCCAAAAAAGCGTAACCAATAATTACTAATAAAAAACTGTTGGATTCAGACATGTATTTATTGATTTAAACAGTTTCCAATCATAGTTAATTATTATTTTTCGAACTGTATTTGTTTCTAAATTCTTATGAATTGAATTAGGCTACTGTTCGTAACGCTTTTTAAGCCAAATTACATGTGATAATTATTAATGAACAAATAACATCAAAGTTAGTTGTAAATATTCTGACAACACATAGTTGAAAACGGCTGGCTGTTCCGTTCAACTATGTGTTGTTGTCAGAATATTTACAACTAACTTTGATGTTATTTGTTCATAAATAATTATCACATGTAATTTGGCTTAAAAAGCGTTACGAACAGTAGACTAATTCAATTCAAAAAAAGTTTCCAATCATGTTGTATTCCATAAAATTGTCTATTAGTTATGTATGAAACTATTTCACCTAATAAATACCTGTCTGAATCCAACAGTTTTTCATTAGTAACTAGTGGTTACGCTTTTTTTTTGGCACATGGCACACATGAAATGTCAGATGTAAACTCAGCCTAAGAAATAATAGTATGTATCAAATTTATAAAGTTTTTCGCTTCTCCTGTAAAATAAATAAAAGTGTATTTACGGCTTTTTTGATTTTAGGTGACGATAATTAAAAATTTCAATATACATACCGTTAGATAAAATGCGAAATGGCGTAACTATCAAAAATACAGTTTTACAGAAAAAAAAAAAAAACAATCTTGTACCCTTGTTTTATGTTAATAAAAGCATAGTTTTGAGATCGCAGAAGTGTAAAACTTCGACAAGACATGTATGTAGTTTAATGGCATTCATAATAATAAATCAAAAACTCGATTTTGAATATTTTGATAGTTACGCTTTTTTGCATTGTAGCTAACGATATGTATGTTAATAGATTGATTTGCAATATCGCTTATTTATTTCAATAACATCCAGCGTTACCATATATATTTTTTAAAAAACTTCCTAAATCTGAAAAAAAAAACTTTTTTTCCAAAACAAAAACTTTTTTTTACAAAAGTACCAAAATTTTAAAAGAAAACATCTGATCGATATTGTTATGTGAAAAATAATGAAAATGGTTAGGCTAACTGAGCCTTTAGACCAGAGGTTCTCACAAGCTCTTTCTTCGGGGACCCCTTCAGAAATTTTAATAGTAGCACGGCCTACCGCAATGCGAAATATACGTTTTACATTTATTATACAAAAGCCATATTACTAAATCTTATTTAAGAAATTTATTAAAGGTGTAGAAAAATAGAATGGATTCATATCGAATATAAATTATTTGCTGGGTTTTGTATAAGTTACTAAGCCTACTATGCTTATTTTTCTTTTGTGATTTTCAAAAATATTATTATTTGTGAATTCTCAAATAGTTTTTGAAAGTCTGTACATAAGATAAGAGGTTTGTGACTGTTCAAAATGTGTGGTTGAAGTCTACTGACGATTTGTTACAGCAACAATGAAATGCATATAGACATCGCTGAACCACCAGCAAATAAATTTCAAACTAAATCTTATTAATATTAATTTTTGAGGAATCATAACAATATTTGTTTAGCTCTTCGCGGACCCCTTGGAATTTTCATACGGACCCCCAGAGGTCCGCGGACCCCATTTGAGAACCGTTGCTTTAGACACTGTTGCAGTAATAAGGGAGTGAGAAAATATAAGATCGTTTTATTGCATACAAACGTTACTTAATATTTTCATTCAATATACTGCAAAAGTTCAATTATGGACATATTTATAAAACAACTTGAAAAAACTTTATATTTTCAAAAAACTGTTTGGCGTTTCAAAAAACTTCCAAAAAAATGGAAAACTTGACAAATGGTAACGCTGATAACATCAAATATTTTATTGGATATAAACGATTTCGATGACACAATTGAACGATTTCTTTTCAGAAACTTGACGATTTCGACCCTACTAATGTATCTGGCAATTCTGCTGACAGCGCATGCGATTTTAATTGGAAATACATCAGTGTGCACACTTCTACCGATATTCGGTAGATTCTACCGAATATGTTTGTGGATTTAAGGATCTACCAATTCTACCGAACAAGGCCTGAAATCTACCGAATATTGAACGAAAATTTTTGTTAACAATGATGCTACAAGATCAAGTTGATCACACATACGGAAAATTAATCACATGTATGTTCTAAAATGTGGAAAGCTTTCCGCGTTGAAGAGAATATGTTTAACGAATTGTTATTTAGTAATTTAAGTCAATATATGTGTAAATTGGATATTTTGCCACATAGCAGTGCGGCCGCACAGCGGTCATTTTCTGCCATGAAAATCATTAAAACAGAACATAGAATTGTGCCTTGGGGTTGAAATATTTATTCCGCCCAATGATTTAATAATTTTTGCACAAAAGTTTAAATTCATAAATGTATCTTACATATAATCTTTGTAGTAGCAAATGTTTGTCAAATAAAAGTTATTTCAGTAGCTTTATAAAACCTATGCACAAAAACTGAATTCCTGTTATTTATGTATATTATGTTATGTATGCCTAGCATATCTATATAAAGGGTAAGGGCAAATAACTGGGGATGACACTTTTTTATTGGAAATGCTTCATTGTTTATGGCAGTTTAATTTCCAATCACATGCGAAGTTTTAAATGCGCTTTTGGAATCTGTTTAGTTTGATACTCCTTGCACTTACTCTTTATATATAAGTACATATACATATTTTGTTATTTTTTATGTTTCTTTGAATTGTTATTTTTATGTTTCTTTGAGTTAAAAATATTTTCTACCGAATTTCATTCAAATCTACCGATTTTTTTTGTCGATTCTACCGAATTAAAAAAAATTAAGTGTGCACACTGAAATACATATGTTCATTTATACATACATATGCACATACGAAAGCACATGCATATAAAATAGAGAGCTACTAAATCGCCACATTTTTTAGTGGAAATTTTCCACACAAAAATTATTTACATAAGTTGAATTTTACCTTGCGACAAGCTTTTGAATCGCCTGATCTTGTGGGAACTAAAGTATTGTCCAAATCAAAAAATATGGTATTTATTTCAGATAGATTATAAACACGTGAATGTTTTAGCGAACTCCGGCTGGCAGATAACTTCAAATGTTGGCAATTTAATCCTTCTACTGGTGTGCAATTATTGTTAAAATTAAAGTTGGTTGAGGCCATGAGTTGTTAAGTTAATACAAAAATATAGTTTTTCACTTCGATAATTATAAACAATATTTACAGAATTTCGTTACTTCTATTTACACTTGTAGTTATATAAATATTTTTTTTCTCGATATATGTAAAACTGCACGAATCAACAATCAGCTAACCTAAGCAATTACTAAAAGTGAAAAAAGAAAAGGGGGAAAAGAAAGTACATTTATTTGTAATTAAATTTAGTGAGTAACACAGGGCTGCCAAGCTTCTATAATTACTATCGAAGAATATTACACAAATGTAATGATGGAACAAATACAGTTTAGTGAAGCAGTTCCAAATTAAATAAAAAGTAGCCTATCGGATAGAAAATTTTAAAATAAGAAAAATATATTAAATAAAAATATTTCAAGTTATGGGGCTCTAAACTTTCCATAGGAAACTGCGAAAAATTAAAAAAAAAGAGTTTTAAATAGATCATCTGATAGGAAATTAAAAATATAAGAAAAAAATTGGTTCAGACCCTTATATCTCGAGTAATTGACGTCTGAAGTTTTCATAATACATGAAATGAAATGAAATTGTGAAGTGTGATAGAAAGTCCCGGTTCACACACTGAATTGCGAGTTGAGCAACAAAAGTTGAAACGTGTGAACCGGGACAAGATTGAAAAGGAAAATTCAAGGCGAATTCAGTATCAGGTGACCTTATCGCTACAACAATTTTACAACACAAAAAACAACACGTAGTTTGCTATGCTACAAAAACAAACTGTCAGAAGATTTCTAAGCAAATGTTGACGTTTTGGTTCAAAATGCTAAATTTGGTAGCAACAGCTGATAATCAGCCGGGCTGATAAGGTCACCTGATACTGAATTCGCCTTGGGAAAATTGAACAAAAACTGATCAGGTAACCCTTATGTGTGAGAATCAGGGGGTCGATTCTGTTTCTGTGAAATCGTAAAAATGAAAAATAAAATATCACTTCATTGAAAATGCGATTCTGATTTTAGTTTTTATGAGAACTACCTGTCAAATGAAGTGAATATGATAAATTTTTTATCACTTCATTTTTATCATAAATTCAGAATCAACCCCCAGGACTTTATTGGCATCCATGTAATACTAAGTCCTCTTTCGCACACGTCAGGTATACTTGAGCAGTTTTTGCTCAATTTTCTTTTGAACCTGTATTTGCGTTCATACACACCGTCCAGTTTGTTTCATCAAGTTTCAACAATTTGCGTATGCAAAATATATTGAAATATCGATGTTTTAAAAAATTATATATCGATACTGTTTAAAAATATCGATACATTTTTTTAATTTGCCCATCTCTAATACCCTATATTCAGAAGAGCTGCCAGGGACGTTTTTTAATCCAAGCAGTCAGCTACATACATCCAAGCCATATCAGCCATATGCACAATGTGCAAACTTTTATAAAGACATTTTTGTGCTTTCACACCGATGAGAGCAAAACAGCCAACCAGATCTTGACGAAAACAATGCTTGCGCTGGTTTTGGAAAGAAACAAACAGCTTTCAAAGCTGTTTACCTCATATGCAAATATCACAATCAAGGCAAATTCATTTCCAGGTAATATCAGGATTACAAAAACAATGAAAAAATACAACAATGAAAAAAAACAACATGGGTTTTAGTTCATCCAAAACTTCAAAAAAAAGAATTTGTTTAACACAATAATAATAAAATTGATTCACATAAATTTGAAAATATTTCTCCACGGCGGCTACCACTAACAAAATTTGCAACGTTTAGCACTTCTCACAATTTTTTATAAAATTTTTTTTTCATATTTTTAAATTTGTTTTCACAGAATTTATTTTAATAAAATATTTTTCATACTGAAGTTTTTTAACATTTTCTTTTAATTTCTCTTGCGTAAAAAATTTTTGAAGTTTCGGATGAACTTTAATTTGAAAAAAAAAATAGCTCAGCTGCATTTCCGCTACTACCTTGTGAATGTGCCTTGATCACAATCATTCACAGTAGTTTATCAGACTACTGTGTATCACAGTAGTATGCATGTACATACGTTGCTAAAAATATTTTTTCCACTTTGGGTAATTTGCTTTTGGTGAGTTTTTTATTTTCAGCGATAAAAACTATGGAACAAATATACTTTAGGTCCCCCTCGCAGAAATAAATAAAAACTAACCTAGCCGATAGGAAATAAAAAATAAGAAGAAAAATTTAAACAAAAAAATTGGCGGCAAGCCTTCGTTCCCGAGTTATGGGCATTCAAAGTTCCAGTATACAATTGTGATTCTTTGTTGTATTTTTCATCCAATACAGTCAATATTGGTATCATTTAAAAGCTTTTAAGATAATCTTTAATAATTTATTGCATAGTAAAGTTTTTTTGTGTAGCCGGCCTTCGGCCGGACTTAATGATTTTCTCCACCATGGTACTAAAGTTTTTTTGTATAGCCGGCCTTAAGGATTTTCTCCACCATGGTTTTTTCCAACACGAAGTTGCGAACTAAAGTTTTTTTGCATATCTACATTCAGAAATACAATGCTAAATCACATTTTTATATAAAAACTTTAAAGGTCCATAGCTCGGAAACTATTTCTTCTTCTTCTTATTTTCCAATTTTCTATCGGATAGGACAGTTTTTATTTAGTTATGCGAGGGGGACCTAAAGTATATTTAAGCCAAAACTATATAGGTACGTATAATCAAAACAGATTTAATAAATCGTCGGGTGGTTATCAGACAAATAAGTCGACCGGCTCCAAGCAGATGGCGCCGCCGATTGTATCGGCTCGCATCGGCACAAAACCAGCCGAAAATTTTATATGCTAAAAAAGACAAATTTCGGAGAAAACACTTTTGAAAATCGTTTTGCAGTTTATTTATTTATTCATTGAAACATACTATACAAAGTTGTAGTTTATATTTTTGTTTTCTCTCTAAAACTTCATATACTTATTTGAGCCGCCAAAAATTCTATCGGCGCGCCGCCGCCGGTCACAAAACTACTGCGCCGCCGCCGACAATTTTGCCTCGACTTGTTTCTCTAATGATTATTGGTTTGCCGCAATAATAAGGTATTTTTAATATACTTTGCGGCAAACCAGTAACAACCCTACGATATGTAATTAAAAATAAGATAGATCATTTTTGCTCCATATAAAATTTTTTTGAGAACTTTTGAGAAGTATAAAAATAAAAGCTTGCAGTCCTGGTCAGACCTACCGTACAAAACTTCCACAATACCTCTTTTTGCATGTATGCATTGCATACTATGCATATGTGTAAATTTGTATCGTTTGTTTACAAAATGCCAAATATAGATAAATTGGTAAACCTGATAAAAGCGGTCAAAAAATATCCAAAACTTTTTAAAAATACGGCAGAAAGTGGTGACTATGGTGATGACGGTCTCAAAGAATGGTGCGCAGTGGCTGAAGAGTGCAAAATAACAACCGCAGAAGCAGAAAATCAATGGAATTTACTTCTCATGGAATATGTAGAATATTTGAAAAGTAATCGAGATTTTGGTTTAGCCAGTCATATGGATTTCCTGCAGCCATATTTTTTTGCAATAAAGTAGGTAGCTATGACGTGAAATTGTTACTACTTCGCTGGAATGTCACAACGTCCATGGACGTTATGACAAAGAAACGGTGTCGTAGTGTCCATGGACATTATGGCAATTTTGAAATTGGTCTTAAAGTCCATGGACACTATGACATTATAACTATGGACTTTTATATACCTATGTATTTTTAAGAAAAAAATTTACTAAAAGCAGATTGTACATGCAACGATTATGCCATTGTTATTATATACTTTAGAAGTGTATTCTGGAACATATGGGTATGTGCTCAGAAAGGTTAAATTAAAATTAAATAGAGTTATTAGATATCTCTATTCTCTTAGATTGCGACAACATGTATCACCTTATGTGCGAAAATTCTTAGGATTGTGCTTTGCTGATTTTCTTAAGTATAGGAACCTTCTACACTTTTATAAAGTTATTAAATTACGAGTGCCTTTGTACCTAACTGAGTTCTTTGAGTTTGGTAGGTCGCATAGAAATAGACAATTGAGGATTCCTAGGCTAACAGCCTTATTAGAGCGATCATTTTACGTAAGAGTAGCACGGGATTATAACGAATTGCCGGTTGTTTTAAGGGCATTTAGCTGTTCTGTTAACACGTACAAGAGGAAACTATTTCAGGAGATACGACTGAGTAGCTCTTTCTTGTAGTGTTTCACTACGTTGAGTATCAGGTCTCAATATTAGTAAACTTATAGTTGTTAATATTTTGTTGAATTTTGAATTTCTTGTTTTTTTATAATGTTATATATTTTATTCGATACTAAATATTTTTAAATTTATTTTTTATATAGATTTTAATATTGTTACAAATTATTTATTACATGATATTGTTATTTTATTTTTACATACATATTACACTTTAGTGATAATTGAGGTAGATCTTTGTAGTAGTATAAGTGAAACCGATTATGGCCATTAGGCTAGGTTTTTCTAATTTGGATGAATAAATGAAAATGAAATGAAATGAAAAATTCCATATGCGGCAAATACATACAACAAAATAAGAACTGGCTTCAAGGTCGTTCTGATATCAATGCACAATATTGATATACATACATATATTTAAATTACTTTCCGCAATCTGCCTGCAATATACACATGGCAACGGTGATTTACTTCTTTTGGGTTTAGAATTTAAATTTTGGAAAAAGGTGGAACGAAGCTTAAAATGCTTTCATAGCATCAAAAGTGTGTTTCTCAATACAAATAATACAATTTAGAACTTCTGTGACCTGCCCCCATATTCCGCAAGTCGCTAAAGCTAAGCTATGACATAAAACATTAAAATTTCTTCGAATTACATTTTTAAGCCATTGCCTGATTTATCAATACACGTTTAAAAATTGTATTCGTAGCCGAAAATCGAGAAATCGACTTTATAGATTTTTAGCAATAGAGATTTAGCTTTAGCGACTTACAGAATACGGGGGCAGGCTTTAAGTTTTTTTAGCCCAATTGTTAATTCACTTGCAACTAACAGACTTAAGAAACCCGATTGACTAAAATCTTCATATCGGATTCAAAAAATGATTAAAAAAGAAAGTTCGAATTAACATTTCCTAAGGCAATTGTTGTTCGGACAAGTTTTTTATAAGCTGAAAATCCGCAAGGTCCGCAAGGAGTTACCTGAAAAGGAATTTAATCAGGTATGTGATGGAAAATTACTGTTTTCGAACCGATCGGTTTGAAATATAAATATAATAATAAATAATATAATAGGTCTGTGAAAAGAAATTTATCGAAGAATATTCGAAAAGCTATTAAAAACCAAAATTTAAAATGATTGACAAAACGACTATAGCAAACACATAAAATAAAACCTCTAATCTTTTTCATAGGTTTTGTGTCTATGTCGGTTTCCTGAATACAATTGTTTAATCATCTTGAAAAGTGTTTGAGTAATGCGGTTTTGAAATTATGCGGTTTTTGAAGCCAAATTTTAATTTTCATGAAATTGGCATTATCCATTTTTATAAAAAATTGCTTTATTTTTGCTTGAATTGTATTTGGGGGGCTTGTTATGTATGTATGTAAGTGTGTTTTCTTATGCATAAGTCATGTTTTAGACCAGAGCCCACCAAATGTGACTGAGCGCTTCTGTGCGCATGTGTATGTTCTTTCTGCTTTTTATGTGTGTTTGTTGTTCTTTTTGCAGTTCGAGTCATCATCATCACACACACTTTATCCGAAGTAGCTGACGAAACAGCCAAACACACAACATCACACATACTTTGTACGAAGTATACGTGTGTCACCAAAACGTCGACTGCGCAAGCCCATGGGCTTGCAAATGAAATTTTGAGTGGCTATGTTTTAGACACATCAGTTTTTCTTGAAGCAAGTCTGAGTCTATGGGGTAGAGACGAGAGATAAGCTCAATACATATTTATGTATTGTTTTGTTTCTTATTTATTAAAAATAAATGGATTTCTTAAATTAAATGCATACATATTTGCTACATAATTTTTTTTATGCGGTTCTGATTAAATTTTGAAAGTGTGATTTGAAGTTATTCGACTTTTTAAACAGGAACGTATTTACCCCTTTTGTATAGAAGTAGTATCCTTTTTTATGCAGTTTTCTCTGGAAGGCATCTACCGCATCAAAAAAGGTTTGAGTGTAATGGAAGATAAAAATTACATTTGAAAGTAGGATTGACCCCCTGTTTCTACAACGCAGACGGTCGAATTGAGTATAAAATTTGTATGGAAAGCACTCATTTTTCTGAGTGATTTTTATACAAATTTTCTAGACAAGTCGTCTGCCTGACTTGTGGAAACCGCACATAAGCAAAATCAGCGTCGATTTTTCTTTTTTTTTCTATTAATCATTACACTACGTCTATACCTGATATATAATTGTCATGACAAAAGTCCAACTTTATATTAAAAAATAATTTTTTTTATGTTAGCTGTTTTTCCTATATGGAATGTGACATTTGTCATGATAAAAATATATCAGGTATAGACGTAGGGTTATCGTTTCAATTTTTTTATTTATAAATCCACAAATTAAACTAACCATTGCCATCCATTGCTTCTCAAAATATTTCACGAAAACAGCAAGACAATTTGTTGGTGTTTCGGCCGATCTAGTATTTAATTTTTTACACTTAAAAATATTCCTTCTATTTGCTGCGGATTAACCAAAAGCCAGTCTCTGCATTCTTTGATTTGTTTAACTAAAACTCCAAATTTGTTTATTGTCTGAGTTTAACGTCTCAAGAGTTGGCAATAGTGAAACCAACAACCTTTAATTGCAGCAGTTGGAAAAACATATACTATACCCATTGCGAAAGCAATTTCATAATCTGTTTAAAATGATGATTCTTTTAATTGAAAGAAATTTCTATTTATAAATTGAAACATGTGAAAATACATACATATACTTCTCGTTACTTTTATTTATATTACAACGTAAATGAATGGAAGTCTGTGTAAATGAAAAATGGATATTAATTCATAACCAGAAATATCGCAATGTCCATTGACATTATGACATTTTGTTAATGGATGTAATGACCCTTTTTGGAGTGTCGTAACGACCAGGAACACCATGACATATTTTCTTTTTCATAACATCCATGGATATACTTACATATTTAATTCACTCGAATAAACTTTTATTTGAACACATTGCATAGGTTGTATTTCGAAAGTGTAGCATAGTCTGATCAAAAATGTTTAAATTTCAATCCTATATGATTTTAATAATATAGTATTAAAATCTGTTCAATTTGATATTTTATTGCTTATTTATTTTATCATAAGTATGGTTTTTCTAGTGATAGTGCAAATATTGATGAAGTTGAACTTTTGAAGGCTATTGAATCGAAAAGTTCAGGTGGAAATGCAACGAACATAAGAGACACAAAAAAAGAAGACAAAAACTTACAAGGTATTCCCAATATGGAGAAAAATATAAAAATTGAGAGTACAAATAAAAAACCGACCAGTGATTTCAACGACAATACAGAAACCCAATCTAATGTCAAACAACAGACTGAATCAATTGCAAATCTGTCATCGCTGGAGCTTATATTTCTTGGCTATGCAAAGCAGTTACAAAATATGCCCGTAACCTTACAAGTTAAAACAAAACGTAAAATTGCAGATATAATGGACGAAGCCGAACTTCAAATGATAAAAATCAATTAATATATAAATGTTAACTTGAAATACAAAAATTTGCATGATTTAATTAATGAAGTAAACGTTTTTAATGCCAAAAATATAAAAAAATTTTATAATACAACTTTCGTATGTACTAAACATTTACATATGTACATATCGCACTTGTTATTCTAAAGTGGTCAAATCAAAATGTAAAAAAATTTCCGTAGTTACATATTTAAATGTTTTTATTTTCGTCTACTCTTATACCACAAATTGGTGAAATAGTAAAGAAAATTATGGTAGATTATTACAGTGGGTATACATATATGACCACTGTATATCGTTTTCTTGCAAAAAGTGAAAATTTTAAAATTTTGGTTTGATACTTCAGTGAGATATTATGTCCATTCAAGTTTTCCATCTTTCATTTGTTTACACACGCAAAGCTTATACGAGAGAAGTTAAAAGAGCATAGGTCTTCTTACACACATACAGAAGGGAAAATACCTATCCTCTTTTCCCTTCTTTCCTACAAACTCAAGATTTGCAAAGTAAAATTTTCGTGTGTAAAAGTCGTCTTAGTACATAAAGGCTATTTTGCCAATCAAATGTATTTCTCGTTCCCACTGAGAAAAGGTAATCACCCTTATTCCAGTTGTCGACATCGACGTCACTTTAACACAATACCAAAATATTGGGGCTTGTGTATCCGTTGTCGAAAACAACTGATTCCTGTTGCCAGGTTTATGCCATTTTCTAGACCTTAGGAAACGGAAATATATTGTCAGTAGCACAAAATTGTTCTCGATAACGAGTACCAATCCCCAATTTTTTGGTACTGTGTCGATTCGACAACTGGAATAAGGGTGAATGAATAAGAAACGAAAAGGTGATGCACAGCATGTACATCAAGACTGTTCAAACTTGCACCAGAGTACCGAACATCAATCGGATTCTTATACAAATGAATACACACACGCGAATACATTTTTCTCGGTGTTCTCTGAGTGGCAAGTCTTGATGTACATACATATGTACATATATATTTATATAATTAAATGTTTCAAATACTTTCTTCTGAAAAAGAGTTTGTTCTGTTCATTTGCGCAGTATTTGTATTTTGCTATCAATCTAATGCCGTTAGAATACATATTTCATATTTATTCAATGAATGTAATACATGTGGCCTCATGTCCAATAAAAAATGTGTTACAAGTACTAATTATACAATGAGAATTTATAATTCCCAATTAATTATGAAAATAACAACCAATAATATAATATTACTAACATCCTAACAGTTTGACAACTCCCACGAAACTAAGAAAGTTAAAACTTATGGAAACTTATTTAAATTTTTTTCACTGGCACGCGTTCAAAAACAAACAGCGTGGCTAAGAAACAAATTATAAGGAAAACAATACATTCCATCTTCTGCAGATGTAATGTACGTGGTAATCAATGTGTAATTACATATTGTCTGATAAAATTATCTTCTCGATTTAATAACAACTGAAGATATTAGAGACTGAAGACAACAATAGAAAAATAGCATCTCTAAATTCGGTGTCTATCGATAATCATTGTATTTCTAGGTTTTTGCGTTGATTTTTAATAGGAAATCTAATACTATGCGTCTTGGATTGTGTAGAGCAACAATATGTATGAAAAAGTGTTTTGGAACTCGTTTTGCGCCATAGTTATGGAATTCAAAACTCTTATTTGATCACAGATAGGTCCATATGTACATTCTAAGAAACTGTTTGCCTTCTCTAAACAAGATGAAAACCTGTGTATGTACATCATACAAACCTATGTATGTATATTCTAGTGATGTCCCGAATGCCAATTTTTGATATTCGCCAATAAGAATATTTGAAATGATATTCGCAAATACATTTTTGAAAATTTCAAGAGTTTGGCTCTTACGGTTTCCAAGATACTGCAAGTTGTCAAAATTACATAGTCAAAATTACACTAACTTTACAAATTGCAAGTGCATATACATACATATGATTGTATGTATATTACATGTGATTTTAAAAATTTTCGTTACTCGTTTTGGAACACCCTTTAATTTTTAACTCTCATGTATTTGTACACACTATGTCCAAATTTCAGGTCCGTAGCTCTTACGGTTCTCGTGAAAATAGCCTGTGACGGACGGACAGCGTAGCGAAAACAATAGGGTTTCTTTTCACCTTTGGTGTACGGAACCCTAATAAAAACTATCCAAAATTTTTATGATCGTCATTAAGAGCTTATTTCAAAAATTTATTTAAATATCAATTTATATTTAAAAGTAATTTTTCCATACAAAAATTAATGAAAATCGATATTTAAATATGAATTATATTTAAATAGAGTTGGTGAAATTGGCCCTAAATGATATTTAAGCCCAATAATTGACCTCTCCATTATGTCATTTATCTTTAAAATCCACTTAAGTAACACTTTGAAAAAATGAAGCCTTATGTGTAGTTTACACAATGCAAGCAAGAGATTTGTGTAGAAAAAATATATGAAAAGCACTCAAATTTTTGAGTGATTCCTATACAAATTTTCTAAACAAGTCGCTTGCTTGCATTGCGTAAACTACACATAAGGCACCTGATTTCCATGAAGAACCTTCTGATATCCTCTATTGCACACATCGTGGAATATACAACTCAGTCAATTAAGTCCTCGTGTTTCTCGATATTTGCTCTGGCAAGGATCATATCAGGACCTTTAGAACCTTTTTGTTCATGACGAGTATATAGTAAGGTTATGAAGCCCTGAGGCAAGATGCACTAATAATACTACAAACCATTGTAACCCAGCGGAAAAAACTTTAGCAAATATTCATATTTATTTAAACAGTCTTTTTCTTTGCATTATTAAATATACCTAAATATTTTCCCCGAGTCATTTCTTTAGCCTCGCTAACCCCTAATTGATATGCTTCATCATAAATCTTTTTGATCTCCATTATCAAAGCATCTGGTTTTAATGAGCTTAGCTCTGAAAATAAACGTTTTAAATTAAAAAAAAAAAATGAGGCCAGTTCAAAAATAAAGAAAAACTTACCTAACATGGCAGACATGTCCTCTTGAGAAAGACCGCGAGACCACTCAGGAGCCGGCGTTCGAATCGGAGTATCACTCATTGCTATAAAATCTGTAATGCCTGGTACTTAAAGAAGTTTTTAATAATTATATATTTTATTATAATTATATTAAACAAAACAAAAACAAATTTAATATTTTGTTGTTTCAAATGTAAGTGTGCGACAAGTCAAATGTTGTCGATATCGGGTGTCAGGCCTTTAATTCAGCACTGAAAAACAGCATGGGAAGTTAAATCCCATTTAAATTTGTTTCTTGGTTGACTCAAACGAATGTTAAACTAAGTTTAACTAATTAGCAAAAAAATATTTAATCTATTACAAAACTCACAAAGTCGAAATACGCCAACCACGATTCAAAGGCGTAACTTACAAAAATTAATTAATAACATTTTTATTCGTGTATGTACAAAAATATCGAATCTAAATATGTATTAACAAAACTCCAAAGACTGCTGAGAACTAAATATGCTAATGTTATGTTAGGCTCAGTTTACATCTGGGATTTCTTGTGTGCCATGTGCCAAAGAAAGCGTTACTACTAATTACTAATGACGAGTCGTAATTTCGCGTCGTCGTAGTTATTTTTTAAATGCGGCCAGGCATTTTGTTGTTGTCTTGCTTTCGAGAATTTTGCGGCTGTCGCATTGTTTAATGTTTTTTTTCCACGATCAACCGTAATTAATTGCGGTTCTTTTTGGAATTCTTCATTGGCATATGCAATCGATTTGTTTGTTAAGTACATACTCATATGTATAACTGTTCGTGATTTGTGACATTATGATGACCTGTTCGACCGCTTGTATTGTGAATTGTATAACCACACTTTTTTATGGATTGGATTGGCGCTTGAGGGATTTTGTTGGAACGTTGATAAATACTGGATATTGACATTTTAAATTTTTGGAATAATTTACTGATGGAGACCAAATTGAGTACTCTGTGAACTTGATAAATAACCTGATTGTGGAACACATAATACTGATCTGACGATATAATTTTGTTGAAGAACCTGGTGGAGACCAAATATAATACTCGAATGGTGGATAGCGGATGATTTGATTGGGAATTTGTTGTAGAACCTGGTGGAGAACCAAATATAACTCGGATTTTAAGAAGATTTTGACTGGTGGAGACCATTTATACTCTAGGAGTGGACTCTAGGATTCTCTACTTCCTATGTGAAGGCGTGGGTCGAATGAGGCCTTGAGAAAACTTCTATTTGTTGAAGAACCTGGCACTTTGCTCTTGGTAGCTAGCCATAAAATTTGAAACCCAAAAAAAAAAAAAAAAATTACTAATGAAAAACTGTTTGATTCAGACATGTATTTATTGATTTAAAATGTTTCCAATCGAGTTTCGATTCTATAAAATTTTCTAATAGTTATGTATGTAACGGTTTAACTATATATGAGCCTGAATCAAACAGTTTTTTTCATCAGTAATTAGTGGTTATGCTTTTTTCATGCTTGTGTGGCATTTGGCGCACAGATGTAAACCCGGCCTTAGGAAGGGTGGTGTTACAATACAAGATCACTAAAACTAATGTTTTGCTTCTTCTGTAAAGTACATACATATCTTAAATGTAACTTACCCCTTTTTCTTAATTGTAACTTTACAGAAGGTGAAAACATTATTAAATCTCGCGCGGAATTGGGTTCATAATTGCCCTAAATAATAAACAGAACAACCGCTTGTACAACTGCTTTAAAAAGCGTTATTTTCTACACTATTGCAATAAATTTTTGTGACGAGGTGTATTTGCGTGAAATGTATTGGAATCACTCAAAACCTCAAACCCGTGAAAGTACGAGTCAGGGCCTTTCAACTTGTGGCCTGAATGTTTATACATGAAAGTATAATTGTAATATGTTCATCGATTACTTACTCTTCTCTGGCCACAAGTCTGGTGAAGCACGATCCAGTTTTTCCAGAGATAGTAAGCCACCGTCATCCTGTAACTCATCTTTTATCATAGAGCCTTTGAAGAGATAAATATTATTAAAAATAATTAATTTTGTGTGCTTTAATTCCTGCAAAATTACTTTTTAACAGTGTCCGCCCCTTATTTGTTGACATTTTTTAATGTTGACGATGAAATTATTGCTCGAGTACTGAGTAATCAACAGAGCTGGCAAACTATCGATAGTTTTGTTTCCATTACACTATCGATAGCGTTATTTTCGATTATATCGTAAACGACGAAAATTAATGCTTTCAGGAGATGTTTTTTTTAATATTCAAATATGTTTTACATACGTAAATTGTCGGTTACTATAAAATTATACAGCATGTATCTTTAAATTTTATCGAGTCGTTTTTTCGATTTTATAGTAAGCGACATGTTATCGAAAATAGACTTTTATTGAAATTAAAATTTTATGGGCCTACCTATAGCTTAGAATTATCAAAATGCCAAAATTGTTGATAGCTTTTAAGATACTTGCTGTAAAATTTTATCGTAAGCGACAACTTATGTACAAAAACATATTTGAATATATTAAAAAAAAGTCCTGAACAATTTAATTTTTGTCGCTTACGATTAAATCGAAAATAAGGCTCGATATTACCAAATTGGCAATAAACTCGATAAAATTTAACATATCGGTTTTCCTTTATTGAGAGTACATATCGCTAATTTAATTTTTAAATGTAATGTAACTGCAACAGTAGGAACAGCTGGTCGATAATGTTATGTGAAAAGTAATGAAAATTGTTATAGAGATTATATAGTTTATAGTTTTTTTTCCGACGGTGGCTGAAGGAGTTAAATCTATCGGCGGCGACGGCTTATCCGCTCACGCGTAGCTTTCACCGGCTCGCTAAAAGAGATACTTTTTTATTGGCTGCGCCGAAGAAAAGGTACAAGGAACAAAATTGTGTTTTCGAGAAAATCGATGAAGAATAAAGTTTTATAAAAATACACGATCGAATTTTATGTTTAATAATAAAAGTAATATACACATATGTTTTTTATTGTTTTTAATAAAAATTGCTTAAATATTGCTGTTTTTTAATTCCCCTTGATTTTGAAGTTGCCCTTTTTAAAAACACCTTTTTGTGCCCCAATTGTTTTGACATTATGGCAGGTTCAACTCTTTTTTGTGGGTTCAACGCGGATTCAGTACTGAACTGAACTCGCCTTGGTCAGGCTCAAGGCAAATCATGACGGGTAAAGGTAATACTACTACGAAGTACAAACAATAAAAACAATATGGTATTTTGTTGTTGCCTTGGGAGGCTCGTATGTCAAAAGCAGCTGATTGAACTTAGTAACACAGAGATCTAGGCCACGTTGGCTGACAGGCGGCTGAGTCGAGCCGTCTATATTTTCAATCAATTACGCCGTCGCCGAAAAAAGTTTGGCTGATGTTGCCGCCGATTCTCCATGTAAAATATAATCTAATAATAATTTTTTTATTTAAGAAATTTATTATTTGACACATTTTCATATACTTATTTTAATTGAAATTTATTTGGTGGTTAAACATTGTGTATATATTTCATTGGTGCTTTGCCAAATAATCAGTAGACTTCAACCACATATTTTGTAGTCACAAACCTCTTATCTTATGTACAGACTTTCAAAAACTATTTGAGAATTCACAAAAAATGAAGTCTACTGATGATTTGGCAAAGCACTAATGAAATATATAGATAATGCTTAACAACCAGCGAATAAATTTCAATTTTATTTATTTTTCAATTCTTTTTTATCTTAAATTTAATTTTTATGTTATTTGATATCAGCTTTCGCCGACAATTTTCCGCAACAAAAGGCGCCGCTGGAAAAATTGTCTGGCCCAGGTTCTATATATAAATCGTCGGTTGGTTTCTGGCTTGCGGCACAGTATATTCAAAATTCATTATATCTGCAGCAAACCAGAAACCAACCGACGAAATGTCTACATATATACGAGTCCAAGGTCAATGCAATCGTCCTGATGATATTCTGTGTTTTCGTGTTTAAGCTGTCAAAAGTTATTTGCACCATATACTTTAGTTCATGTTTGTGTGTGTTTCTGACAACTTAAACATAAAGTTGTTTTTTGTATTGCTGTGTTTTTGTAGAGTTGCGTTGACCTGATAAATAGGCCTTGTACGAGCCAACAGTTATCCGAATTCGCCTTGAATTAGGCAAAAAAAGTAGATCAGCTGTGTTTTTAACTTTACCTGTTATGAATTCGCCGTGACGTAGTGTGAAATGCCCCAAATATGCTAAATTTTGCATTACTGTGGTGTATAGTAAACAAATACAATTTGCAATAGTAGAAAAATAAATTTACTATAATTATATTACAGAATAAGTTTCGTGATCATTAAACAAAAATTTATCATATAAATAGTGCTTGCATACATGCATATTTATAATAATGTTCTTATGTATGTGGATTTAATTTTTAACACAAGTTCACTATGGCATCAATAACATCATGTTGTTTATGTAGTTTTACTTGCTATGAATTTAAAAGTTTATATGATGGCAATGGCGAAACTAGTGAAGTTTATCATGTTGCAGCCAAATATTTTGAATCATCGGTATGTTATTTAAATAATCTTCTAATAAATATGTACATATAAGTATAAGTACAAAGTATGTACTTGACCAATAAATGCATTCTAAGAATGTGTATGATTTAAATATCCATTTATCATAAAGTTAAAATACTTACATATGTACATATGGATGCACGTATCATAATATTGAGCTTCACGCAGGCATTCAAGTAAAATCCAGATGATTGTGAAAATTGAGCCAGTTCTATGACCAAGGTAGATTTCGTCTACTTGGTTTTGATGATTAACTGCAAGCGATTACAAATGCAGGGATTATCGTGAATGCTTGCTACAACAATCTGTCTCAAACATCCTGAAATTGCGTTTGTTCTCTATGGAGAAATTAAAGCAATTATGTGAAATACCTATTTAAAAATTAAATTTTAGTGCAGATGTACCCCAGCCAATGTAATTATCTATTGACATTTAACATTAGCTTGTCATTGAAAATCCACCACTAGACTCTAGCAATACTGACTAAGTAGTTCTTTTGGGACCACATGGAGACATTGGCACCAAAGATTCACTAGTAAATTTTAGGAGCTCTAGTCTACAATATCAATATTTCCTCGCTCGATGTTAATAGTAGTAAAATTATAGTGATTTACTAGTGACATTGTCAATAGTAAAACTGAATAGGTGTACCGCAGCCAATGTAATCGTCCGTAACGAGCCATAACCGCTAAAATAGCTTAAGCGACACATTTTTTGGACTTGGTTTATTTTTTTTTTTTTTTTGACGAAAATCTACTATTTACGATCGCAAATAATCGATTTTGGTCAAAAAAAGAAAGTTAGAAAATTATGACGCTTAAGCTATTTTGGCGGTTATCGCACGATGTGGAGACATTTGAACTAAAGATTCACTAGTACATTTTAGTGACCTTCGTCTACAATTTTATAAGGGTTGGGCAACAAACTTAAATACATACATATGTACGTAAGTTTTTAACATTATTGCATAGCATAATAAAAAAGAAAAACACAACTATTGACGCGTTCATTGACAATGTCACCAGAAATACATTAGAACTGTTGTCTCTAACGTATCTCTACTAGCGCATAAAAGGAAAGTTGTCGACATTTCAACTAGTGCAATTGTCGGTAGAAAAAAAGAGTGTTGACATAGAAAGATATGGTTCTAGGTTGACTATAGGGTAGGTACATATCCCACACTAAATCATAAACAGTCACAACTCAAAATTATAAAAGTGGTTTTCCTTTTTTATACATCTGAACAAAACCCTAACGACCGCAACAATTTATTTTGCAATAAAGTCTTCTTGAAGAATATAAAATACCATTAGTCTTGTTTTTATGTTGCACATTTGCGTCATTTCTAGTGTATCAATAGTTGTTTGCAAATACTCAGCGTCTGAAATTTTTTGAGTTGTGACTCTTTATGCTTTGCAGTTGGTTGATTGCACAATAACAAAATAATGATGTTATTAACCAATGCCTTCAAATAGGAAGCAGCGTGTTTAACAACGAAATACAATCACATAACTGTAGTTATTATGTATTATTAGTTATCAGTTAACCATTACGTGGGAGATGCAAAACACACGCAAACCTGGCCATAGCTTTACGACTGTACATATTCTCCAATTCGTGAATTATTTAATACATACATAGATACCTACATACATATGTATATTGAGCCATTACCGCCAAAGAAGCTTCACCAACATGTTTTTCGAAATTCATTCAAAATCATTAATTTGTTATCATTGGCATTATCTGTAAAAATTTTATAGCCATAGGATATACCGTTTCAATTTTATAGCAAAAAACTATTTTTTGTTTACAGTTTTTGTAACAGTAACTTGTTACTTAAGCTAAAATTTGCTTTTGAAAATAAAGCAAGTAAGAGTGCTATATCCGGATTAGCAGAATATTCGGCCATGTCACAGAGTTCAATTCCGTTCGGAATCGGAATTCAATCCACCCCATTTTCGTAGGAGATGGTGCCTAAAAAAGAAAACTAAAATACGGAAATTTGTCAGGTGTGTCCAGACTGTTGGATGCGGTGGTACGATGGGGTATGTTCCAGTTAGGGCTTGATATTTTGAGGTTTATTCAATTCCGATTCCGAACGGAATTGAACTCTGTGACATGGCCGATTATATACCCTCCACCGACGTCCTATGAAGTATATGCACACATACAATATTACAGACAAACCATATTTGTTTTGTAAAAGAAAAATAGTTTATTTATTTTTTGGTCTATTGCAATTTTTCGACTTGATTCAAAGATTTTATTTTCGATATTAGAAATACTTGAATATTTTATTCCGCGTTTTTTACATTATTAACATTTTTCTATTTTTAAAATATCTAATTAAAAATGGAACAAATCTAGTTTAGGGACACCTCCCCAAAATTAAAAAAAAGTATCCCATCCTATAGTAAATTGAAAAATAAGAAAAAAAATTAAATAAAAATATTGGCGGCGAGGCTTAGTTTCCGAGTTATGGGCCTCTGAAATTCTAGTACAATATTTTGATTATACGGTGTTTTTCAACGAATATGACCAATATTGATATTTCAAAATTTAAAAAAAAAATTGCTATCCTATAATGCAAAGTTTTCATGCCTAATAGCTTATTTCTGCGCTGCCGGCCTTCTAGCCTTGCAAAGTTTTCTTGCTTAATAACATTTTTCTGCATTGCCGGCCTTCGGCCGGGCTTAAGGATTTTCTCCACCATGGTGTTTCCCGAGACGGCGCAGTCTAGTAATGATTTTCTGCCTTGCAAAGTTTTCTTGCTTAATAATGTCTTCCTGCACTGCCGGCCTTTGGCCGGGCTTAACGATTTTCTCCACCATGGTGTTTCCCGAGACGGCTCAGCCTAGTAATGATTTTCTGGATTGCAAAGTTTTCCTGCTTAATAATATTTTTCTGCATTGCCGGCCTTCGGCCGGGCTTAAGGATTTTCTCCACCATGGTGTTTCCCGAGACGGCGCAGCCTAGTAATGATTTTCTGGATTGCAAAGTTGTTTTTTGAATTTTCTATAGGATGCCATACCTTTTTTTAATTTTTGAAATACCAATATTGGTTATATTCGTTGATAAACATCGTATAATCACAATATTGTACAAGAATTTCAGAGGCCTATAACTCGGAAACTAAGCCTCGCCGCCAATATTTTTATTTAATTTTTATTTATTATTTTTCAATTTACTATAGGATAGGATACTTTTTTTTCATTTTTAGGAGGTGTCCCTAAACTAGATTTAAGCCGCCGAATCTATTTTTTTATTCGCTTCACCGGTAGTGTCTAATAGACTGACCAAAAATGACACGTGTTTAAAAGCATGTGTTCCTAAATGCATCACTGCGCTGCATCATACGTGCAAACTTTCATTTAAAATGCAGTACAAGTTCGTTGATAATCTGTTTTAGTAGTACACCATATTTGACATTTATTTGTTCGTTATTTATTTCAGTGAACCAGTTTGGGACATTTAAAATTCCATTTGCAGCGCAGTGATGCATTTACGAACACACCCAAAATTGCACGGATAGCGTGCACAAAAATATCCAATCTGCACTATAAACACCTTTGACATCATAACTTTTAAATTTTTGTTTATATTAAATAGCCTAATATCTATCCCAGTACATAACATAATTTTGTCCTAACTATGACCTATCATGGTCCTTTATTGGTACATAACTAAGTTTTTGGAAAAGCTTGGATAGCAATAATTATAATCCGTTTTCATTATTTTATAAGGTAAGATCTGTATATTATATAGCCCCATTACATTTGGACCAAATATGTATCATTTAATAATATAAGGATCGTATAAGGAAACATCACATACCACTTTATTATAAACTTTGTTATGCACATATGCATGTATTTGGAGATTATCTTACAGCTCCTGATGCATTGAATATAAATATATCAACAAAACTACATACAAATATGAAAGATAGAGGAAAACATATTTTCGTATAAAAAATCTGCGTACATACTTGTATATACATACATATGTATTATGTAAATTCGCGAACAAATCATTAGGATTCTTTCTACAATAAATACAGTATTTTTTAATCTAGAACCAAATTGTTGTAGTCGAAGTCGAAATACGCGAATCACGATAAAGCCTATTATTCAATTCTACAACTAATCCAGTTACTAGTTACTATGATTTTAAAGATTGGAAAACACTGTTTCCCAACTTACTAGTTACTATGATTTTAAAGATTGGAAAACACTGTTTCCAAACTTGAAAAAAAAATAGTTTTAAATATGGTTATTTGCATAACTCTTCAATAATTTATTATGAATTATATTTGATTACGTGATCCAAGATAGTCGCCATTTCAGGTACGTAGCAATTCGTTAAACATTTCTTCGCAAAAGTATATGGATTTGAAAATACTTTCCGTCGGTAAAATTATACAGAAAAAATTTAATGGCGAACTCTTTAATTTGAAAAGTGATAAGTCTGTAGAATATTCACTACCTGGAGCCGATCAAGAAGACAATAATTAAGCAATTTGGAGACAAGTTTACGTAAAAAATTGATATTTTAATTTTCTTACATTTTTTTTTTTGCTTAACCAACACAAAATAATACACAGGATGTTATCAGGGAGACAGCAAAAAAGCTTAAAGGACAGAAAATACCGTTATTATGCTAATATTTAGTTAAAATTCGTTGCGTTACTTATATTTAGCATAATAAGAATTAAATACTGAAATTCTATGAATTAACTGAAATAACTGCAAAGATAATTAAAAAAAAACTTCAGTACAGTTTCGTTTTTTGTACTTAAGATTTTAATGCGGTTATAGCTCGATTTGTACATACATATGTATATTATTACATCATATTGGGTTAAAAAATATCAATTATATCAACTATTTTAGCTTTTGGATGCAGAAATGGAACCGGCTCTGAGGATTATTTGCCTAGAGTGTTGGCAACATATACGAGATTTCCACAGCTTCCAACAGTGGATTTTAAACGCACAAGCGCAACAGGAAGATTTAAAATTCATTATACATACGGAAAATTCAAGTGAACATATTCCGGCTTCTGATATTACTGATTTAAATATTGACTCCCCTACGAAAAACTCAACCGAATCAATTATGACACCATTAGATGACGGGAGTGAAGATGTCTGCTTTTCAGAAATTGTTAATCAGCTCGAATTGGAAAAAGGTAGGGAATATTTCTGTGGCAATAAGGAAAAAGTGCTTAAGTCATATTTTACTGTTTTGCAGGAGAGCAATTTTAAGCGTTCTAGTCGATTTTCAGAAATTTATTTCTTCTACAGTTAAATTGGGAAATTCTCTGTTAACCTTTATTTTTTAAGCAAACATCGTTCTACACACTGTAAATAATACATTTGAGTTGAAATATACCAAAGTATAACCTTAATTAAGCTATTATTCCAAATGAGATTAGAAGTCTAAAAAAGATAAGTCGCAAGTAATTTTGCTATAACTTCCTGAAAAATCAGACAAATTAATTAAGATTTTGACCAGGGGTACTTTCGAATATGCAGATTACAGAGGTACTATTAACTGGACTTAAGCACTTTTTCCTTTTTGCCACAGATTTTAAATGTTTGTGATTTTATAGGCTTATTTTCAACTCTTGCCTTTCATTTTTAGATAAAGGATTGAATAAAAAATTAAAAATAGTTGAGCAAGAAGTTGATAAACAAACCTCTATAAAGTCTGATAATAGGGATGAAAATTCTTTTAGATGTGAAACGTGTGGTGCTTCATTTTCTCAATATGGAAACTTAAGAAGACATATAAGAAAAAAACATGCAGTACAACCACTACTTAAATGGATATGCAAATATTGTAATAAAATGTTTAAAAACAGATCAAATTTAGAAAGGCACAAAAAGAAAACACATGACTGCAAAAAGTTTAGTGATAATTCCGAAAGTGCAGAGGAAGAAAAAGTTCATGATGAAGTAAACTGTATGAATATCTCGGACCCAACCGATGAAAAAGCCTACAAAGAAAACAAAATTTTTAGTAGCAATGAAAACCATTCTTTCAATGTGAAGAATTTGAAAGTCAAGGAAACATCATCATGTAGTAACCAATTTTCGATAAAGGAAATTTCTGATAACAGAAATATCGAATTAGATTTATCAGTAGAATCATCATCGAATGAACGAAATCCTAATATGCAAATACACATGCCTGGCTTAGAGATTGTCGATATAAAAAATGAAATTTCTACTGATGCAGAAAGTGATGATGATACAAATAAAGTCAGTAATAAGTTCAATTCTGAAATTAATTCGGATATGGAAGAAGAATATGATGAATATTTAGCAAAGTGGAAAGGTGATTTGGAATGTCCTAGATGTAAACTACTTGTAAAAAATTATTCACAACTAAGTGAACATTTTGTCTTGAAGCACCCAGAAGAACGTTGCTATATTAATTGCTGCCAAATGACCCTGCATAACCAGCAGGCTATCGTGGAACACTTACAATTTCATGAAAATCCAAATGCATTTGAGTGCAGCGATTGCGGCAAATGTTTCAAGAATCGAAGAGGTTTAAGCTCACATAACTTGCAGGTCCATAGCGACAACAGAAGCATGTATCATTTACATTTATGTTATTGTAAAAGAGCCCAAGAACAACGTGCAAACGGTAAACAAATGGGGTATGACACCCTTGTGTGTTGTCAGCGTAAAAAGAAAATATTAGAAGATGATGCGCTTATTGCTAAATGGAAAAAAGAACTTACTTGCGAAATATGCAAAGCTACCTTTTCATATTACTCATTAATGCGTACACATTTCTACCATGAACACCCAGGCGAAAAGTGTTATATATTTTGTTGTCAAAGAAAGATGTCACGAATTTCAGATGCTCTAGAACACATACGTTTTCATTTGGATCCACATGTATATCGTTGCAAAGTATGTAAAGTTGATTTCTCAGGAAAAAATACTTTAGCAAAACATATGCGTAATTCACACGACGATTCATTACCGAAACACAGATATGCTTGTAATGAATGTGATAAAACATTTGCAATACGTCAAATTTTAACAAGGCATAAAAATGTTTATCACTCCAAACAATCTTCTTCTTAAGAAGAAAATTTCGAAGCACCATTTTTTTAAAGCGCAAAAGTAATTTTTACGTTAAAAGTTAATTACGTTAAACGAAATTGGTTTTCCAACAGATGAATAATTAAAGATGATTTTCAAAGATTAAAATATATAATTTTCCTAATTTCTAAAAGAGCAAACATAAAGATAGACTCCCATATGCAAAAAAAAATATCGCGTGCTTCAAGTGTACTTTAAAACCGGGTTTTGTATGGACATTTGTTTTGACGTACACTTCAAGCATACGTTTTTTTTTGCATACGAGGGAGAGAGAATAATTATCAGTTTAGCCTTATCGTTCTTTGAGCACAAAATGTCTAAAATAAAACTGTTCATAAATCTCGATCTCTGAAATAAAAAAATTTCCGACTGACATTTGCAGTCTATATTCAAATTAATTTGAAAATAATTAATTTTATTGTTAAGCAAGCATTTAATTATAAATACAAAACCTATTATTTTCCATGTCTTATTTTAATTAAATACGCGTTTCATTAAAGAAGTCTAGTACACATGTTTTAAGGATTGTATCGACCAACCGATTAATATGCTTCGGATTCGATATTGGCCAAAAAGTGTTAATCGGGCAATAATCGGTGTATTGACTTCAAATGAAAATACGCCGAACTTTTGACATTCTTTTTACGGGCATGTTGTAACAGCAAGATGATACCTTTTTCCTTGTGAAATTCAAACAGAAATCGGCATCTGGCTTTGAATGATCATTTCATGTTTTTTATAACTAAAATTTTTGCATCCCATTTTTTTAATTTTTAAATTTAAAATATTTTATTTTATTTTACGCATGTCAAAATGAGTACGAATTTAAAAAATTTGCTGCTCAAGATCTTCAGCACATTTCAACTATAATTCAAAAACGCTTAAAATCTCAATAAATAATTGAGAATTACAAAACTACTATCACAGTAGAATTTTTTGAATTATGGTTGAAAATGTGGTTTGCTTTTCGATACGAATACTGAAGTACAGAACAAAACTGCAATAGAACAATGTTGAAGTAAAATCAAGCCTTTCAAAACAAAAATTAAATAGAACATCACAATTCACACAGAACATTCAAAACATGCTTGAATGTTCTGATAGCAAAGACAGTTTTTCATATACATAAGTATGTACCAAGGCACATTCACAAGGTAGTAGCGGAAATGCAGCTGAGCTATTTTTTTTTTCAAATTAAAGTTCATCCGAAACTTCAAAAATTTTTTACGAAAGAGAAATTAAAAGAAAAAAAAATAGAGACGAATTGTTAACCTTTTTCTTTTTTTGAAGTCGGTTAAAAATGTTAAAAAATTTCAATATGAAAAATATTTTATTAAAAAAATTCTGTGAAAACAAATTTCAAAATATGAAAAAAACTATTAAAAAATTGGGAGAAGTGCTAAACGTTGCAAATTTTGTTAGTGGTAGCTGCCGTGGAGAAATATTTTCAAATTTATGTGAATAATTTTTATTATTATTGTGTTAAACAAATTCTATTTTTGAAGTTTTGGATGAACTAAAACACATGTTGTTTTTTTCATTGTTGTATTTTTTCATTGTTTTTGTAATCCTGATATTACCTGGAAATGAATCTGCCTTGGTATGTACGATATTATTTCATTGTAAATAAAACCTCTGAAAAGAGGTATATATGTATGTATACATATATACATACATACCCCCATATTCAAGGCAAATTCATTTCCAGGTAATATCAGGATTACAAAAACAATCAAAAAATACAACAATGAAAAAACAACATGGGTTTTAGTTCATCCAAAACTTCAAAAATAGAATTTGTTTAACACAATAATAATAAAATTGATTCACATAAATTTTAAAATATTTCTCCACGGCAGCTACCACTAACAAAATTTGCAACGTTTAGCACTTCTCACAATTTTTTAATAGTTTTTTCATATTTTGAAATTTGTTTTCACAGAATTTTTTTTGATAAAATATTTTTCATATTGATATTTTTTAACATTTTCTTTTAATTTCTCTTTCGTAAAAATTTTTTGAAGTTTCGGATGCATTTCCGCTACTACCTTGTGAATGTGCCTTGCCCATATTCATAAAAAAATAAAATGAATTTGAAATTAATTTTAGGAAAATTTTGTATGAAAAATTTGAAATAAAATACATTTCAAATTCATTTGAAATTTTATGAATATGGGGGTTAGTTTGCATGTTTATGCTCGTGTTCAATTGCACTCGATGTTTCTGCTATGATTTACTGTGGTTTTGTTTCATTCTCGCTTTTTGTTTTGATGTTCTACTTGTTTTGAAAACACAAGCACTAAAGCTTAAAGCTGATATTACCTGGAAATGAATCTGCCTTGGGCTTATTATTACTGAATTGAAAATAAATACAAAAGCTAAAAATTTAAAATTTTTTTATGCATACTACCCAATGTTTGAATATGTATGTACATATGTAAATTGTTTAAATTATGAGTGTGATTTATTTTTTCAATACTCTCTTTTTGTGAAAATTATTAAATAAAGATTACACATAAAAAAACCAAATTCTTACTTATGAATTTTAAAATTAAATAAACACTTAAAAAGAAGTTCACATACAAATATCACGTTAATCCTGCTATGCGTTCATCAAATTGTGATCGATGTTCACTTTTCAAAAACCGTCTCATACCTCGCAACATATATAATAATTTGGGCTGGCCTAACAAGCGAAATAAAAGATCCAGTAGCAAATCGATAGTATCCTCACGCTTGTAAGACATCAAAGCAGCAGTAAAAGCACTAAAGTCGGCTGGAGATAAAGCATTACGCAACTAAAATTGTATATACATATGTAGATGTATTAGATTTAATAAAAAAAAAATTACATTTCACACTTACCACTTTTAAAAATTCAACTCTTGCTTCAGGAGCAGTTTGACAGTCCGCAAAAGAATTTAATGATGAAGTAGATGATGATACTGATGCAATTGTAGATTTTGAGAGGAAAGTATTTTCTACCAATTTGTATTTTTTCTTTTTTGTTGCTTCTAAACTAGAAGCAGGTGGATTTAAGGGACTGCGTTCTCGTTTGTGTATTTTAACCAAGCCAGGTTTTGAACTAATATTACTATTGGAGGTGACGGAAGAGTTAAAATCAATTGCGGACACGTCAGCATCCAAACGACTCATAAAATCCATGGCGCTGGGCATTCTGCCATTACACGATCGACTAGCAGCCGAAGCATAGTCATCTGGTGTCCATGAATATATGGAATTTGTTTTTTCTATGTTGCTTAATTAAAAAGTAAATAATAGAATATCTGTATATAAGTATGCATACATACATACATATCGTTACCATAATATAAAAAAGCCCTAACTCATTATTTTTTTGTAATCGGGATTTTTGTATATTTCGCTAGAAGAGCATTGAAAAATGCAAAAATCTCGATTTCAAAAAATTGTGAGTTTTTTTCGAGTATTCGGTTTCAGATTAAGCAAAAACTGTATTTCGGCCAACCCAAACTTTATTGCATTCATGTGTAAAACCCTATTTTTCCCCCGTTAAAAATGGCGAGCGAAATCATAATCCAAACGTAAATAAAGAAATGTTTGCTAAAATTACTAACTGGCCAGTCGCTGACCACATATAAAAAAACTAATTAATAAAAATTATAAATCTATTAAGGATTTGATTCTGGTAGAAAAGCTTTCATATAATGTTGAATCTAATTTAAATACATGTTTGTCGTATGATTTAAAATTAATGGTTTTGCATCATACTCCAGAATATTTTTCATTAAATATGCACTATATGTACATATGCAAGTGCATATAAAATACTTTTAATAAAATATGTTTGTATATGTACATTTTAATCATATATGGCCCTATGGGCTCGATTAATTAATTAAATAAATGAAATGAAAAAAATACTCGTACATTAAATGAGTAATTACTGCGATCATTTTAAAATTTACCCCCTGTTTCTATAAATGCGAACGATAGATTCGATCGAATATTAATATTGGAAACAAAAACAAATGTAATTTATTTGTTTTTGTTTTTAATATAAATTTTCGATCGAATCTGTCGTTCGCATTTAGAGAAACAGGCCCTTACTCTCAAAAAGAGCTATTGCCGAAAAAAGGACCCAAACGGAAAAAAGTAAAAATTAGCAAGATTAAGGAAACATGTGACTCCAACTCCAAATACTGTTGACAAATATATAAACGTTCGACTATTCAACTCTTTTTTCTTATTGGTACTCGATACAATATATTTTGTAACACGAGCAATCTAAGAATGAATTTTGTAATTTATTTCATGTAATATTTGTAATTAATTTCTCCTGGACACAACTTATGATTCAAATTTCATTAAAATTGCTTATATGTTTTCGGAGACGTAGTAATTCTCCATATGTCACCCTCTTGGGGTTCCGACTTAAAAAAATAGTTTCGGTCGGTCTCTATACATATACATATGTACATACATACTAGTGATGCACGAATATTCGTATTCGTATTCGAATTGTCGAATATTCGGCCATTTTTAGATATTCGTATCCGTATTAGTATTCGCCAAATTCAGGCGAATACGAATACGAATATTTTTCCAAAGAAATTAAATAAATAAATGCATAAATCCCAACCGAAATTTAAATAAATGGTTAAAAATATTAGTTTGTACAAATCCATTAGATTATTTATAGAAATTTGTGCTTTTTATCATTTTCAAATATTATTTAATGACGATCATTAAAATGTTGGGTTGTTTTTATTAACTTTAAAGTACGCCAACAGGAGTATGAAGTCCTTTTTCATAACAATTTTTTAATATTTCATATTGCAGACGTAAATAGAACCCCAAAATAATGGCTATAAATTTCATATATTATATTCGTATTAGCGAATATCGTTTCAAATATTCGTATTCGCGAATATCAAAAATTGACATTCGTTACATCACTAATACATATGTACTAGGGATGTAACGAATGTTCGCATTCGCTTTCGCATTCGCAAATAATTCGCTTGATTTTGCTATTTGCATTCGCTAAAATGTATGCGAATATTTCAAGCGAATACTAAAGACAAAAAAAAATGTATTTCTTTTACGAAAATAGTTTTCGATTTTAAATTTAAAGACGAAAATTATTTTAAACCAGCATGAAAAAGATACATATACTTACATGTAAAGCATTAATCTTTTAGCGGAAAACTTTTCTATCAATAAGTTCTCATAAGTATCAAAATGAAACCCAAATCCAGCGGTGTTTGGAAATATTTTTCAGTTTTGAAAAAGAAAAGACAGTGTTTGATTTGCGTGAAAATATTTTCTGTTTAAGACAAATTACAACAAATTTCAAATCCAAACAATATTAACTAGTCCTTGTTTGATGTAAATTCCACGCGAAACAAGTGCCACTCATATTATTTCTCATGAAAACTTAAAATGTTGAAGATATATTTCATATGTTTTTCCCAAGATGAACAGAGTACTACTTCGGCAAGATTTTTCCATGAAAAATTCATTCCAAGTTTTTTTCATATGTATTTAACAGCATTTCACATGAAATTTTGAACAGAGTACCAGGATTTAGGGCTAAAGTACGAATGGGTGGATTGCCTAACATTGTGTAAACTTATTTTTAATTATTATATATACTTGCTCTTTTATAAATTTATTTGCATGTGATATTTTAACGAATTGTAATATTTGCATTCGCTTTCGCATTCGCATTCGCTTTCACAAAAATTAAAATGTATTATTCGCTTTCGCATTCGCATTCGCTAAACTGGTATTCGTTACATCCCTAATATGTACATACATTATAATTTCCCAGATTAGAAGTTCACTGTATACTAATTCTACTATAACCCAAGAAGTCTCTCTTTTTGTAAATGTATGTACTATGTACTTACATGGCATGATTCTGGGCATTATGAAATTTTGTTTTTGCTGCCAAAGATTCTTCAGGATTCGCAAAATATTTGCTACGAATAATGTCTACACTAGCAACTTCGCAAGTATCGGTTATCAATGATTCCACCGAACGTTCCTCTGGTTTAGGCATCTACAAATGAAAAAGGAAATTGTTATGAAGACACATTTAGTTTCAAACTGTTTCTGGAGATGGGAGTATTTACAAATTTGTCTGCATTTTTGAAAAAATCTCTCAGTTCTTTAACTACAGGACCAAAGGCAGAGCTTTTAGGTGCAATTCCCAAAATATCGCGTATCCATTTAGAGAGCTGTTGCACTTGGGATGATTGTTGAAAACGAATATCACATAATAATATTGCGCCATAATCATTACGGTGGCGAATAACACGACCTATCGCCTGATTAACTGCACGTGTAGCTTCTAAACCATACCAAGCTTGACCAGTTAAGAGCTAAGAGAACATGAAATTTGAAGATATGTCTATTACAATATTTATGAAAATTTTTTAAAGAACATTTATGAAATACATATAGCAAAAATAGGCGAAGCGACTCACTCACTTACTCAGCCTTGGGCACTAATGATTGCAATTCGATTACAACAATTTTTGTAATTGTAATTGAAAGTTTCAATTTGAAAAACACTTACATTTAAAAGTAATTGTGGTGGAAAAATCTCAATAACAATTACATATCTGTGGCAATATGGAATAATAGCTTAAGTCGACTTAAGTAAAGCAGTGCATTTAGGAAGTTTTTACGCTTCCACTAAGAGATTAGAAGACTCTAATGCATGATTCTACTTTCTTGTGATTCTTTCTTTCCATATGTAACATTTTAACCCCTGAAAATTCCAACTGGAACATAATACAGCACAAATAGGCTTAATTTTCTTAATTCTATTTAAGCTACTATTCCATATTGCCACATATATGTACATGCAATTGTAATTGAAAAAATTATATTACAAATACATGTCGTCGGATGGTTTCTGGTTTGCGGCACAGTATATATAAAATACATTAGATACATATGTCTGCAGAAAACCAGAAACCAATCGACGATGTAATGCAAATGAAAAAAACAATTGCAATTACATACGTACATCTAATTACGTCCCTTTTCACAATGTATGGTTAAGAGTTAACGTAAACTTTAACTGACAGTTCTTCATACAAAACTTGCAGTTAAAGTCTCTGTTATCTTTTAACCATACATTGTGAAAAGGTACGTTAGACAAATAAATATTTAACAAAGTAATAATAGAAAATGTATGTAATCATTACTTTTTTATTAAATAACAAAAATTAAAAATTTTAAAAACCCCCGAATATATCTAGAAAAGATGTGATATCTTCCAAGCGGCTGGACCGTTTTTCTTAAAATATAGTTAAGAACCTTCTCGATCAAGTCTTTCAAACAGAAAAAACTTAATCAAAATTGGTCCAGCCGTTTGGTCTATACGTGGACTCGTACAGACACACATATCGCACCTTATCAACAAGAGGGTATTAACTCAAAATTTTAAAATGTTCAGTAGAGACGAAAAACTGTTTGTGGTTAGATTACAAGAGAATTTGAAAATCCGAATCCATAGTAGTAATTAAATTTCATTTGAAAATATATTTGCATTGTTTTTATTTCAAAATGTTGGAATTCTTGGAAAAAAACTCTATGTTTTGAGTTAATACCATTTTTCTGAATTTTCTCGATATATTTTTTTTGTATTATTTTGAAATACGACGCTTTAGTTGAAATTTAAATAAAGTTTCAAAATATATTTTTCAACAAAACAGTATCAACTCAAAATACAACAGAATTTAAATAAAACAATTGGATTATTTTTAACTTGAATAAAGGCTCAAATCAAAATAATACCTTTTTTATGAAAATATAAGATACATTTCTGTGTCCACTTTTGTACTAACTCAAAATAATACCTTTTTGATTATATAAAGGTATTCACTACACTATCACAAAAATGGTCTCAAATGTGGTTTTCGAGGTGAAAGAGTAATCGGAATACGTTGAAATTTTTACAGTAGATAGATATTGATGTTGTTAGTTGATTTCTTGCAAAAAGTGAAATTTCAAAAATTTTGAGTTAATACCCTCTTGTTGATAAGGTGCGATATATGTTTTTAGTTTTTTCTGTTTGAAAGGTGGCTTGATCGAGAAGGTTCTTAGCTATGTTTTAAGAAAAACGGTACAGCCGTTTAGAAGATATCACATCTTTTATATATATTTGACAGCGCATAGAGAAAGGGACCTAAGGGTAAAAAAAATCAATTTTCACTTTTTTTTTTTTTTTTGATGACAACATCTGAGCATCGAATGAGACCGATCCCATGCCCCAAAAGTGTTCCCGTGCGTTTTATGAAATTGAAGTCGACGATTCTAAGGTTATGTGAAAAAATTTTCGTACTAACAGAGTTGTATTCACGATTTCAAAGAATTATAAATGAGTATTTATTATAATTCACAATCAATCACCCTTATTCCATTTGTCGACATCGACGTCACTTTAACACAATACCAAAAAAGTGGGGCTTGTTTACTCGCTCTCGAGAACAATTTTGTGCTAATGACAATATATTTCCGTTCCCTTAATTCTAGAAAATGGTATTAGCCTGTCAACAGGAGTCAATTGTTTTCGAGAACGGGTATATAAGCCCCAATTTTTTAGTATTGTGTTAAAGTGACGCCGATGTCGACAAATGGAATAAGGGTGAATAATTTCAGAAAACAAACTTGGATTCGAAAAAACGCGAGCAAAATTGATTTCAAACTCATGGAAACAGCGCGCTAGGTAGAAAACAGTAAGAACCAACTACACAAAACAAGAGGTAGGGACGACCTACGCGCGTTTTCAAGGTTGAACAACACGTTCCTGACGTCATGAGATGTGTCGCTTTCAAATGAGACCAATACCAACACGCTCAGTGATGGTACACCAAAGATACACGTATTTACATCTTTAAAATGGCTCTGCTGAACAAAACCGGTTTGTACGCTTAGGTCCCTTTCTATTGTGCGCGTCACATATGTATATGCGGAGGTTTTTAAAATTTTTAATTTTTGTTATTTGGTCGGGTTTATAAAAAAATTAAATTTCAATTAATAATAAAATTAAAAATTATAAAAACAAGGTTATAAAACCCAAAAATAATAAACCGTTTTTTCAATGTTGTCATCTGTTAAACGCTGTCGTATAGGCGTTATAATAATAACTCCCAATGCACCAATTTCACACCAGTTCTCGCAAAATTTCATTATAAAATATTACTCACGGGTGCCATTATTTTGAACAAAATGCAAAACTTTTACGATTTCTTAAAAAAAAGCTACAATTAAAATACGAACACAAATTTTTTTGTTTATCTAAGTATGTATAAAACTTTTTCTATTTTTCTTCTTTTTGTAATTACATAATGGGCTTTATCACGAGTGTCGTATCACGACTTCGACGATTTTGTATTAGACTAAAGAAGATTGCAACATTTTTCTTTAATCTAGTACAAAATCGTCGTAGTCGTAGTCGAAATACGACACTCGTGATAAGGCCCAATGGGTTATTAAAATCAACATGTGACACCTGTTGTGACACATCATATCGTCGCTGTTTTAACTAACTGACCTAACTGACATTTTGTAAATTTTACAGGCGAGGAGCTTTTATGATTGTTTTCTACATGTATTCTTATGGAAACGTCTGAAATATTTTTACTGTTATAGTCTCGACAGTAATGTTTACAGTCATAAGCATTGTGGACAAGGTCTATTATGACTCAAAGTCTAATAGTGGACTTAACTCATTTTTCAAAATGATGTCAGTTAGGTCAGTTAGTTAAAACAGCGACGATATATATCACAGAGTAAAATTTTAAGTGAACATTTTGTTTTGGGTTTTTGGCATCTCACGATAAATTAACAATTTTATTTTTCCAAACTTCTACTCATGGAAGTTAAAAATATTAACGCAATTAGCTCAAAACTATGAACTTTTAAAATAAAAATTTCTAAATGACATAACTTCGTAATTTTGAGATTCTCTATATGGACGTAATATTGAGAAATAAAAGAAGTGTCTCATCTCACAGTAAACTAATATCCATTATCTACTGTACATGTGTATAAAAAATACCAACCTCATTTTCTTTTGTACGATTATCATCCAAATATTTCCTCTTTAATATTATTTTGGGGTCTTTTAAAGGAGGAAATGGCAGCCCGGTTATAATAACAGCACGTCCATTGCGATCAGCGAAATCTAGACCTTCGGAAACTTTTCCCCGACATACTGCCATAAAACAAGCACCCTTCGAATCTTTAATGCTTTGATAATATGACTCCATTGCCGTGACAAAATCATCTTTTCCTCTAGGTTCCACGTATATTGGCTTATATCGTGATATATCACCCCATAAACCAGAAGCCTGCCATGAATTTACACATTGATTGAGTAATGGATAGGAGGTAAAGAAAACCAATAGACCATCTGGCACGATACGGGCTACATTTAGAATAGTTGATCCTAATGAACTAATATATTTAGGATTATCGCTGTTAAAAAATATAACATATTAATAATATTTTATTTAAGTTATTTTCGGATATAACCAACCGATTTTGATAGTTAGATATCAACTGTTCACGATCTGGACCGGAACCTATAATTTTTACATACACTTGTGAAGAGTGAACAATATGAGGATTTTCCAAACGCTGAGCTATTGGTATGGACAACTCAGCTATAAGTGGTGTTAACGGGGCTAACGTACCACTGGTCAAAATGATACTTCGGACATTTGTATTCAGCAGTTGTTCCATGCTACGTGTAATAATTTAAAACTTCAAAATCATGGCCCACAAAGGCTTTCACTTACCCAAATCCAGGATTAAAACACCAATAATTTATTACTTTTGCTACTTTAGTAGTAGTTGTGTTGCTTCCTTTTGATAACCAACCCTCCTTTTTTGTCCCTTTTGCATATTGCTGCTCCTCATTTTGTATATGTACTTTAAAGCTGCGATATACCTTATGCATTGTGTCTTCTTTATTAGTAAACACTATCGTCAATAAATCGGACAGTTTTTGATAACTACCACCTTTTCGTACATGATTGTTTTGTGATTCTATTGCCATAAATTGGATTAATTTGTCCAAAAGTGTTATGACTGCTCTTGATGAACCATATGATAACTAAAGATTAGAAAAGTTTGTTTTAATTATTCATACATATCGATGGTCACAAGTAGAAATGCTCTAACTCGTATTTTCACGAAATTGAGTTTTTCAGTGATTCCAGTGCATTTCACACAAATACACCTCGTCACAAAAATTTATTGCAAATATTCTAAAAAATAACGCTTGTAACAGTTGTACTGTGTATTATTATGTTTTTACCTTCTCCTGTAAAGTTACAGTCATTTGACTTAGGGCCTTTCGACTTGTGACCAACGATATGTAGGTATGTGAAACGAATTTCCTATTAGTGTTAAAAAATTATGCATGTAAGAACTTACATTAGCTTTAGCAAGTAAGTCAAAAATATATGATGCTGGAAATGTTGTTCCTTCCTGATTATTTTCCACTACGATATCATCAATAGCTTTTTCAAGTTCTAAAAGCATTTCCTTAAGCAGCGCTAAGTCATCTATTGTGAAATCTTTTGGCTCATCTCCAACATCTTGCATTTCTCCTGCACTCAGTGCTTTCATAATGTGAGTACTATCTTCTATAGCCATTGCCACATCAGAGGATTTAATTTGCACTGAGGCCGACTCCTCACATATTTTCTCAATGTTGTGTGCTTCATCCAAGATACAAATTGTATTAGATAGATGTACTTTATTAGCTTTACGCGCTACCGGATCTATCAAATAATTGTAAGGCATGAAAACTATATCGGCATCTTCTACTAACTCTTTGGAAGCATAATACGGGCACATTTTAAGTTTTTGTCCCGACTTCACCAAGTCTTCAATGTCCATTACAGGTGGTCCTCTGAATTCCGGATCATCTTTGCGCGATTCAACGCGAGAATGGAATGAGCATGTTCGCGTTTGAACACGCAGTTTGCACAATTGAACTTTGTTAGCGTTTCCTTGTTCCTTCATTACATCGGGATGAATGCAAAGTTGATCCCTAGACCCCAACACCACAGCCCTCATAAAAGCATATGATGTTCTCTTTAACTCCTGCATTGCCTGTGTCAGTTGCGAGTGTGTACGAGAAGCATAAATAATTTTCGGTATACCCCAGTTGGCCTTGCTTCTTGCCCCAGTAATCATTTCAACTTTATCTACGTCTGCAGAAGCGTGTGCTTCCTTCTGCATATTTGCCTTCATTTCTTGCTTCTTCGACAAAAGCCATGCTAGTGAAGAGCAAAGGAGGCTCAATGTTTTACCTGTTCCTGTCGGTGATTCCAAGATACCATTGGTACTATCACGTAGACACATAATTACTTTCTCCATATATGCACGTTGTACCTCGTATGGTTCGAAGGGAAAATGAACTGGCACACCGGCAATTATGAATTCCGGCATTTTACTGAAATTTATTTAAGGTATTCTTCACTTGTATACATAAATATGTAATCTTAAAACACGTACAAATCGATTTAAATTGTAGTCTGTGAAATCACATTGAAATCTCCGCCAATTTGGAAACACAAAATATCAAATCGCACTATCACCAAGAATGCCAGACTAGAAAATTTGTTTTTGTCAGTTTAACGCAAAAGTTTATTATTATATGCCCGCACAAATAATATATAAGTACCTTTCTTTTTTTAATAAAATAAATAATTAAAATAAAGTTTCTTAGACTTAATTTTAAATTAAACTAAAATCATATAAATATTAACTACAAGAAACATGGACGATTTTGTATATACATTTTTTCTGGCAACTATGAATACTACTTGAAGAATAAAATCTACTACTACCTTTTGCACTGCTAGTAGCCATAAGAGGTCGCTGATGGTGCTAAAACACAGCTGATTGATGAAACTGTCTAAATTTGGCGCGTAAAATAGGGCACTTGTCTGGAGTAAAATTAAATAAAAACACTGTGTAAATTAACAAGCCCCTTTGTATTCTGTGGCCCTTTTTAATAATAGAAATGAGCAAATCAAACAAAATGTTTGCCGAGAAGGCATTCGAACTAATCAAGGAATTGGAAAGATCTTCGCAAACGATACCACCATTTGATGTAAGGCAATAAATACTTGTGTTGATACACATGCATAAGATCATTTAAGTATGATCTCTGAAGCAGAAAATCTACTTATTCGTTCCAGGATGACGGTGTTAGGCAAGTTTTGGAAGAAATTAAAGCAATATTTGAGGAAAATTGTGCACAAGCGTAAGTAACAAACAAAATTTCATATAATAAATTACATATGTACATACATATTTAAACTTTTAATATGCATATACTATCTATACTTGTGTTATAATAAAGTGCCAACTATTCCACCTCGGGCGATCGTACTTTGTGGCCTTTATTGAACTTTCGACATGCTGCCTTGCAGCGCAATAAAAGATGTCTTCTTACCTATTTGTTACAACGTCTACAAAGAATTAAAGCTCTACGTTGGGAATTTGGCCCGATTATACCATCAGATATAAAAGCAAATCTCTGCGAACCAGAAGTGGCGTTTTTTAACAAATATTCAAAATCGTTGGCATCTTATATGCGTTCGATAGGTGATGGTCAAGGTATAGATTTAACAGGAGATCTTCGTCCACCGAAGTCACTATATATTGAAGTTCGGTGTATTGAAGACTTTGGAAAGTTTGAATTGGAGGATGGTGAAGTAATCTATCTAAAGAAAAACAGTCAACATTATTTACCAAGATCCCAGGTGGAAACTTTGATACGGCAAGGTATCTTACAACATATATTTTAAGATGTAAGTTTCATTTCATTAAATCTATTAATTATTAATTATAAAAAAAGATTAGGTATGTGCATACGTATGTTCTTTAAACTACTTTTTCAATACCTACATCGTGAAGAAAAACTACAACGATTTTAAGCAAAATAAAAAATGCACATGAAAGCTAAGCTAAAGCTAACTATGTACATATATGATTATGAATGTCCTTAAATTTTTTTCGAACGGAGATCATTTTAGTTTTTGCCCCAGTTAAAAAAAAAGATTTATGTATGTACAAATAGATATTCGTCGTGTGTCTTCGTTTTCTATGCATTTATGTATGTAAATAAATTGTGAGATTCAAGCGGTAGTCATAAAGGTCATATTGTCATAATATTTTAAACTATTTTGATATAATTGCTTTTGCTTTTGTTTTTTTCTTTCAAACAAAAATTTAAAAACATGACTACTGTTTGAATTAAGGCACATTTATTTCCAGGTAATATCAGGATTACAAAAACAATGAAAAAATACAACAATGAAAAAAAACTTACTTTTTAGTTGATCCAAAATGTCATAAATAGAATTTGTTTAGCAAAATAAAAATTAGTGACAAAGTTGGAAAAAATTTACTACACGGCAGTTGACACTAACAAAATTTGCAACGTTTAGCACTTTTCACAATTTTTTAATAGTTTTCAATATTTAATAAATTTATTATTCGGCATATTGTCCAAAGTTTATTTTAATTGTAATATAATTTGCTGATGGTTAAGAACTGTGCTTGTATATTCCTTTGGTGCTTTGCCAAATCATCAGTAGACTTCAACCACATATGTATCTTGAACAGTCACAAACCTCTTATCTTATGTACAGACTTTCAAAAACTATTTGTGAATTCTCATTCGTTCATGAATTCATTAATGAATTCGTTTGTAATTTGACTTGATCGTATATCTTCTAGTCTATTCTTGAAGAAAATCCGTCCAGCCGTTTGGAAGTTATCGTACATTTTCTTGTTTATGAATCGATATCATTTCTGAGGTATGTTTGTACAAAAATCGGTTAACCATTAGAAGTTGGGAACTCTCTTCTGTCTGTGGCACCATATCTCCTAATCGCGAACTACGAAAAATAAAACAAATGCGGCTTTTTTAAAATGTTTAATTTTTGTTAACTTTTTTAGTGCATAAATTCTCTTTAATTTTTTTAACTATAAAGTAAGTTACATCAAGTTTGTAGACGCTCACTAATATAATGTTCCATATATGCCATAGTTAATAATTACTTTGAATGGGGGGTAACCATGCTCCTGCTCCTATCGCATATTGGTAGAGTGTACTGTTTCATATAGAAAAAATCGCTTCACAAATACATAGCAGAGAAATAGGTGAACATGGGAAAAAGTGCATGCTTGACGAACATATAAACTCCTCCTTTTTTGAACTCGGTTAAACAAACAAAACGTTCAATCATGATACAATTGTATCAAAAAATACCCACAAATAACAAAAATTCTTCATGTAAAAATAAACATATTTTTACACGTACTTCTGATTTAATATTAAAACACAACCTCAACCCACGGTTTATTAATATAAGGTCAATCAGTTGTAGAGATGCATAAATTTAAGATTTTTAAGATTATAACAATGTGACCTACAAGGACCCATATAACAATTTTTTTCGAATTTTGGCGGTTTTTCTTATTTTTGGCCTTTTTTTGGCTTTTTTTATTTTCGGTTTTTGGCGTTTTATTCGATTTATTTTAGTTTTAGAGATTTTTTTCATTGGCGCTTTTTTCGTTATGGCATTTTTTTCGTTTTGTCGATTTTTTGGCCTTGGCGATTTATTTATGTTTGTTTATTTTAGTTTGGCGCTTTTTTCTGTTTGTCGACTTTTTTAGGTTTTTGGAGACTTTCTGTTTGACGATTTTTTAATTTTGGGATTTTTTAGTTCTAGCGTTTTTGAACATTTCAAGAGTTTGCTTCATGGTCAGGGTGACCGATGACATTTTTCAAAAGGTGGCAATAAATAGGGGATTTATCAAAAAAAAAAGGGGCAACATTAAAAGGAAACGAGACAAATACACTAAACTTCTTATTTTTAATGCATTATTATGTAATTCACTTTAAAAAAAGGGGGACAAAAAGTGGCAAGGCAGTCGAAAAAGTGGCAATTCGCCACTTTAGTCGGTCAAACGGTCACGCTGTTCATGGTGTAATTATGCAGGTAACTGCGTAAGGATTTGTTATACAAAAATACGGAAACCATAGCTGTGTAAAGAACCGAAGAACGTCAAAAGCACAAAAATAATTGTACCAAAACCAAAATAAAACGAAATTTGTTAAATTCGTCAGCTACAAAGCACTTAGAGCAAAAAATTATCAGCTGAAGCAGCGTTGCCACCTCCATCCAAATTTTACATTTGGCTTGGTATAATGAAATTAGTCACCTGTTGTAGTGCTCCAACCTTGATCGCAATAGTTTGTACAAGGCACATTAATTTCCAGGTAATATCAGGATTACAAAACAATGAAAAAATACAACAATGAAAAAAACAACAAGGATTTTAGTTTATCCAAAACTTCAAAAATAGAATTTGTTTAACATAATAATAATAAAAATTATTCACATAAATTTTAAAACATTTCTCCACGACAGCTGCCACTAACAAAATTTGCAACGTTTAGCACTTTTCACGATTTTTGGAATATTTTTTTTATATTTTTAAATTTGTTTTCACAGAAATTTTTTAATAAAATACTTTTTTTATTGAATTTTTTTTAATTTGTCTTTCGTAAAAATTTTTGGAAGTTTCGGATGAACTATAATTTGAAAAAAAAAATAGCTCAGCTGCATTTCCGCTATAAATTTTTTTTAATCTTTTGATTGTATCCTCTTTTTGTCATCTTTTTTATTATTAGTCATCTTTAATATTAAAATAATGTTTTATACATATTTTTATCGATGAAACAGTGTAGCCGCACTTTTATTTGCATTCTCTATCATGCTATAAACACAATCAAAGGCTACCGAGCATCGACTACCGACTACAAAAGTAGCTGGCTACCAAAATAGCCAAGTCGCCAACTACTTAATTCTTTTAACGACTACCGACCACTAACT